>JAEQBH010001548.1:0-364879 GCA_016808115.1 Tetrastigma voinierianum
TTATTCTATTCTTGACCCTTAGGTCCTTATTTTGCCAAATTCCAAATTTGCCCTTTTTCACTTGAGTTTATTTCCGGGTTCAATCAATTTCTCATTTTAGCATATAATATTTAATTATATGCTCACATATTCATTTCACTTTGCACAATCTAACAATTTATCAGTTTTCCTTGAAAAACCAAGTTTTGCTCAATTCATACCTGAAATATACAATAAAATTATTATAAAAATTCTAGGGTATTTTTGGGGCGTCACACATGGAATTGTTCCAATTCAGCCCTAAACATTCTTTGTACTTCGTTAGTTAAGGCCTTCATGAACTCATGTCAATCCCCTCGTCACACTTCCTGATGCACCATTGTTTGATATATCACGTGCAAAAAACAAGGCCAAGAAAAAGGACCCCTACAAATCACTCCCTCACGTATTTTCACTCAAAGAATGATTCAACTATGCTTTCTACACAATTTATTTGGATTTTTTCTACTCTAATGTTCTTACCACTTTGCCCTTTCTGCCTATAATCTACCTTCTGGCTCTTTTGAACCAATTAAACAAATAAGATTTTTTTCCACAAAATTCAATTGAAAACCAATCAAATGATAGGTTGGTGGCGTGAACTAGTCATTCAAGTCTTACTTAAAGCAACAAAGGTTAGGTCACTTTCAACAAAAAGGTTAACTAAAATTTCTTAGTTTGTTACCGACTTTTTTTTTGTAATACTATGGTGGTGACTTGATTTAATAATTAGAATGATAAATTATAAATTTTTCTCGGCCTCTATACTTTTTTTTTTTTTTTTTTTTTGTCAGTCGACTGTATCCTTTTCCTTTTCTTCTTTCTTTCATTTTTTTTTTTGTAACTTGGGATGGAGGTTTCAATATAAAGGAACACAAAAAAAAAAAAAAAAAAAAATTATGTCCGATCAAGAATGAGGAAAATTGGACTTGGGATGGAGTAGATAATGAGTTGTAAATGAAATTGGGGGTTGAACGGAATTTAGAAGGAACGGATGAAAGTACACTGCCGTCTTACAAAGAAAATCAAAAATATAGGCAAACTAGAAAATATAACCTTTTGCTTTGATACCAAATGATACGAACCCCGCTAACTTGTGAGGAGACCTGTGATCGAGTTAATCTCGGAAGAATCGCTCTAGTGTTCGGCTTGGATGGATGACCTCGACTCGTTGCTTATAAGGAAGCAAGATCCTTGGTATAGAAGGATGCCACAATCGGTGATGAAGATCTGATTGATAAGTCTTGATGAACGCCATAGAATAACTGATAAGTTCAAAGAGTTCTTTCAAGAATCAAAAAGAAATTTAAACTCTCAATTTTATAAATTCGTAATTGAAGAAAACAGGGATAACACGCCTATAAATAGGCCCAAAATATGAAGAACAAAACAAAGATTCGCCACAAAGGAAAGTAAATATTCAGCTAAACAAGAAAGGAAACTTAATCTGGTCTTCTTAAAATATCATACCAAAAAAACGTGCTTACTAGGAAAGGAAACTAGATAATTTGTGATAAAACTTAGTAATCAAATGAACCGCAGACGTGAACAAATCGCCAGAAAATCAAGAATTATTTAGCAAAGAAATCATGAATAACCGCACTAAATAAGCAGCAAATCAGGAACAAATCAACACCAAATCTACAACAAATCAGCTCCAAAATAGTAGCAAATCAACAAGTCGAAAACTCCTTGGCTCTTGGCACTTGGGCATATTGAATTAAAACATTAAGGGATTCTTTGAATCTCTTGGCTCTATCTCATGTCATCGGGCCAAGTGGGATTTCAAGTGGGTCAACACTTCATTCCTTAGCCATGCCTCCATCACGATGGTATTCTTGGAATACTCACTCCCATTGCCTGTTCTAAGAATTTGGATTTGGGTTTGAAATTGGGATTTGACCACTGAATGAAAGTTTTAAAAAACCCACCTTGTTTCAGATTTTTCCTTTAAGAGATATACCCAGCATAGTCTAGTATGATCATCGATAAAGGTGATAAACCATCTAGCTCTTGAGAAATTTTTGAGTTGTGAAGGGACCCTGGGCTATCACTATGCACTTTGAGAAAAAGCACAATGTTTATATGTTCAGTCAGAAAAGACACGATGATGTTTAGAGAGTCGACAAACCTCACATTGAAAGTGAATCCAAGATCTTTATTATTGAGAAGAGATGGAAATAAAATTTTCAAGTATGGAAAAGCTAGTGTGGCTAAGTCTATGCTAAAATATGACATTATTTTCAAATAAAGAAATAGAAAAAGATTTGCAAACTGGATTTTGTCTACTTAAGTCTTCCTTATCAAGGTAGTAAAGTCCTCCACTCTTTAACATTGTCAATCATCTTCCCCGAAACTAGTTCTTGAAATTGACATGACAAAGAACCAAATTTAGCAACACAATTCTGATCATGAGTGAGTTTATTAATGGTCAAGAGATTACATGTAAGCAAAGGAACATAAAGCACAAATTTTAAGGTTAGGTTTCTTGACAAAATAATTGACCATTTCCCTGCTACAATGGCTAATGAACTATCAAAGAATCTTTATGCCAAATTACTAAAGATAAGGAGTATAAGTGGAGAAGAGTGAAGGATAACCTGTCATGTGATATGAGGCACCAGACCTAGGATCTCAAGGAGTTTTATCCTTAAGCACATTACCCTAAGGATTGAGGAAAATTACTCAGATAATAGAAGCTAGTGATGGAAGTGAAGTTGGCTCTAGCAGAGTTTCAAGAAACTTTCCATATGTTCTTTTATTAAGGGAAACTAGAGAATCTCTTTTCTGCAATGATTCACTCGAAATCGCTTGAAGAGCTCACCCGTCACTTGATTAAATTGTCCATTTTTCAAACGAGGCTTTCCATGCAAATCCTCTAGCAAGTCTCACGAGTATAAACTGTGTTTTACAATGATCCCTTCATAGTGGCTCGTTTTCCTTTTATTCCGGAAGCGCCATTTCCATTTGAGGCATTAGGAGAATCAATTGCTTCGCTATCAATGTCGATGATTCCATTTCAGAGTCTCGAGTTTCCTTTCCTAACATAACGTTCCTTCTACTTCCCTCCTTCTGACTCGTAGAGAACACTTCGAGTAGATGGCAAGACTCGGTCTAAGAATGTAAGGTTTTCATTATGGGGCTTCATAATTGGAATTAAAACCTAATTAAGATTGGTCTAATTAAGTGTTATCGCTTAATAAATCATACGCCTACTGCCACAGGCTGAGTCTAAATCTACTACAGGAGAGGGCCCGTGGTCGAACTCTATTTAAGGAAAGCTCAAGTCCCTCCCAAACCCTAAGGATGCATTTTCATCACATACGCATTCTCCCCACACGGCTTTCTCCGAGAAAAGTGATCTAAGAATCCCATAAGTTCCGCTCAAAGGGTCGCTTCAGAGAAGATCTCGGTGGACTTGAGATCTGCCTCTTTGGCAATTCTTCACGCTCCGCATCAACAAAGAAAGAGACACGGATTCCAGCGTATGTAATTTTATGTTGTTTTTCTCCATTAAATGATGTTTGTGTTCTTCCATGGTGATCTAGGTTGTTAGAAATTCAGATCCTACAGCTTGGTATCGAGCCAACCATGGATTAGAACTCAAAACATACTCTGATTGGGAGAAATTTTTTGGGTTTTATGAAAATCGGGACATCATTCAATTTCATTTTTTTCTTTATACATCCAAAATTAAATATTTTTACATATTTGGAATCTCACTAATTTTGTGACGATCATACAACGGTGGGTGGCACGTCGCCGAAAACCGCCGCACGCCCTCTCACGCGCCGCCACGCGCCACCACTGCCAAGACGACTCTGCCAAGGCAAAGACACGCGCTGAGATCGAATTAATCTGTCGGGTCACGACTGATGACGCCAAGATGACTCCACAAGAATCGACCGTAATAAACCGATCTAATTCGATCCGCTTGTTGACCCGTCAGCTTAGTATCACGTGGTCGCCGACGCGGCCATCCCGGGATGACGCCGTTTTCTACTCCAACCCGCGGATCTGACCGGATATCGACCCGACCCGGCCACTTGGCTTAAACCCTGGAATCGGCCACCACTGACCCTGTTAACGGCAAACCCGACCTGGCCAACACATGTGCCCTGCATTCTACACGCTACCGCCATCGCCCACACGCGCCGAACCTCGTGGCACGAGGGCCGTGGGAGGAATTTGGGCAATTTTTGATACCTACAAACATTCGTATCGAAATCTCTTACAATTCGTATATTAACTTAGCATATTTGAAGCTTTTTACGCATGTGATGAAAACGATAGAAACCCTATGTATGCCTAGTTATTAGGTATTTTCACGTATTCTCGTATTTCTACGGTTTCTAAATACATAGCTAAGAACTAATACGAATACCACGCATAAGGGTCAGGTGTTCTAAATTAATTGACTATTAATGAATGATTGAACAATATAATTGGCATAATATGTATATATATTAATGTAGATACATAAAGTTTATATCCTCGTAGAGTGATTTTAAGAATTCAATTTGGCCGTGACCGCAAAGTAAGCCAATTTTGATTGGTTTTGAGAAATATCAATCTCATATTGTGGTGGGATGTCTCCCGTTTTAATGCATGGTCATACTCCCAAAGGAGGTGATCTTGTGTTAGTTCGTGGAGGGATACATGATGGCATGCAATGAGAAATGACTGATCTTAGTGGTTCATACACCCAAAGGTGGTGATTTCACGAAGGATTAGAATATGTTCTTATGGCCGCTATCATGTGGAGAATGTACAACTACATGTCATATTCTCTGCCCAAAGGTGATTATGTGATGATGTATGTAATTCTCCTCATGAGTATTCATGATGCCGATTAAAATCGCTTTTGTTTTATTTTTCAAAGCCAATTTTTCTCAGGAGCTACAATTCCATTTCAATAGAGATCCCATCGATTGAATTTAAGAAATGGAAAGAGGACTTTCTCGTTTGAAATGAGTCATGGATGTTCACATGGCACTTACAATGCATAAGCTTCACAGATATCACATCCTCTAAGATCAAGCCGAAAGCCGACTTTTGTTACCTAGAGGAGCAATAGGATTTGCTTGTTGACAATGAAGAAATCCATACAAGAACACTTGAAAAGTGGTTTACCAAGGGATCAGATCGCTAAGGAAATGTATGGCACTATAAGAGGCTAGAAATCGAAGTTTCAGCCCAATGCCGAGGTTGGAACACTTCTCCAAAAGCTCTTCAACACAAGCATGATGGTATAGCCGTGGGTTAGAGATTGCGTCCCCGTGGATGGTAGACCTAAAGGCGAAGCCCAAGCTCTTAATGCTACTCATTCCCGATGCTCAGATTGCAGATCAAGCCCTCGAACACCCTTCCACCTCGATTTTGGGATTATAAAGACAAACTACAATTCTAAGATGAAACTTGGTCAAGAAATGACTTGATAGGCAAGGGTGGTGGCAGAGGAAGAGAAGCTTGGCATGATAAAAGAGCATATGGCCTTATATGTCGTAAGTCCCCATAAGAGGAAGAATAAGAAGTTCAAAAGTCGAACTCATAAAGGTGCTCATGAAAACTACCGTCAATCTCGACAATATGGGTCCAAAGAAGACATTCTTGAAAAGGATGGTGATCGCCATTTTGTAAGAAGAAAGGTCACATTAGTTAAGGATCGGCAAATTCAAAGAATGGATTTCCAAGCGTTGGCTTACAGGTAATGATTCTTTAATACTTGTTTGTGAATCCAACCTATCTGAAGCACCATCCAGTTCTTGGTGGCTTGATAGTGGAGCAACTAATCATGTTGCATTTAACCATACAGTGGATTCATAAACCGGAGGAAGCCAAACAAGGATGAATCAAAGCTCACCGTGAAATTGGAATCGGTAAGGGCCAAGTCATGCTTCATGAGATGTAATCTTAGCTTTTAGATTCCTGCTTTAAGTTGATATTGAAAGACATTTTATGTACCTCTTTTGTAGAAGGAATTTAGTTTGGTGATCATGTTTGGATTCATATGATTATTCTTTGAAATTAAGAGCAACATTATTTCAATATTTCTTAATTCAAATAAGGCTTGGGTACTCACATATGTCCAATGGATTATACGATTAAGTTTATCTCCGATGACATATAATGAGCTTTATACGGGTCGAAAAGGCTGTTTCTAAGAGACCACTACCTAAGGATGAGTCTTATGCATTATGGCATAACGACTCCGGGCCATATTCTAAGGATAGAGTAGAAAGGCTAATAAAGACTAACATCCTGCTTGCTCTTAAAAATGACTTAGAGATATGTGACCGGTCAGAGGGTAAAATGACCAAGATAAGAAAGAAAAACTCAGAGTCCTGTGAAGTTCCGACTTGTTGGAAGTCATTCACCGATATAAGTGGACCTTATGTGGCAACCTTTGTGTAGAAATTTTTATTTCATCACACATTTGGCTGATGACTATTCTCGATATGGTTATTCAGATTTGATTAAAGAAAAGAAAAGTCCGAAGGTCTCGACAAGTTCAAGATTTTTCAGACCAAGTCGAAACAATCGGGAAAAGCTCATAAAGGCTGTTAGATCTGACCGAGGTGGAGAGTATTATGGCAAGCATGGCGATGTCGATACCTTAAGGCCATTCGCCAAATACTTAGAGGACTGGATAAGGTACGTTTTACTATGCCTGGGAGTCCTGAGCAAAATGGTATAGCCGAAAGGCGCAATCGTACTCTTATGGAAATGGTAAGGAGTATGATAAGTAGGACAAATTTACCCGGTTTTCTATGGGGTGAAGCTTTGAAAACAAATTTTGGTACATTTTGAATCGTGGTACCCACTAAAGCCGTCTAATGACTCCTTGAAGCTATGGACTGGCGAAAGCCTGCTTAAACCATCTTTGCCTGGGATGTCCCGCTAAGTAGTTATATAATCCCAACATTAAGTAAGTTGGACCCAGAACCACTAGATGTTATTTTGTATCTTACCCGAATATCTAAGGGATATTTGCCTTATAATCCTAAATGGAGCGCACAAGAATTGTGGAATCACGCATACCTAAGTTTTTGAGTTTGATGTGTCAAGAAAGTAGTCGTCACGTAATTATTGAGGAAGATAGTACGATGAGTAATGTGGTATCTATATCTCCCTCCCATACGTATAATTGTGGAAACTCCAACACACCATTTCAACCTCGCTGGTACTAGTGGATCCCGTTGTCGGCATGTACCTCCTAACGAAGTTCACTGGTTGCCTCAAAAAGTGTGGATGCGCGCTATTACTACTCCAAGAAGGGAGATCCACTAGAGAGACGATCGCCTATACCACCGGACTATTTTAGTCTATATAGGAGAGCAAGATTACGATATCTGGCCTGCGGATCGATCCAATACTTATGAGGAAGTCAAGCTCGCCCCCAATGTGAACTGGGTGGTTAGATGCAAATGAGTTTAAATTCAATCTACGAGGCATAATGGAGTTTGGGAACTTATTGAATTGGTTTGAGGGTCATAGACCCATTGGCTGCAAATGGGTGTATAAGACTAAAAGGGACTCTAAAGGAAAGATTGAGAAGTTTAAAGCCAGACTGGTAGCCAAAGGTTTCACTCAGAAAGAAGGAGTAGACTATGAAGCAACTTTTTCTCCAAATTTCTGAAGATTCTTTCGTGAGTGATCATGGCATTAGTTGCCTATTTTGATATGGAGTTACACCAGATGGATGTTAAAACTGCATTTCTCAATGGAGACCTTAATGAAGAAGTCTATATGATGCAACCCGAAGGTTTTATACAAAATGATCTGTGTTCTGTATGTAGACTAAAAGTTCATTTATGGTCTCAAGCAATAGACAATGGTACTTAAAGTTTCATAGTGTTGTTAAGCTCATGGTTTTGTTGGAGAATAAAGTGTATCAATGTATATAATCATAAGGTCAAGTGAGGAAATTCATTTTCCTAATACTCTATGTGGATGATATTCGCTTGTGCGCGGACTGGTCTACTACATTGCATGCTCTGGGATGTTGTCAAATAACTTGAAGGAAGGACCTTGGTGTAGCGTCTGGTCTCAGCATCGAGATTCATAAAAGGGATCGCTCTGCGCACTATCGGGTTTATCTCGCAGGGCATATGTTGATCGTGTTTAAGAAAGATTCAACATGCACTATGTAAGCCAGAATTGTCTAGCCCGTGAAGGTGATAAGCTGAGTCTATCACAATGTCCTCATTCAGATATAGAGAAAGCTTCCAAATGAAGAATATACCTTACGCTAGCACTCGGAGCATATGTATGCTCAAGTATGCATCTAGGGGCCCGATATTGCCTTTTGCGGCAGACTTCTAGGTGATATCAACAAAACCTCGTGACATGATCAGCCGGGTTGTCGCAAGAAGGTTATGGAGGTAATTTAAAGAGGACAAAAGACTATATGTTGATTTACAAACATGTTAAGGACCTGCAAACTAGTCGGGTATCTCAGATTCTGACTTTGGTCGGCCGGTCAGATGAAAAGTATAAGTCAATAAATCGGTTATATCTTTTAAGAAAAGAGTATGATCACGGAAAAGTGAGAAATGTAAATTAATCGTGATCCTCTACCATGTAATGAGTTCGTAGCATGCTTTTCAAGAACTACTCGCACCTCAGTTCAAACCTAATTAAGGAGTTAACCGTGGTTTGATTTTGTGGATAGGCCCATACAATTGTATCAGGATTAAAGAACTCGCAGTTAAGGTTGTTTATTAACAACAAATGAGAGGTCTCATAAGGCTTAAACACACAGGTCAACAATTCGACCATAAAGAAAAGTTCAAAATCCAGCTGACGCTTGTGCAAAGGGCTACATATCAACCCGGGATGATATGATTGCAGATCCGCTTAACTAAAGGCCTTCGCCTCGGTATTCGAATCAACGACATGTCATTAACATGGGCTTAGAGCATCATGATACCGTGGAATTAGTGGGAGCTATTAAGTTTTAAGTTGCTCTAATAAAGGTCAATTCACCTCATTACATTTTTGTATTAATTGAATATGTATCAACTCTTTACATTCACAAGGTATTCATGAACGTAGGCTTATCGAACAAAGACATATAAATCGTTTGAAAATATCAAGGCATTGTGTAAACCTTGAATAAAGGCTATGGGGCATTCTTGGCATTAGCCTCAATAGCATATTTTGAGGCTATGGGGCATTCTTGGCATTAGCCTCAATAGCATATTTTGTTACACATTAAGTAAAGTTACCTATCAAGGTAACATATATATACAGTTCGTTGGAAACCATACGGATATTCTCCGGTGACACACTAGGGTTTGTGACACTTAAGGAGAGAGAATATGGACTAACAAAATGATGAAGCATACGGCGATCACTCATTATGAGGTATTGTCCATTTAAACATTACCACTTTTTATATTGGAATCCATCGCAGTTGAAAGTACTGCGGACTATGGAAGGTTGCGGAGTACATGCAATTACCGCCATGATCTGAAGTTGTTCGAGACTTTAGTGGGATCGGATTGACTATTAAGAATAAATCTCTAGACCAATATAAAGGTGCGCATACGCTCGTTTCAATTAACATCTTCAAGTGTGGTAACGTAAGGTTTTCTACTAAGTGGGCTTCATTAATTGGAATTAAACCTAATTAAGATTGTCTAATTAAGTAAGGTTATCAAGCTTCTTAATAAATCATATGGGTTTACCAGTGTGGTCAGCTTCACCCTACGCATGAGCCCGTGGTCGAATCTACTAAGGAAAGCTCGGTTCCTCCCAAACCCTAAGGATTTATTTATCACATAATGCTTATTTCTCTCATACTCTGGCTCCTCGAAAAGTGATCGGCAACTTACAGCCGCTTCAAAGGGTCGCTTTATAAGATCTTGAGACTCGAGACGGCCTTCTCGCAGCCTCTTCATCGCTCCGCATCAACAAAGAAAGAGACACACATATCTCCAAAGCGTACGTAATTTGCGTTGTTTTTCTCCCATTAAATGATGCTTGTGTTCTTCCACAGCGATCTAGGTCGCTAGAAATCAGATCCTACAAAGAATTCTTCCATTTAACCTCATCAAGTTCGTTATTTAGACTAGTCAAGACGCAAAAGCACGTTTTTTATTTTTTTAGTTTTTATTATGTATTGTCTTGTGGGATTAATGCCAATTACAGTCATAAATAAATCCAACACCTCCCACAGGGTTCTAAGAGTATTGTAATATTGTAAGACACTCGAATTACCTTGTTTTGTATTCCAAATCTGCCTAGAAATTGCATAAACTTGTGCTGAATTTCCTAGGTATGAGAAAATCTCCTTTGTAGCCTCCCACTCATCAATTTTTGACCTCATTTTGATAAAAATATCCTTATTATTTTTTTAATAAAATTTCTTAAACATATTATGTAAATACATAAAAGAGTAAAAGGGAAATTTTTACCCACACTGAGTCTTGAAAAACACCAAGAAGGTTAAATCTCTATAAATTTTGACATACTTGAGGTCTTTTAAATCCAAATATTTCTAAAATTAATTGGATATTTACATTTATCAAATTTCACTGATTAAAATGAGTAAACAAAGTTTGGAAGTAGTATATTGAAATAATTCATTAATTTAGTTTATGATATTTATTGTTGTCATTTCTTTATTTAATGTACATAGACCATGGATTTGGGCCAGACTGACCTCAATTTGTTAGGCCCTCTCACTTACAAGATGGGCCTCAGCTAGAATATGTATGGGCCAAGACAATCAGCATTTGCAGCTCCTAAAATTAAGAATCTACACAACCACATAATCTCATCTTCCTCCCATCACCCTGGATCACTTTTCAGGCACGCAGAAAGAGTGAGCAGGAAATGGCGTTAACTCTAGGCAACACCTTCCTCCAGAGAAAGCTTTCTCCTTCAACTCTTCCCATCAAAAAGGTTAGTAGACGAAGCTATCTCTTTCTTTGGATTTGTAGAAATAGTTCCTAATAAATCTAAATTTGAGTTCGCTTTTTTTTTTTTTTTTTTTAATTTCAATTCAATTTAATGATTTTCTTGGTGTTAATTCCAGGCAAATGGCGTGAGGGCAATTCGTCCGCAGTGGACGTGCAGGAAGAAGGACATACACCCGGAGTTCCACGAGGACGCCAAGGTGTACTGCAATGGTGAACTGGTGATGACCACTGGTGGGACTCAGAAGGAGTATGTGGTCGATGTCTGGTCTGGAAACCACCCCTTTTACCTCGGCAATCGCTCTGCTCTTCTAGTGGATGCCGATCAAGTCGAGAAGTTCCGGAAGAAGTTTGGGGAATTAATACAGATTATGGAGATTCCTGTACTCAAATATGGAGAAATTGTGCTACCCACTAAGCGCAAAGCCGCTGGTAAAGGGGGAAAGAAGAAATAGTTTTCCAATTTCACGGTAAAAACAGATGCCCTTTGTTGGTTGTCAGGGAAAAATCGGGAAAGAAAATCTGAATGCTCTCTGTTTATTTTCTTACTTTTCTCAGCTACCAAATAGGGCACTTTGGGTTTTGGTTTTCTGTTTCTTGGCCAGTGTAATTTGCATCCCTGTTATAAATTTTTTGAAGTAATTCCTATTCCGTTTTCAGTCATGTCTCATTTTTTTTTCTTTTTCATTGAATTGGGACTATTTGTTTTTGTTTGTGTTACTTTATTGAATATCTACAGATGGTGAATTAGATTCAGGTCTCTAGTCTTGATTTTCAGTTTTGCGGCTGTTAATATTCTGTAGCAGCCTTCAGATTATGCTCTCATTGCACTTCCCATTTGTGGGACAGAAAAAAAAAAGGGAATTGCTAAGATACTAGGGTTGCAGTAACAATTACTGTTTTATGGTGATATATGTTTGCATTTGCTCTTAAGAAGAACTTTTGGTAGCCTGGATAGGATGTTCCAGAATGGCCACTACATATTGGGATAGGACTTGTTGTTTTTCTCTATGATCTTCCAATAAGCATTGTTTTTATTTTTTTGAATGGGAAATAAAATTCTGGAATAGAGAATCAGCACTGTTGGATGAATGCAACTTTGACATCACCCAATTTCTAGAGACCTACGGGTCCAAAAATTGCACACTTTTTTAGGTTGATTTTATGCAAACATGTTACTGTGGTGCTCATTCTTACTAGTATCTCCGAAAACAAAATTTTCTTATTCTCAAAGGAGCTATTCTATTTTATTTTTTCAATTTTGTATTATTCATTTTTATTGTATCTTTGTTTAATACTTTAAAATGTTTTTGAAGTCTAAAAGATTTGTTGTGAATAGAAACATGTTTAATAGTTGTGATACCCCAAGTGAATGTCAGGTGGCTTACTGCAGAAACCCCACTGAGATTCAGTAGTTCCCAGAACATTAATGGTATGAACTGTTGAACTAGAGATTGGAATTTTGTGCAATTACGAAAAATGGAGCAAAATCATTGTAATAAACTTATATTTTGTTACTACTTGATCAATAGCCATGACTTAGATGACAGTGTCTTGGTGCGCTTCCGTAAGATTTTGGTTGGTTGTAATTTTCTTTTCTGTTCATCTTCACTTTCATTACTGATATGTGATCAAATGACTTTATTGCATAGGGGAATACTTGAGGGTACCAACTTCTAACACTTGAGAACAATGCTAGTATTCAATTGTTGAGGTTGTGTGATATTTGTCCAATTGTTTGTTTTCTGAGCTACGCAAGATATAGACTTGTGTTAACTGGATGATCAAGGATGCCTATCGTATGTAAAATGTGCCTGGCTCTACTTGAAAAGAAGCAGTTTTTCACAAATCTTCAAAACTTAGAAAAGAAGAGAACGAGATTTTGGTCTGAGCTTCTGCCAAGATCAGTATAAATAGCCTCAATTCCATCACACTCATGTTGTAGTTCTCCTCCATCACGAGCCATTGAAGATCCCCTAACTCCAACTACAGTGTTCCAGAAAATTCCTTTCAAGTCCAGGAGGAGGGCCACAGGTCCACCTCTTTTCTGCTGAATTGTGCTTTCAGCTCCTTCTTGAAATTAAGTTCCTCTTTTCTTTGGTTCCTCTTTTTCTTGATCAAGTTTCTTTGAAGTCTGTTACATAAACACCAATCCAGTAAAATAAGGGGGTTTTAGAAATCCTATGATAGCTGCATTCAGGAAATAACAATGGGCAAGACAGAGCACTAGAACGCCTTGCCTTGCTAAAGTTGAGAGGCACCTTTATCAATTGCATGACTTGGAGACTTAGGGGTTGTTTGTTTTTTGACTTTTTGCTGAAAGCTAAACTTAGGGGTTGTTTGTTTTTTGACTTTTTGCTGCAAGTTAAATAGCTTTTAGCGTTCAACTGTTTGTTTTTAAAATTTTCACGACTTTTTGCTGAAATTTCTAAAAAAAGTTCTGAATAGAAAAAGTGAAAATATTTGGTTTTTTCTATTTAGAAAAAGCCATCTTCCATCAAACAGAAGTAGTAAAAACCCCACCCATCACATATCAGTTATGAGGGCCGATAACACTCACTAGCATGATGACAAACTGGGCCATCCTGATTTTTGCTCGTTTATTTTTTTCAATTCTCAAATCTGTCCCATTTAAAAAATTAAATGGGATGGGATGGGATGGGGCTGTTGGTTTTACTTTAAAATTCCTAAACCCGCCTGCTTACATTTGATTTTTGTTTTTATTTTTAATTTTTTTATATATGTTTTTTTTTATTATATTAAGATTAATATATTTCATAAAAAATATTATCAATTTTGCAAATTATTTATTAAAAAACATTCTAATTATTATTTATATTAAAGTATAAAATAAAATAATAAAAATATTTTTAAAATATAACAAAGGACAATAAATACCCTGAACCCGCTTAAACCCAATTACGCTTTAAACCAAAACCCATCAAGACATGGGCGGTGGTAGAGCTAAAACCCGAAATAACTCACCCCGTTGTCATCCATATTTATTATCCAATGTTAAAAAACAAACAATTTAATGTTTAATGCTATTAAGTACTATTCAGCATTAAGCTCAAAAAAAGTTCTATTTAGCATTAAGTAAAAAAAATAAACGCCACCTTAATGTTGTTGTCTTTCAAAGCACAAAATGTATTCTTTTATCCTATGTTTGTTAGGCTAGATAGTTAATTATTACTCATCCTATTCTATACTTAACTAAATATTGAATAACATAATATATTTTTTATTTATGAAGTTTGGAGTATTTTAATCATGATTTTTAAAATTATTTTTTACTCATTTTGAAGGTAAAAATATTTATGGTTAAGAAAGAAGTACTAAAAATCTGTTTGTAAAATGATATTGTATTATGAATACATTATATGTATTGTTTAATATATGTACTATTTCTAGTATCTTGAATAACATAATATAAATATTTTTATTTATAGATTTTTAATATTTTAATCATGAACATTTAAGTTTTATATTCTTTAAATATACAACATTGGAATGCATTATAATTTTTTAAGTTAAAGAATTATATATATATATATATATATATATATATATATATATATATATATATATATATTCATTTTAAAATTTTTTATTCATTTCACAAATTAAAATATAACTATAATATAACATATCCTCTTGGATCTGCTGCTTTAGGATACCATGTTCCCTGGATTTAATATCCAAGGATGTCATGTCCATTGGAAATCATTACCTAAGACGTGCATTCCTATCTAATGAGATATGGTAACCTGTAATGATTCTCCAATTTCACAACTGATGACAGGCCTTAGAATGTAATTGTAATGAGACTATACTGGTTTTTACAGAATGTATCTGATATGCACTTCTACATGGTCTTGTTACAAGATACAAGTTGCCGCTTCAGCGTATACACCCCGGTCGTTCGTCAGAAAGAGTGCAGTCAGTGACAAAGAGAGATGAATAACAAACCCGTAGCGGCATTTTCAGATACGCAAGATATCGAATTCAGATATCGAATCATGTTATTATAACGCGCGATTCATGCATCAAAACTGGTTTCATTAAACAGCGATGCTTCAATAACGGATAGTGTCGAGGTGACGTTCGGCAACTTTCCGGCGAACTCATAACATAACCGCCCGCGCGAACTGAAACGAAAATCCGTCGAGTTTGGTCGGTTCGGTTTATTTGATTTTTGCCAACGTCGCACAGGATAACGATCAACCATCGATGTTTTTATGGTAGAACGATCAACAGATGTTAGATGCGCCCTTTGAGAAGTTCAATTTGATCACCAATGGTAATGGTATACATCACTGCAGGTTGTTATAGTTGACGCGAACGCCATCAGGTACACAACTGTAGCCTCCAGCAGCTGGTTTGATTCTTAAATGAAACTCTCCATCGAAATGAAAGCAATGATTAAGTTTAAGAGTGGTTCACATGATGATCCCCGTCGCAGGAAAGGAAAAAGGATTCTGATGGGCACAGCTGAACGATCTTTAGCTTTAAAACCTCATTAGGCTTCTGATGGAAAGGCTTTGAACTCAATGAGAGGGTTTAGCTTCTTTTGGGACTTTGCTTGACGATCTAAATGGATAGTGGTTGTTCGTTATTCTGTATTTTCAGTCCATATCTTTTAGGTGTTGCCTCTTCTACAACGCTGTATGTAGGGTGCATCCCCTTTTTTGATTGGCTAGTTTAATATATCCTTTTACTTCCAAATTATAGTCTAGGATGACATTGATGTATCATCCTGAAGTTCTGTTTAATTTGACTAACACTCTTAACATCTAACTTTTGTTAGTAATGCATTTTTCTGTTTTGTTATTAATGTTTAATTTTTTTAACTTTTTATTTTATTTTGCAGTTTATCCTTAGAAACTCTCCAGCAGATAGTTTTGCAACAAATCTGATCCTCTAATTGAGAGTAATGGTAAGAGTTTTCTGTCCTAGGCTATTTTGTGATATAATTCCATGTTATCAAAGCTTGGTTGCACTATGTGCTATGATCTTATGACGGAGGATAACTTGCTACAGCCCCTCATGTTCTGATTTATTCCTAGGCAGTAATGAAATGTTCCTAACACTTGGAGAATGAAGTAATGTTCTTGATTGAGTTATTCAACATAACTAGTTATTTTCAAAAGTCAATTATTGCCTGAGACAAGGATGTACATTCGTATTTAATTCTTGTTGGCAAACACGCCTCTACATGCATGTGGGTATACTTGTTAGTAACTTGATGCAACAACATACACTCTGAGAAGCTTAACTTTTTCAAATATGACATCAGAAAGTCATTCAGTCTTACTCTGTTCTATCTTGCTTCCACATGCTCCTCATGGTCTTACCCTCAAAGATATATGCCCCATTGGATGTTTGCATTAGTCTGAGAGAGGGAGGGGATGATACCTTGTTTAATTACATGCAAATTACATGGTCATCCTGTCTGAGATTGAGGAACCAGAGATTTTTTCCTGAGTGAAAGACCAAATCTACAGCTCAGTAATGAAACAACCAACC
Source organism: Tetrastigma voinierianum (assembly GCA_016808115.1). NCBI lineage: Eukaryota > Viridiplantae > Streptophyta > Magnoliopsida > Vitales > Vitaceae > Tetrastigma > Tetrastigma voinierianum. The sequence goes on from JAEQBH010001548.1 coordinate 16,470, forward strand.
TTGAACCTAATGAAGGGAATTGAAAGAAGGCAGGCTGAGGACAAATAACAGCATCAACAGGATGTGGTTGGCTTGGCAGATATTGTTGGCTGTGCAAACCTGAAAAACAAGTACTTGCTGGTCTAATGAACGACTTATTTGTCTTTTTTTATTTTTTTGTTTCTTTCTTTTTTGATGAGTAAGAATGAACAACTTATTTGTTAGATGCCAAGCAGATCATATGTGATAGTAGTAGCTTTTATTCATACAACAAATCAGCTCTTATTTAGTAGACGTGAGTAGACACTAGTAGTAGCCGAGGACCAAGTTGCAAATTAACGTTGCAACGGGCACTGATTTATTACACATTTGGCACACTGTCAGCAGCAGCTTTTGTTTTGAAAGTGGGAGCTCACGCATGGTCTTACTATTCACACTTGATTAAATTTCCCCGGAATTTGGCACGATAAGCTCCATGCTAGGCACCTTCCCAGTTCTTGCACTGATGATCACAGTTCTTTGAGTTTCCACAACCGGACCAGGTCTTGCTAGGCCTTTGGCAAACCTTTGCTTCCACCATCACCATCTCTGCACAGCACCCAGGACATCACATTTTATTTGTCTTAGCTTGAGGCTCAATAATAACACATTTGCTTCCATTCATCACTATCTGTGCTGTTTTCCCACCATCACCATCTCTGAACAGCACAGAACATAACATTTTATTTGTCATAGCTTGAGACTCAACAATTAAGCACACCCACACCCACACATACACATGCGAAAAGTACACGCTCGCACATGAATGCACATGAATGCACACATACACACATGTACGCACACATACATGCACATGAACTCACACATATACATACACATGTACGCACACGCATGCACATGAACGCACACACACACACACGAAAGCATGCGCACACACCCACATGAATTCTTTTACTCATATTCTTCATTATGATTATAGAAGTTACATATGAATCACCTAACTGCCTATTGATCAGAAAGCAGAATAGGCAGATTTGCATACTAGTAGAAACAAGAAAGGCAAAGAGGATGAGGAAGAAGAGGGCATAAGAAAGACAATAACCAAGTAGCTTAGCTATATCTGTTTATGCTCTCAATAAATGAGACGAGTCTATTTCTTGGCGCTGTGATTTTCTGCTATTTATAGTCAAATGTTGATGTGTGAATTCGAGGCTCCAATTAGAGAAAAAAACCAAGACCAGCTTCATATCAAACATTTACCTCAAATTGGGCCGAACCCATCGCAGTTGATTCATATAGGCAATTCAAATTGTGTTAGTCACTCGTCTGGTAGTACTATTTGTTCCCAAAGTTCTTAAAAAAAAGGGAATAAAGACAGATTAATTACTGTCTTCAGCTGCTTATGGACTCCTAAATTCCTTGAGATGAATCATGGTTTGTGACTATGTTAGCCTTATATTTTAATGCTTCACCAATACATGAAAATTTTGGTGTTTGTTTCTGCAGTGGCCATCTGATTAGAGAGTCTCTTGTTCATACCTGCCATATTTGACCTTCAGCTAGGGGTTCAATTTTCTAAGAGTGCTGCTGCTTGAGACTTACAGCAGCAAATGCAGACGCACTTACTTGGGACATGATGAGTTTACTTCTCAGACTGCATAGATTGGGAACCCAGTGACTTTCCATCATTTGATGGGAAGGGAGCTTCAGCAGTATTTACTTCGGACTTGGTTAAATCCTATTCAATCTAAGTGAAGTACTGCAATCTTTTCTTTCCAATATCTCTCTATTAATCAGAATACTGAGCTGCCTTTACAACCCAGAAAGCAACAATTAAGACCCACACCGAACCAAAAAATAAAAAGAAAGAAAAGTACATCAATGCCTTGATAAAATAATTTGTACTCTTCCGTCTTCATCTTCTACAGAAAAGTGGTTTGATTTTTTAGACAGAGGTGAAGCTTTTGCTTGGAGGAGGATAATCTAATTTAATAAGCCCTGAAGATGGATAATTAAGAGAACAAAGGAATAAAGACAAATAGCAGAAATTATGGAGGGAAGGGAATGGAGCCCAGAGATCCATCACCTGAGAAAAAAGACATAAAGGCCCCAAAACCCCACAAAAAGTCAGATTCTCTAATTAGATTGTCTCCATTAGCCGATGACCTCTTGAACTTTGAGAAGTATATATCTGCGCCATTTTTACCAGTTTAAATACTTTCGAGCTTGACATTTTGCCTGCAAATAGTCTGGTAGTTTTGTTTTGGTGTTGTTTTAGAATTTAGGTTCATAACCACCACCCTTCCCCACACCCCCCACCCAAACCATCATTCATGTCTAGCCGAATTCTCAACTTTTTTCCCACTTCCCATGAATGGACTTTTTCTTCGAACCAAACTCAATTACTTTTCACAGGCCACATTTGTTACCCACGTTACTTGTGACAATCAACTGAACGCATAAAGGTTAAAGGTATTCTGATTGATACACGTAAAATTAAAGTTAGAACAAAACCTATCCACAAGGTAACCCTTGGATGGACTCAATGTGTCTCCCTTCCACAAGGTAAACATTTTCCAAAATAAAAGGGGAAAGTAAATATTATCATAATATATTATAGTTACTATCATAACAATTATGTATGAAAGTATGTACAGCATGATAATATTTAATTAAAAGGTAATTGAAACACCTATTCCCAGTCTTGATGATCACTGATGTCCGAGTACAAATACACACGTTTCCCAACTAAAAAGCATAGTAATAAAATCAAATTTGGTGGTAACTCTTATTACTTAATGAAGGTGGCAAGTTGCTTCTACACATAACACACTTAATCAGTTAAATCCATACGAACAGGTGGCAGAGAAGTCAACTTCAAATTGATACATACAAACAAATTACGTGGATTTCGAAGTCGGAACCCACGACGCCAATAATATCCCACACCCAATGCTTACTACTAGGAAAGAAAGAAAGCAAAATTCCATGTGGCAACTTCACAGAAAAAGCTCTCAGCATTATCATTGGCTGTTCTTTTTAACTTTGTGGCTGCAAAATGGCTCCACGTCTACACCAAGATGGTGAAATAATAACACACAAGGCCAAAACTCAAAAGTGTTGGGTTTTCTTAGTGAATAAGAATTTAAGCAAATGGATAGAATGAATGTCCACGTGAGCTCTGTGTCGCATTTCAATTATCCAAGACTCCCGACCAAGGGCGGATCACCCTACGCCCACAGGTGACTGGGGCAGGCATAATAATGCTCACACTAAAATTTCTCTTCAACTAAGCTTATTCGTATCATCCGGTTATTGCACTTTTTGCCTCACTAAATTTTATAAATATTAAATTATTGGACCAAATTCTCTTCGATTATTTAAGTTTACCCCCATTCTTGCTTCCCAATCATAAGGCTTATTTGATTATTGTTTTTAAAAACTTTTTTTATTTAAACAAAAAAAAAAGCAAGGAAAACACTTTTTTTTTTTTGTAAACATAAAGAATAAACGCAAAAAATATTAAATTCAAATAATGTAAATAGTTTTTAGAAAATAACAAAATATCGTTGTTTATGTTTTCAAAATTATTCTCAAAAGTAACTTTTAAAAACAAGTACTAAAGAGGCCCATAGTAATTCTAAATTTTAAAACACATGTCGAATCTGATGTAGATTTAGGACTTGGTCATGAGGTTGACCCAAAAGAAACACAACAACACAAACTTCAAATTTTATATTAAACGATGATAATAACAAAAGTAATAATTAAGATTCAACTAGGATTTAATTATACATAAAAAGAAGTGATAGTTTTTGGCTTCATGGATCACAACATGATGTTGAAAATTTGAAACTCATAATGAGTCAAATAGTTATGGAGGGCCATGTCTCGACATGCAAATATATAGTCATATCCAGGCTACCAAATTTCAACCCAACAATTATATATATCTTAACCTAACCTAACCTAACCTAACCTAACCTAACCACAGTAGTTAGGTGCCCAAAAAGAAGAGATCCTAGACTTGCTACTGACCGTTTCTTGTATCGGTTTCTTGCTACATTCTTCCAAATCTCAATTATGACATTGTAGACTCTTTTAGTTAACTAAAAACTTTCTTAAAACTACCTTGTTTCCCTAGCATTCACAACTGCATGCCGATTTAAGAGAGTGCTGCTCATTAACTATATATATATATATATATATATATATTTTAACACAATGTAATCAAGGGTAGGGCAATTCCTGAAACCTCTAAAATAAATGCCAGTGAGAAGCAATTAATATGGCTTTAAAGACTAACAAAAGTTGATAAGGGGGAAAGTCGGGCTGAGAAAAAGGCAATCATTTGATGGATTAGGGTGGGTTTTTTCAAATAATCCCAGAGCCTAAATTAGTTACCTTTTTTATTAGTAGTGATTCATCTTATTAATTAATTATGTATGTGAACAGGGGAAAATCAACTTTACCTAATTTGGAATTGACTTCCTTAATTATTCATGAAATAAGGTCCTTCAATTTGTATACCCATGGCATGGTAATGACTCTCAAATGTTCTTCAATATTGAAGAATTATTTATTGAATTTATTTGATGGTTAGATATTTAGGTGAAGAAGACAATCAAATATGTTCTATAATTGTTTTTCAAAATAAAAAATAGTTTTTGAAAACTATAATATTATGATTTTTAGTTTTTTTTATTTGGTAAAAAAACATTTAGTCATTATCAAATTATATATTTAAATTAAACATATGAATGAGAAGTTAGCTTTAGTTATATCTATTACTATTAACAGTATAATCTTGGAAAAATCGAAAAATTAAAAAATTTAGCTTTTTTAATTAAACCAAAAAAACAAACAAGACCTCTAAGAAAAAAAAGGGAAAAGATAAAATTTATGGAGTTTTTTTTTTTTTTTGGGTTAATTTATTTATGGTCGGTGTACCAAGGATCAAGGACCAAGGTCGAAGAAGGCTTTGGAATGGTCAAATCAGAGGACCATTTTTCCAGGGGTGAGTCAATCAGTGCCTCCAGGGTCCAAAATGATTGTAACTTTTTATAAATATATAATGAGATAATCTGCAGGAAAAGCAAAGAGGAGAGTGGGAAATCGTTTCCCGAGAAAATTTGAAGTAATGGGAAAATAGAGGGAAACCGTGATGATTATGTATGCCTATATTAAATGGGAAGACAGGCTACATCGCGTGTCTGACGCGACCTATAGTTACTTTAGAGTTGAAGAAACTAAAGAAATGTGATCGGAAAAGTAGGATTCATTCCAATTTCCACATACCTTTCTTTAGTTTAGTTTAACTTTTTCTCTCTCTCTCTCTCTCTCTCTATCTATTACATTTTAACCCGTCAAACACTCGTCTTCTGTGTTGCTTTTGTACAGTTAGTTGAGGGTGGTCACGTGATATCTCTTTCTTACTCATGGTCATGGTCATGGTCATGGCCATGGTCATGGTTTGTACGGATGCGCGTGATACTTACGCGATCTAATACCCTTTTTCTTTTCGTGGTGGTGCGTGATGGGATGATGGGGGGAACACGATTCTGGTGTGTGATTGTTTTTCTTTTATGAAAATTTTCTTTTCGGAGGATTGTACTGTATTCATGGGCTCCCCTATGCAAGACAAATTGCTCGATCTTTCACGTCACTCCAAGTACCTTCTCCCACATTAATGCATGGTTTTTAGAGAAAAAAAAATATATTTTTTTCAATTTATTTTCATTTCACACTTCTTGCACCAAATAACTGCCTCATTGAATAAAAGCTAAATTTTTATAAATAAACTAAAATAACTAAACTGTTAATTTTTGGCAATACTAATTGTTAGTGTTATTGCTTGATTAAAATATCTTCTTTTTTTTTTTAATTTCTTGAATAGAAATTGTAATAGTGAAGTTTAAAGAATTGAAATGGAAATATCGGTCATGTCTGAGTAGGGGTAAGAAGCAAGGAGAAACATGACAACCATTAAAAAACGAGTATAAAGAAATATCATTTTTAATAGAGAAATGTTAGGTTAAAAGATATCAAATAATTCAAAATTTATAAATTTAGTCATTCATATATTTTTGGGAAAACGGTGACATGATTTATCAATATGATTATATTTAGGAAAAAGTTTATAAGAAATGAGAAATTAAGAGCAAGTCAACTCATTTAAAAATAATTAATATTAGGTTCTGATTAACGTAGGGAGGGAGTTATTGTTTCAAAATGTCATTTTAATTGGTAAAACTCAAAAATAAAGAACATATTTTTTTAAATAATGTGATTCAGAAGTATTCGAAAAGGAAAGTAAAGTGTATTATAAAATTATATAATATGTTTGTGTATTAAAATTAAAAATATAAAAAATTTGAAATTACTATTGTTTTAATTTTTAATTTTGAATGTTTTTGTTTTAAATTCTTAAAAATTCTAAAGTATAAATATTTCAATAATTTATTTTAATAAAATATTAGAACGTTATTAATTTAAATATAAAATTAAAAATTAAATAATAGTAATTTCAAATTTTAATATATTTTTAATTTTATCCATTAATTTCATATATATATATATATATATATATATATATATATATATATATATATGAGTATATATATATATATATAATTATACTTTTCATTTTTCTGGATATTTCAAAATTTGTTATTTAAAAACTAGTTGTTTCTTTTTTATGGGTTTTAAAAATGATATTTTGGGAATGCTGAAACCCTCCTGTACTGGTAACATAGGAATTATTTTTAAATGAGTTAACTTACCCTTTTTAGTCTTTTAGTTAATTTGTCCTTAATTTCTCATTCCTCATTAACCTTTTTTAAATAGAATCGATTATATAAACTAACATAATTTTCCTAATATTTTTTCTTGACAATTAACTTATTATAAATAAAAATAGATTTTTATCATTTTAGGTATTCACGATGTATTTAAAAGGAATGATTGCTTACAAGAAAATAATAAAAATATTTTTATTAAATGTGTGAGTCAAAATTTAAAAAATGGTTAGATTTTTGAAAATCATTTGTGGAATTCTCAAAACAAATCACCATTTTATTAAAATATTTTTATTTCTTATAATTAAACTTCTTAAATTAGTTTGATTTAAAAGTGAAAATAGTTTATGTAGGATATAAAAAACCCTAAATTATTATGATTTTATATTATAATAAAAAAAAACTAGAATAATTTTATTCGTACTCTAATTTTAAATAACTGGACTTAATTTGCCACTTTGCACTGCAAATCCCACTTGTTTTCTGGCAGGCTGTCATTTGTCTGTACGTCCGTGACCTTACAATCTGGGCACTCTACTCCTAACCCGCGCGTGCCCGTCGTGACGTGCTTCTGCTTCCCCCTTCTAATTACTTACTTACCCTTCCCCACTTCTATGCTTTTCAATACTTCCATTATTAATATTAATAATAATTATTATTATTTTAAAATAATAATAATAATAATAATAAATCATAAAATGCAAATAAATTATTATGAGCTCCTGGAAGCAAAACCCTAGTTCCCTCTCTTCGCTTGATAATCAAAACTCAACAGACAATAGGATGTTGCAACCCACAGCTCACTTCTTCTTCCATTATTTTCAATTCTTCAGCTTCGATATCCATCCTCATTTTCTCCTTCTGTTTCCTAACCCTTTCTCCTCTTCTCTTTTTCCATCCTCTCTATATCCTGGTATTGCCGGAGAATCCATCTTCATCTTATCTCAATATATTCTTCCGCACTTATCTTTTTTTTTTTTTTTTCAATTGGAAAATCCTAAACCCGCAGCTTTTTAAGCGCACTCTCAGAGCGTATGCTCGACCGATTTCCCGTTCAAAAGCCGTTTTTTGGCCCGCTTGCTGCGGTTTTTCCGATTCCCGACATTTTTCTTCTTCAAACGTCGCGGCAATAATTCTCCATTCTTCCTATAACGATTCACTGATTTCGACAAAGTCAAAACTCTGAGGTTAAACACGGCGGCGGTATCATACGCTTCGAAAGTTTGCCAACTTTTTGCGAGTGCTCGAGATTTTTGTGGTACTGTTCATCATGCTCTTATTGTCGCGAGTTACGGACGCTGTTAAGATCTTCACTGATTACCTTCGGGAACTCTGTGTCGTTCTTGCTAACCCTCTCTTCATGTTCCTAATCGGAAATGCAATAATCGTCACTCTTCTTCGCCAAACTGGTCACTTCCCGGCGTAAAACTGAAAGTAGCAATCCGGAACCAGATCTCTACGAAGAGTACGTCCACCAAAGTGAGAATTGTCAAAGGTTCGGAGTCTCGGGTCGAGGCGGTGCGGTGACGAAGGTCAGCTACTTATTTGATGACTTCGTTTGTCATGAGTCCTAGCAGAAAGTGTTTCTCCGCGGAATTAATTCGCCGATTCCGGAGACAAGCGAAGACAAGCAGATTGTCTGCTGGGAGAATGCGCCTCATACTGTTCTTCCGGATCCGGTTACAACCGTCATAAAGAAGGTTCCGGAGATGAAATTTTATCGAAGAACAAAGTCGGAGACCATCCGACCTGAGATCGCTGAGAAGCCTAGTAGAGCTCTGAGGCGATCAGAGACAGATAAATTTCAGAAAAAGGATTATTCCGACGACGGTAAATCGCCGAGAATATTGCCGACGGTGGACGAATTGAGCAATGAGGAGTTCAGACGAAAGGTAGAGGCGTTCATTGAAAAGCAACAGAGGCTTCTAAGGGAAGAGTACGTGGCAATCGTCCTGAGCAACCAGAACTGAAGTTGCAGTGAACACAATAGTAAATATTTCGTGGAATTCACGACATTCAAAGTATAAATTACTGCTCTAGACTCCTGAGAAGTAAAATGCATCTCCATTTTCTTTTCTTTGTTTTTATCAAATTTCTTATGATAGGGCCGGGATGTACAGTTCTATTTCTTTAATCTCACAAATCGGTGGTAGGATCGGTCGTTCAATCATTTTTCGTGTTTCCACTCATCCTGCTCAGTTATCGGTTCTCTGCCGGAATGGATAAAAAAAAACAAAAAAAAGGTGATATTATGCTTCTTTTTTTTTTTTTCAACCCAAAACTTTTGCCATTAAAATGGGGAATTCAGTTGGAAGATAATGGCTTCTGAAGAAACTTTTGCATTAAATTTTGCAATGGGAAGAGGATTCCATAGAAGATAGAAGCGCTGTGTATTGATTCTATGAGGTTGGAGCGCCCACAATGGCATAGGTGTTTTATTGGGGTTGGACTTTTTCCCATACCAAACGCCACATACCCTTTCTTTCTGCACAAGCATGGCATGGAAACACCACTGACCACAAAAACAGTCCCCTGCTCAAAGGACAGCCCCATTCATTTTAAAGAAAATATGGCTGGAGTTTATTCCTTGTTTGGCACCCCAACCACCATCCCAATTGACAACCGCAGAGCAGAGTAGAGTGGCAGAACTTGGTAGGGACATTGAAAGAATGTGAGCTTTAGGCTTACCCATTTTATTGAGTTTGGGATCAAAATGACCCATTTTGCTTAAAACAAAATTGATATTAGACTAATTTTGAAATTATTGTCCAATATAGCCTTCTTATGTTATGTTGGCAATCGAGACCTCATTTTTGAATTAAAACTGAAATTATAAATAACTGTGGTTTTATTCCATTTTAGTTTAAAAATGAAATTGTGATTAGACTTTTAAATTAAATTTAAAATAAAAAAATCTAAGTTTTTTCGTACTTAGTTTAAGGAATAAATTAAATAATAGTTTGAGATGAAGCTTATAATGTATATTTTTTTTTAATCAAAGGGTCATTTTGAACCCAAACTGCATCTGATTGCTCGAAACATGAATCAAAAGGGTGAAAATCAAGGATGACCAAGAGTAACCCATCATGAAATGTTAACAACATTCATGTTGATGATGAAATGATTGAAGTTGTCCGCACGGGCGAAATTTATGGCTTTTTCCATTGCATAATGGAACAATTATGTTTTTCTATAAAAGAATGTAATAACAGTTGTCAATAATTAACTCAAATTTCACACTCAAAAGCGTGTACCTTTTGAGCAAAAAACTTTACTTTTGCCATACTTTAGGCATATTAAAGTTCTAAACCATAATATTAGAATAATTTAGCTTTATCAGGATCTCTAGTTGAGCTTGTCATAATTACCCACACTAACCTATAACCTCTAGTGGGTGATTCGAGGAAAATTGTGCCTCTCTTTGGCTCCTTCTAAAGTCACCACTATCTCTTTAGTTCATAATGTTCCTTTTGTAGGGTCTTCCCAATACCTTTCCCACTCTTGTTTCTTCTTCTTTATTTGTCTTTTAATGTTTTAAGGGGTCTATCTTCAAGAGAGAGAGAGAGAGAGAGAGAGAGAGAGAGAGAGAGAGAGAAATGGTTTGGCAGAAACACGACTTCTTTGGGGGATGGGGTTGTGGGGTTGGTGGGGCATGGATCTTGTTTTGTATTTTTTGGGGGCCTGTTTTATAACGAAGCAACTTTGCTCTTATCCACGTCTTGTTGGAATTATGCCGTAGAGAAATTTGTTGTTTCTGTTCTTTTCTTTCTTATTTTCCTGTTGGCTATTGCCAGCATCCATGTACTCTAAAGATAAGTTTTTGTTTCCTTTTGGAGGAGCCTACTATCTCCGTACAATTGTTCGGGAATTGGTCCATTTCAAAACAACATAATAAATAAATAAATATGGAAACTCTTTTTTTTTTTTTATATATAAATAATATCAAATACAGTTGTAAGAACTTGTTTACCCCTCTCTCCCTTCTTAGTAGCTAGCCACAATTTCCACAGGATTAAAGAACAAAAAGGGTCATGTTCCATGTATGTTTCTACCTCATCCATATTTACAGGATTTTGTTATGTCTTGGTAACTTAGCTTAGAAGAAGAGTGACAATAAAATAAAAGTAGCTAGCTCAAGCAACTAAACTAACTCTTTTGTCAGTTTTCTAATACAACATCTTCAATATTAACAACTGTTTGTGTCGCTTTCTTAACATTATTCCTGGGTTCATGTTTTCTTAAATCCGAAGTTTTGTTTATAAATAAATATGAGTAATGTCAGTCATTTAATTTATCTATCTACCAAAGCTGAAACCCAAGGCATGAGGTGCCCAGAATACCAGTGTATTTTAGTGGAGACTGGATTTGAGGAGACCACAAGGTTGTGACAATTGAAGAGACCAACAAATTGAAGGCAAGTGATTGGCCGAATCCTGTGTCGCAACCGACCTTGCCACAAGTCTTAATCCAACAAAATTTTGTCCCCACATTTTGTATATTTTTTTCTCAACTGCAGGGTTTATTGTGTTTCATTCTGGTTAGCTTATTATACCCATGTTGGATGCTTCCTCCCTGGATATATTTTTTTCTTTTATTTTTTATATAGCTGAGAAATTGAAATGACCAATGTTTTAAAAATTGATCAGTGATAATTTAAAAAGTTACTAGTTTACAGTTTAAGGATCGAATTGTATTAAATAGGGATTGAAAAAGCCATCGATTGACAGTTCGATCGATGGATCCGACCAATTCGATCCAATTTTTAAAACATGGGTGAAGGGGATGATGAATTGACGGGTTATCTTCTCTTTAATGACCTATGCCCAATCAAATAGACATTGTCCATTTTAGAACCGATAAAAGTGCATTTTCCTTTTGAGGTTTTTACTAATATTTTATTTGTATCATAATTTTTTTTTTGGTCTCATAAAGACCTTAACGTTCATGTTCATAGCTCACCTTCATCTTTTCCGCCAAGCAAAATGTCAGATAGGTAAATAAGAGCTAATGTTCTCTCAATGTTTGACGTGACTAATATGTCATCCTTGGTGACGTGACTAAAAATCATAAATCAATTTAGGACTCTATGATTGAAAAAAAACCCTAAATCATTTGCTTCCTTGACATTTTGCTTAATGGGAGTGTGAGTGAGCTATGAATATGAACATCATGGGTTTCTTGAGATTGAAAAAATGTTTAGGGTATAGATGAGATATTCATGAAAACCTCGGGGAAGGAATGGACCTTTGCTCACTTTAGGATCAAAGGGGTTTTCACGTACTTTAAAATGCCTCTATAAAATTAAAAAAAAGCTTTTAGTTATATAATACAAGAAAGTTTTCCTTAATGAGATGTTTTCCTCTATTAGATGTGGAACGTGACATCCTCCTTAAATTGAGATAACATCAAAGGTAAAAAAGCAAAGGAAATTATTACCAGATGAGATTAATGCAGAGTAACAGTAAAAGAAGGCTGTGTGCACCCTTTCTACTACAAATGAAAAAATGCGTCCCCATTTATGGTGGACTCCCTGCGTGGTGGACGCATCTGAACATGCCTTGGTGAGGGGAGGGACTTAAAACCAACATAGGAAAACCGGATCTTTGTAAATTTTCCTTTTATTGCTGTTTCAGGCATATAGAAGTTAGCAGGAATCTTGCTAAAGACGTGTCTATGAGTAGCAGAGGTGGAAAGAACATGAAAAACAATGGTTGCCCAATGATGAATGCCTTTTGGAAGATGGCTACTAAAATTAGAGTCAGTTCCATAATACTCTCTCATCACACTTTCAATTTGGAGTGGATGAAGAGGTCAAGAAGGCATGCCAAGACAACTAACAGTGTACCATATATTAAAGCAAAGAGGGCCAATCAGGATAAGGATAATCAGAAAAAGATACCTAATAGAACTCACATAAAGAAAAAAGATAAAAAATTTGTCAATTATGATCCTCTCTCTGATTCTGCCATTCCCAACCAAGCTGCCTTGGTAATAGCTAATAATGTTGAAGAAGAAGGTAGCATCAACTATATATCAATCCTATCAATTATTTTGCATAGCAAATATACAAAGAAGATGGGTTTCTCAACTGTTTTGGCGTCTTGGGAAGACATTGGCTGAAAAATATGAACATGAGAGTGGGAGCTGGCAGTGGCCATGGGATTGGTTAGATCAAGTAGGCGAACTCACAAAAATAAAATAAAATAAAGGGTTGTCTAATATTTATTAGGACAAAAATGAAAACAGAACAAGAATCAGAGACTTGAAAATTAGACCACCCAACAACACAGCAGAAGACTTGGGCTGTCTCCCCATTCTAGATTGTCTTGTCGGCCTAGCAAACATGCCTTTTCACCTTATGAGCTCAGTACTTAACAATTTAAATATATTTGAAGTTAAATAATCCGGGATAAGGTGCAATAAATGCAGCAACTCGTCGAATGTCCCATTTTTTCACCTACACTTTTTCCTGGGCCCAAGATACTTGACATTCGCCAGAAATTAATCACGCTTTGCTAAAAAAATATGATAGACAAACATTCATTAAAATCCTATCAAATACCTCACACATGTCAGAAATTTGAGTATAATTATGACTTTTCTTAATTGGATAAACATGAATGATTACAAAAGTAAAACTCAAGAGTATCTTAGGATTGAAAAAAGTTCAAATGTAAAGTAGGACATTTAGGCAAAAGTCGAGATATTTGTACACCTTATCCCCTAAATTATCCTTAAAGTAATTATTTAAATATTTCAGATTATGTCAATTCAAGTAAACTTGGGATTCGATGGCTAAGAGGATCTCCAAGCTCTAGCCATTATAAAAAACAGATTTAAAGATTTAAGGGATTTAATGCAAAGTGAATGGATATCAAAAGAAAAAAATCCAAATCATTTATTCTTATTTATTTAATAATTAAATTGATTGGTTAAAAATACCACAAAAATATGCTTGGGGTCAACATTGGTGGTATTGTCCTTTGCACCTGCATTTGGTACCCTGACCATATTTGAAAATTGTAGAGATGGCGGTTCTTTGGCCGATTCTGGCAGAAGATACACCTCATGTTTTTTCTTTCTTTCCATTTTCATGGTTTTACAACTTGTTGTCCCTCCCCCTCATATCTCATTACAAAATATTTTAGCCGTTAGGTATGGAGACGTTGTCGTTTGTAAAATTTCAACAATAGATTAAGACTCCAATGGCACATACAAACAAACCATAGAGTATAAGATTTGTACATAATGTCGAATAGACTCAATTTCAGCGAGGGGGAAAAAATCTTATCGTTGCAAAATCACGTATAATATAAAAGACCAAAATTATACCATATGAATGAAATGAGAAAAAGGACGGACAATGTACTATTATAAGTAGTAACTTATATAGGAAAGATGTTTCCATTTTGTGAACATTACGTATCCTTGCATATACGAAATGTCTAGGATCAAGCAAAGGTTTTTTTTGTATTTGCCTAAATTTGGCAAATCATCCTGTCCTTTTCTAAAATTTGCATAATCAAAATTTAATCCATTTAGATTACTGGAAAAACCTTTATTTTTATTTTTATCTATGATTAAAGTGCATTAGATAATAAGAAAATCTTAAAGAAGAGACACATAGACAAATATAAATAGAGAAAAAAACCACAGGTGAGAAGATATACATGAAATGAAAAAAGCCACGGATAGAGAAGGAGAAATCCATTGCTATAAAAAATTATAAAACCCTAAAATGCATAACATATTTATATTAAAATACCAAATCTGACAAAGTTCTTAATGAGAGAGTCTGCCCTAACATCCTAATAAGATCCTAATGGGCATGGCTGATCTGCCTAGGGCTTAAGGGGGCAAAGGCTCCCCTCAAATTTTGGATATTTTTTTTCTTTTACCCCTCAAATTTTGGAAAACTAACATGCTTTAATTTAAAGTAGAAACTAATTACATAAGGATTCATGCTTACTTTTTGACTCCTATAATATTAATTTATTAATTTAGGTTATTTTTCGTTCTCAAAATATTTGACTAAAAATGAAAGGAAAAATAAAAGGAAATTTTGAAGGAAAAAAATGAAAAAAAATAAAAATAAAAATAAATCTAGTGCATTATTTTTATTTAATACTTCAAACTCATTTCATTTATTTTCATTTGTCATTATAAAGATTAAATAATTTTAAAAATACTTAACTTTGTATATTTGATTTTCTTTTGACATTTTTCATTAAGCATTAAAACAGAAAATTATTTTTTTCAATGTTTTTTTTTCTTTCTTAATACTTTCGAAAAACAAAACATAACCTTAGGATCTGTTTAGAACCCGAAAAATACTAGGCAAAGAAAAAAAAAATTAAGGAACATAATTTTCTCATGATTGGTTTTACTATGAAAAATATAAAAGAAAATCAAATACCATAAAAATTTATCAAAATTTTGCATATTTTTCTTAGGTGTCATATTGCATATGGAGATTCAAACAAACTAAATAGAGTCTTTCATGAACTCACAAACAAACGGTTAATAAATCAGCATTCATTAAGTAAACTAAAGTTCTCCGACATCGTTAATCAACTAACTCTTCTAAAAGCGTTTTTATGTGATTCGAATTTTTAATACGAATTGTCGCATTTTAATCATAATAGAGAAAAACAAATAAAATGAGTTTATTAGGTTTAAAAATATTTTGTTATTTCCTTCCAAATTTTAATTAATTCCTATTTTCCTCTCTATTTTCTTTCCCTACAACTTTTCGGGTTCCAAACTTGTGCTTAAGCTCGCTGTAATTTGGGAAAGATTTCAAAAAAGAAAATGTAAAAGAAAAGCCATAATATTTAAAACTCGAGCAAAAATAAAAAATGAGTTTAATCTCATTTTATTTTTGTTTCTATTATATAGGGATTAAGAAACTTAGATATATTTGGCTTAGGGTTTATTTTTTTTATATGCTTTTTAAAGTACTTTCCAGGTTTCAAAAGGAGTTTTACTATTTTGCCCCCCCTCAACTTATTTTATGACTACGCCACAACTAGTGGGCTACAACATTAGGTTGGTATCACAAAATTTTTTAGATCAGGACAAGCAAAATCCGTGGCACCAAACTCTAACTTTTAAAAAAATTTTTCCTTCTCATTGTAGTTGGCACTGACCACCACCTGTGATCAAGGCTCTGATTAGGCTCTGTTTTATTGGCTCTCAAACTGATCAAATTTAGCTCGATCCGATTCGTAATACGCGACCATCGACAAAGCAATTTTTAGTTTTATAAGATAATTTTAGTCGACCTACCCAAAATTAAATCCCATTGAGCTGGGTTGCTTTATTAACCGAAAATCAGCTCAAATTTAGCCTGGATGCAAGACAACCCGATGTGGGCCTGACTTGACACGGCCTATCCACCTAAATTGACAGCTATACTTCACATTAGTCTAATGAAACAAAAAAAATGAAAATGAAAATGAAAATATACAAATTCGAGGTTAGTTTACAAGAATGCCATCAGCATTTTGGCAATTATTAAATACTGGTCTTAAACTCTTAGAAATTTCAAACCTAAGGAAACATACATGTATGCACCAACTAAGAACGATGAGTGGAAACATTTGTATATCAAAATCTGAACCATGTCTTGCTTACGCTTTCGCTTCGTCCTTTGCAATCGGAGCGACATGAATAGGGCAACCACTTTTTAGTCTCCAGAACAGAGCCCGCTTCTCTATACTCGAATCCGGGTTCACCACCCTCCATCTACTCAAATTCATATTCACAAATTAGCATATTCTAAACTCTCTTTTTTTTTTTGAGAATCTGTGTCTCATTATTATATATATATATATATATATAAGAGCAAGGTAAAAACAAATAAAATTAAAGACTAAAAAAAATCAGATTAAAGGGATAAAAATAAAAATTGAATGTGTGATTAAATTGTAAATGTGTCATGTTATGATTGGTCCGTAACAATTTGAAACGAAGCTTCAATTTAATTATTATTGTGATTTTAGCAGGATCGGAAAAGGCTCAAGGGGTCCAGATAGAGGATAGGCCCATAATGTTATGGGCCTTGAAAAGTGAATTGCAAAATAAAATGAAATTTCATAAGAATGAAAAATGAATAGAACTGACTTGTAAGTGGTGATCAGGCGGTGCAGAAAAACAAGCATCATAGATTTAGCCATGTTCATTCCCAGGCATGTCCGGCCACCAGCTCCGAATCCTAAAAAGCTATATGGTTTTAATTCACCCTGTTTACCACCAATATATCTTATCAATGCTCAGATACGTTTTTTTTAAATTTTAATCAAAGCTAGAAACAATACATTGTTTGAAAAAAGTAGTCTTACATCAAACCTGGAAGGAATGAACTTGGTGGGATTGTCGTACAATGTAGGATCAAGATGTATAGATCTAGCATCAATATTGATGATCCACCCCTTCTTGATCTTAAACCCTGAAGAGGAAAGTATTTTCACATCTCTGGAAATATAAAATGAACTATTTTAAAATTTTAAGACAGTGGGCTGTGGGAGAACCAACCTTGGACCTCACAGTCCTGGAGGGCTACTCTAGGGAACCATGCTACTATCGATGCCATCCTTAATGATTCTTTCACCACCTTAGAAGCATATGACATCTCATTAAGATCATCTAGTGTTAGGGGCGAGGTGTGTGAAGTTTTTTCCGCAATGCGGCCTTGCTCTGCCTGTTTACATCAAAAGGCTAACGTATACTTAATTTACTTCGAACTTTTTAGTTCTAAATGTTAAATCAAGGAAACAAGAATATGCAATAAGACAATAAGTGGCGAAAATAAGAAACACACAGATTTACAGGAAAAAAAGGGATAGAGGATGAGAAATCCAATTATCTCAAAAAAAAATTTGAATATGAAGTATTGTGGGTATCAATTTTTAGAAACTTGAAACCCAAAAATAATATAATATATTTATAGGTATACAGGTTCATACCGTCCTACACCCCCAAATGAGATTAGTGGTGGGCTATGGGATTGGACCCCGATCCTTTTGCTACCATTGCAAGTGCTCAATAAAAAAAATCTATGATGTCGTACCGAAAAGTGGTGGGCTATGGATTGGAACGGATCCTTTTGCTACCATTACAAATGCTCAAAATTATAAAATCTATAATGTTTGTACTGTAAAACTTTTCGGTAATGTGGAACAAAATTGGGTTAACCCCAACTCTAGCAAGTAAGAACAAAAGACTTGATGCAAAAGTGAGTGACTTACTCGGAGTGTGTGGAGGACATGTTGGTTCTCGTCCAGGTACTTCACCATCCAAGTGATTGCACTTGCTGTTGTATCCTGACCTGCATATACATATATATTGGGTCTTCCCAACCTAAACACAAGATTTGATGCAGTTTATGGAGAATATATATATGGGGGCCATCAATTATAAATGACCTGCTATTATCAGGGTTAAGATGTTGTCTTTAATCTGCATCTGTCAAAGATTGGCTACTCATCCTCTTTCAGCAGATGTTGTAGAAAGTCTTCCTGATACGCCTCGCCTCTCCTCCTTTCCTCGATTTTCTTCTCCAGAAATTTCATTACTCGTTTTCTTGCCTGTTTCATCATTCATTGTTTCAATTCATTAAGCATCCAGCAAAAATAATTGGGCTTCAAGATTTTCCATTAAATGAAAACTATGTTATGTGTAGAAGATTACTTTGTGATTCTCTCCTAATTAGTAGAAGATTACGTTGGGATTATCACCTAATTAGTTGATTCCATAAATCTCTCCTGTAATTAGTTCCTTCTTTTTTTATTTCCTAGACTTTAGGATCAAGTTGTAAAGTTGTCTTTATAAGGTCATGTTCTTGTATATACAAAATGAGATACATAAAATATGTTATGAAATTGCATCATTATGGGATCCCCATTTCAATTTATTTGAAAAATTAGGGTCAAAAGACCTAATACCTAGGTCAAGTCCCTAAAAAATACTTGATAAAAAGGGCAAATTGTTTTATAGAGGGGCCAACAAACTTTAGGTACAAGCTTGGTAAACCTTGGATACTACCATATGTGTTAAATACGATCTTCTACGGTTGGGTCATCAGTTCGTGAATTATAATACCTATTTATGATACTACTTATTGTATCATTTATCAAATATTTTACTCTTATCAAAAAATTTTTTAAATTAGGGGAACACTTGGGTTCCTGCTTCAAGTCTTTGGTCATAATTTATCAAATAGATTGAAATGAGACCCTAGAACGTAGTTTTCCCTTCCATTGATGTTGAAATTGATTACCTGAAAGCCTTTATAGAATCTAGTGAAGGGCAGCCTTGAAGGGAAGGCAAGCATTGCTTCACAAACATGAGCAACATCCTTTTGCAGCATCTCTGCTTCATTTCCACACTCTATACTCATCAGCATCTTGAACATGGCTTTACAGATCAGCTACACCAAGAAAGAGTACGATTCACTGCAACCGTTAACACGTATATATCTTTTCTAATCAGAACTTTAGAATGATATATCTTGAACGGTTAAACAGACCTCAAGAGCTTCGTGGAAAACAACCACTGTGGGCTTGTGTTCCCAGCCACTGAGATTAGTGACAATAAGTTGATCAAACTGTTTGATAAAGGAGGAGATGGAAGCAGTAGAGAAGAGATTCATGAGACGACCACGAATCAATTTATGGTGCTGATGAGGAGCACATAATATGCTATCGTTTCCCACTAGCTTTGCTATTGATTTTATGTATCTCTTTGTGAACAATATTCCCACTTCGTTGTTCAGTACCACTTTTGCCGACTCCGTGCTTGAAACAAAAACATGAGTCTCTCCAAATATACTCGTCCTAAAACAGTTTCCATACCTGTCACCCCAAAAGTTCCTATCATTTCCACATTGAGGTCTCGGTAGAAATTAAATTATTAGAAATCCAAACCCATATTTATTTCATTAAAATTCTGAAAACAAATCATTTTATTTCCATGCATGTCTTGATCCAGCCTTCCCAAATATGTACCACCTGCTCTATTTTAAAACATATTTGGGCCGAGATAGGGTGCTAGAAGCATGGTATAAAACCATCAGAGTCATTCATGAACTTTTAAATAAAGAAATGGAATTCAAATTAGAGTAGGGGTTCTCAAAAAATCAATACCTTATAAACTAAGCTTTAATACTATATTAAACAACTCACTCTCTTAAAAACTCAAATTTGTAATATTTAAATTTAATATAAATATTATGACAAATGCCAAATGAAAGTAATGGAGAAGTCGAACATGAACGAAGTCAAAAGCCTTTGGAAGAGGTGGTGGCAACTAGCGAAGGGCAGAGTCTGGATGAAGGGTAGTCCACTATTTCCGGGAGGAATCTTGGCTGTTGATTCCTGATCATCATGGTCATGCAACAGCTTGGCCACCCCACGCATCAACCACATCAACAAGACGATCAGCATCACTGTGTAACAGCAAAGGCAGAGAGTGGGATTAGGCAAAAGGTTCAGCATGCTCCTCTTCATCTCATCCACCGCCATGCTTGCTTCTAAAGTTGCTAATGCAATGAATTACTTGTGCCTTAATTTATTTTGAACTTTAATTTTCCATTTTCCCTTTTTTTTTTAATTAATGAATAGGGGAAAGGAAGGGAAATTGGAGTGATGTTTTGGACTGACTCTATGCAATTTTGTCATGTGTGAAGTAATGTTTCCACTTTGGACCAAAGTGATCTTTATTTGGAAGGCTACCCTGTTCCACCCATTATCCTACATCATCTATTCCACTCCAAAATTATTATCACAGGCATCTAATAAATTAAGCAGCAGAATATATATAGAGGATCTATCCATTATATGTCCTCCAAAGTGGAATTCCAGCATGGGAGCAACAAGAGCTCTGATAATTTTAATTTGATTTTCCATGTTCCCCTTGATGGTGTTTCCAATGTGGGATACACACCTTAACCCACATAACAATTCCCATCATTTCCAATCCAATAAAATCAAATCAAGTTTTTTAATCAAATCACCTTTTTTCTCATTTTCTCTCAACTTTTTCTATATTAGCTTTTTTTTCTTTAAGCAATAAGAGGTGATTTTTTTTGTCATTATTGACATGAAATCACCCATCTACATCTCTTTTCCATATTTTTTCTCAATAAAGTGGTTTTTTCCACATAGATCTAGGTTTTTGGCATTTTTTCATTTATTTAATCAAGCGCCTAAGGAAATTAAAAGGATTGCTCTCACCTTTTGTGCGCGCTGACAGCTGCTGTTTTGATGCGATAGACGGCTCGCACTGCCTCGCATGACGATTCGGCTGGGCTGACGTTTATCTGGCTGGTCGATTCGAACGAACAAAGTATATACGATCATAAACAAAAAATCAAATCAATGGTCATCGCATGTTATGTATATAAAAATACAGAAGCCGTAATAAGAATATCAAATGCAGAGACTTAATTATCAAATGTATATGCGAAATTGTTTCATTACGCTATTAACTTTGGATGCTATTCTTTCATTATTTATGGTTTTAGCGGTTTCATTATATATTTCTATCAACGTATCGATACAATCAATGCACTATTTTTCCAAAAAAAAAAAAATCAAATCAAATCAATTTCAAAAGTTTCGAGGGGTTCAAGGATGAATGATACTCTTCTTTCTGTATCTCTAGCTTCACTTCCTGAGGAGAGGGTGTGCGTAATATGTAGGGTAAATTGAAAGAATCGTCCTTCAAGCTCCTCCTCTTCAGCAAGATCTTAGCGAGCTAAGATGCTGGCTCTACTTGTTTCAGTTGGAGTAGTGCAACAATGCTGACCAACAGCACATGCACACTAGACCTATAGTTAATTTATAGATAGAACTATTAATTTTATGCTATATGATATTTTAAAATACATCTATCTTATCCCATCATATCTTGTAAGATAGGATGGTAACCGTCAAATATTTGCAACGGAAAATTGGAGAAGGTACTTACTTGTTGAAGCCTGATGTATTCAATGCTTTAGATGAGAATCATATCACTATAATGGAACCAAAATTTTCATAGTACGAACACCCTTTCTCTCTCTGGTTTAGGATGATTTACAAATGTAGGAGATTCTTTTCAGGAATGAGAAAATCATGTTTTTCATCTATTACCCATAAGGTGTCTTAGGTTCTTGTATTTATAAGAACCTGAGATATCCTTTTAGGAAGACACATCCCTTAGATGAATCTCATGAGTTGCAGACACATCCCTTAAATGTGTCTCTTTAGTTATGGGACGGGTTAAGCCCACTTGGGCAACCCATGCCCATAATCCAACATCTTCCACTCGTCCATGTTGGGTTTGAATCATCATAAACATCATCTTAATAATTCAAATAAAGAATAATTCATACAAGTGAAAGGATTGTGCAACTTGAAGCACACTGATGGTGGGAGCTCTAATACAAACCTTACGTAGGCCATGTAGGAGACATCAACCTTAAAAGGAAAATAAGTGCCTATTTACCCTAAGTATCTTTCTTAATACACATGATCAAGTATTATTCAATCCCTCAAGAATTCATACTCAGATCTTTCTTATAATTACTCAGTATTCTAAGTTATTTCAAGCTCTATTAAGAGAAATAATTCCGATCGATAAATACAAGTAACGAGAGTATAAACAAAGAATATTCATTCTTTCGCCCTCATACCAATAAGATTTGAGTTAACTTGCTTTTTTAGGAATGCTCTGTTAAGTCGAATCATTCCATGACTATACGAAACATCTTATCAAAAGTCACAAAGGGTATGAAAATGAACTATCTGGGGATTTAAGTATCCCTAATCTCGACAACTCTACGAACCCGAGGAGACCTCCCGCAAGACTCCAACGGATATAGAAACTTTTCCTTAAAACAATCAAATAAAATCCATGGAGCTAACCCCTTTACAATCCTTAACATATCTTTAGAAAATAATGCGGAAGCGAAGGATAAAATTTTTTTTCTTTTCTTTGCTTTCTTCAAACACTGATTTTAAAAATCATTAATTTCCTCTCGCTTTTCTGGACTTTCCCAAATTCTATAAAACCCGGGATAAAAGCATTTAAAAACACTTATAAACTTCCAATTTTATACTCTCCATATTAGACTTCTCGTCCACAACCCAATCAACACAATATACAAGGTTATTGCTTACTCATACTTCCAAATCATCAAAACATTCAAACCCTCTTAAATTCCATGCATTACTTTATCAAAACATTTTCAGTTTGAGCCGAACTTAAGCTCTACCACGCACTGGCCCACTCGTAGGATCAAAGCCCACGTAGTTCTTTTCACCTACAGGCATATACATATATGCATAACAAAATATTCAACATGAACAATATACAAAATTATATATACAATGAAATCATAGTCTTCGTCTCATCAATTGCTCGACTCACTACACAGGAGTGACCTTTATCGGCGCACCTGTCTTGGGTCCTGAAAATGTTTTTGAAACATATAGAAAAGAATTGTACTTAAAGCGAGCCCCTGGAGCGTACATTTTCATTGGAAATAACATTTTCAGATATACCAAAATAATACATACTTATACAATTAAAACTTATACCTTAAACATTTATGCCTTAAACTTTTCTTTCAATAAATACTTATGCATTTAAAATCCATTTATGCTTTTAAACATTTGTACCGTAAACTTTCTTTCTTTATTTCTTTCTTTCTTTCTTTCTTCGATGGAACCCGGGAATAAACACATCCACGCTTCCGGCAATCGACGGTAATGATAGTCACATTCCAACCATAACCACTACGCCGCTGGAGAAACTCACGCTTGCACGTGTTCCAACCATGCAGACTTATCACACGTAAAGATTACCTGCATTAACTCCATTTCCCTCCCCCGCTAGTAACCCATAACTTTACCTCTAAATCCTTACACGCCAAAGCACTTCGCCGATATCGTCATAATACTACAGGGGGTTTGCAACCATCAAGAAAACATTTCTTCAAAATACATTTATAAATACATTTAAATCCTTTACTTTATCATTAAACACATATGATTCTTTAAACATTTTTAAACTTTCATAATACCTTAACATATGCATATTATTTAATACATATAAATATATGCATTGATGCAAGATAAAACAATGCAAGATAAAACATTTCTATATGCCTTAACATTTACATAAAATTTACATTAAACTTTCAGTTTAACATTAAACCATTCATTTTTAAAAACTCAATTTCAAAATCATTTTCACTTCACCGCTCACCGCTCAATCCCGCTTGCTTCGTCGACCCCGTTTCCCGTCCGATAGTCCTTTTCACCTTTTTCAAGAAAACCACAACTATACATTAATCATAACTTCCATTTTAATCCACCATACACCTTCATTTAAAGCCAAATGAACAAATTACCCTTAAGCACTAAAAACCCATTCATTTTGGCCAACCTTTTTCCAACAACACTCTATAGACTTTATGACTCAAAAATTATTCAAACGGTCTTCAAAATTTAAACTCTCCAGATCAGTCCTTATATATCCAATACATCTCTTTAAATTTTCAGTTTAAAATTCCTTCCTCTAAAGCCCTCAACCACATACACAATCTGCACAACAGATGACTCTAGTCATAAGAACAGAATCTGCACATAGCTCCACTTTGAAACATTTTCTGGGAACTTTGGGATTAAAATTTGCATAAACTTCCTTCAGATAAATTTTTCCCCTAGAAGTCTATTTTACCCAGAATTTTGAATCACTCAAATCGGATAAGAAATGAGCAAGTTATGGTAAAAATATGAAAACTGGTCGAAACAGGAAAACATAGCATTTCCTGTACCGAGAACCAGACAGTGGCTTACATATGGTCCTACTTTGAGTAAATTTTTAGCCACTAGGGATCAGAATTTGGCGATACCTTTCTTCTTAAGTTTTGTTCTCCTTCAAGTCTATTTTACGTAGCCACTTAAATCACTCAAATCGGATCAAAATTGAGCAAGAGAAATAAAATACCAAATCCCATTAAAACAGAAAATACGAGCATTTCCTGTATCGAGATCAAGGCCCAAAAATCGACCAAATGCTTTCTTCCATTTTTTCTTTCACTCTAAACACTTAAATCTGATGCATTATACCCATTTCAACATAACACACACAATTCACTATCAAACCCTAACTTACTCACTTGATTTTGTCAAAACCCTAACTCTAAACCATGGCTTTCAATTGATATTAAATTCAAGACCATTAAACCTTAAATACCACTGACTTAACATCCATAGAATTTAAGACATTAAACATGGAAACATCAAACCGCAAATTTTCCCACCATGAAAACTTACTTGTTCTTGAGTTTCGTCTCTCTCCTCGATTACCACTCAAGACACTCAAAGCCTTGAAAAACAAAGAAAACTCACCTCCCAACTCGATTCTCCTTTCTCTTCCTCTTTCTCCTTCTTCTCCCGTTCTTTCTCTTTCTCCTTTCTCTCCTTCTCATACGCGGATCTCCTCTATCTGAGACTTAAATCCCTAATTTTGCTTTTTAAATCTAACTTCCAAGTAAAATTACCCTAAGTCAAAGAATTCAATTGGTTATTGTAAAGTGAATTACTCCTTTAATCCAAGCCTCTATAGGTCCATTTTTATGAGACCAAGTCATTTACTCCATTATTTAAATCATAACTTAGCCATTAAGAAAGATTTTGATCGTGGCAGATAATTAAATATCTCCATTATAGCGCGCATTTTATCTCCGTTTAGCCTTTTACTGCTTTTTTATATCGATTATATGTCAAAAAATATTCTATAGTCGTCTAAGTATTTAAATTTGAACATAAAATATTCTAACTAAATCCTTCACAGCTGAATTCGTGCTCGAAATCACCGAACCCGATTTAAAATCATAAAACGGTGAATCCTGGACAATAGCGTATTATTGGCCCGACCACGCTCGATCACCCGAAACTATCCAAACGGACTCCGCTTCACTTTATTTCAGCTGCTAGGTCTTTATGATATATTCGACATTTTCGTATTTTCGCCCAATTCCGGTGTAAATTTCAACGCAGCCCCGAATTTTTCAAATTTAAATCACTATTCACTTAAATTCCTATTCTCTTCTAAATATCAATAAAGTCATAGGAACTCGAAATTCTTACAAATTCCTTTTGCAAACCCCTCCATTCTGGATATAATAAGAAAATCATTATTCCTTAGTATATCTTGCTATACTCTTTTCGGAAAATTCCACTTCACATTCAAATGATCCTGAGTATCTAAATTCTGTGACCACTCCTCTTTCTATCATCGACCTCTAATCATTCAAAACTACTATTATAACATTCAATCAGTCAGTTTTACAATCAACCCTCCTTATAAAAATTTCGCCCCCGAAATTAAAACATTTGCACCGCATCAAAGAGATGGGAATAATGCCTCTTCATCCGCTCCTCATGCTCCCATGTAGCTTCCTTCATCAGAGGACTCCTCCACAATACTCCTTCACCACGGAATAGTCTTTCATGGAATTAACTTGCTCTCGACCTACCGAGGATCTCTGCGACCGGTTCCTCTTTCTCAGATGTCAAATTCTCCCGTATTTCCACCGCTTGCTCACAATACATGTGAAGGGTCTGGGTACGCACTTGCGAAGCATAGAAACACGGAAAACATCGTGAATGCGATCGAGGTCGATGGCACCCAATCGATATGCCACCTCTCCAATCCTCTCAACAACTCAGATGGCCCAATATATCGTGGACTCATTTTCCACGTTTCCCAAATCTTAGTACGCTCTTCCATGGGGAAATCCTCAAAAATACCATATCCCCTACCCTCGAACTCTAGTCCCTACGGCGATTGTCCCGCATAACTTTTTTTGCCTGGCCTTGTGCAATTTTCGCCCATCCCTTATAACTTTTGATGCATCACGTCAACAATTTCCTGACCTACTAATTTCCTTCACCTACCTCGTCCCAACAGACCGGAGTCCGATTATCATCCATAAAGAGCCTCATAAGGGCCATACCACACCGGGTCCGATAACTCGAAGTATTGCATGCGCGAACCCATCGGGGTGGGCAGATGGGTGTCCTACCTCCTCTAAACCCGTAACACATGCCCTAAGCATATCCTCTAAAGTCTCGTGATAGTCCCTCCCCGACGCCATCCGTCTCTGCGGGATGAAAAGCCGCACCAAATGCGCTTGAAGGCCAAGGGCATCTCAGAACCGTCAAAAACCGTGAGGTAAACCCTGACTTCGGTCAAACAATGGAAACTGGCGTACCATGCAATCTGATAATCTCTCTAACGTATAAATGGGTCAACTTATCCAATGAATCACTATTCCTGATAGGTAGGAAATTGGCTGATTTCGTCAGTCTGTCTACAATCACCCATATCGTATCATGGCCACTCCGGCAACGTGGAAGTCCTACCACAAAATCCATAGTGATTCTCTCCCATTTCCACTGAGGAATCGGGAGTGACTGTAATAGTCCTGCAGGCTTCGATGTTCTGGCCACCTCGTCGGGACATGTGAGACATCCGGAGACGAACTCGTAATATCCCTCTTCATACCTTTCCACCGCAGTGTTCCTTAGTGGTATGATACATCTTTGTGCTTCCCTGGACAGAGATAAGATAAGCTGAGGAATGGGCTTCCTCCATAATCTCTCTCCTCACATCACCTACCGTACACAACCTCTCGTCCCATGACCACGGCACCATCCCTCTCTCAATGACAAATCCCCCTGCCCGTGTGACTCTACTTCACCTTTAACTTCACTATCCGTGATCCCGAACTGAAGCCTCTAACCCGTCTATCAATACAGACGTACATGGAATGTGGCTAATGGGTTGCTCTAATCTGCTCGCCTGGGGCCTCACACCCAAGGACCTCAATTTATGAGTCGAGGAAGATGCACTGGCCTCACGCGCGATAAAGGGAACTCATGGTCTTCTACTAAGAGCATCCAAGCACACGTCTCGCTCTTTCCAGATGATATTCAATGGTACATTCATAATCCTTGATCAGCTCAATCCACTTCCTCCGCCTCATGTTCAGCCTTCGTGAAACAGAGCATCGCAAGCTCTTATGATCCGTAAACTTCTACAGTGGCACTCCATATAAGTAATGCCTCCATATCCGCAAGGCAAATACCACGGCTGCTAGCTCAAGGTCGTGTGTAGGATAATTCTGTTCATGCTTCTTCAATTGCTTAGAAGCATATGCAATCACCTTGTCATTCTGCATTAACACACAACCTAAGCCTTGCCTAGAGGCATCACAATACACCGTGAAAGCCATCCCATTCTCGATGGAAGTGTAAGCACCGGAGCCGAGGTCAACCTTCTTTCAATCCATCGAAACTCTTCCGACAAGCCTCCGACCATAAAACGGTTCCTCTTCCCTCGTCGCCTAGTCAAAGGTGCGCTATCTTCGAGACCAACGTAACTTCTTACATTTGCAATACTCCCGCAAACCCGTAAAACTCCCATCTCCGTAACACTCAGAGGTTTCCACCAAGATAGCTTCGACCTTCCTCGCGGATCCACCGAGGTCCCCTCTCGCGTAAACTATGTGTCCCAAAGGCGACACCGTCGAGCCAAAACTCCACTTACCGAGTTTAGCATATAACCGATGTTCCCGCAATGCTTGGTGCACTATCCTTAAGTGCTCGCATGTTCTTCCACCGCCCGAATAGATCAATATATCTTCCATAAATAAGTGATAACAACCGACGGCAAGGCCTAAAACTCGCTCATGAGATCCATAAATACTTGTGGCATTTGTAAGTCAAATGGCATGACTAGAAACTTAAAACGCTCAGACGTGGTTCTCGACGCCGTCTGGAACATCCTCATCATAAAGTCTCAGCTTATCCAATTCGCTTCCTGAATTAAACTGGCGCTCATGACAACATCTTTGCAAGCCTTAAACGGGCTTATTAGCATCCTAAAGTGAAAAACCCATAATGCCCTTACCTTAACAAAATTACATTTATACCTTAATCAATTCCTTCTTCTTAAAACATTAATTCTAACATTCCATTAGGCATTTAATCACTTCCAATTGATTAAAATCAATGGAAACCTCAACTCTTTCCATACTCCTTAAGGTAATAAATCCTACATGTCACACATTCATAATTATTTCTTAAATTTCTTCCATTTTCTTTCAACAAATTATTTTTGATAATTCGTCCTGCTGTCATTGATTTACTAAACTAAATCAAACCAATGCATTTCCACTAAACCGCTGCCTAACCTCTCATCTCATTTTCTATTCAACTTTTAATTCCATTAATTCCTTCAAGCATTTCAAGTAATGTGTCATTAAATCAATTAAAACCAATCAAACAACATCACTTTATTAACATCCAAAGTTTACCTAAATTGACAATCCTTATAATATCATTCTTTCTTTTCAATTTCTTAACAAATCAACTCTAGAATTATATCAATTTACTAGCTAAAGCCTTAAATGTAACTTAATTGAAGGTTTAGGTAAATAATCCATAAAACTCTAATAGCTTACTAGAACCTCCCTAAACCCACACGACCCACCGTTCTGCCCTGACTTTGCAGCTCCCAGATTTCAAACCCATGCTCCTCTCATCCCACCGCGCCTACTACCCGGTCGTACCGGTGTGTGGACTGCCGACGCCATCGTGGTCCTAATCGATGGACTAAGACCTATAGCAAACCCTTCAAGCCATGATATGGACCTTTGAGTTTTTCCATTTTATCTTTTATCATTGATTCAACTTTTCAAGCAATGATACATGACTAACTTCTCTTGATACATGACTTATGGCATTTCGAATAAAAGACCTCACATCCTGCTGTAATTGATTAATCTTATCATTAGAATCGCCTTCTCTTCAAAAAAAGAGTATATTTTTTTTTTCAACAATCATCTTGACATTGATTCTCGAACATCGATCTCCCATGTCCCTCTGAATTGCTCATCCCTCGTTTGAACCCGTAGAACATTATCATTTCCATGTTGAAGTAGTAAATGCATTTTCTCATTCGATCGAATAGACTCCCATTTGACAAGTCTCGTTTTACATTACATTAATATTCCTCCTAAGGTGGTGATGATGAGTGACTTTCACACATGCCTACAATTTCTTTCCAACTTTTATGATCTTTTCAATTACACTATTCTCCTATCCTCCAGATGTAATCTTGGAAATTAAAGTCCAAGACTCCTTTGGTTTCAGACCTTCCAACTCAAAAGATCTAAATATTATTTCTATAAAATGAAACCCTGTGATTTCGTGTGGTGGTACTAATGCCTCGTGGAGCTCTCCCGGTGGCGGGCTCCGGGCCGACGACGCATTTTCTGTGAATTCAGAAATTCAATATGTCATGTATCGCATATATGATTTAAATCACATAAATAATTTATGAAATTTTAAAATAAACATTAAAACAATCATATGAACATAAAATTTTCAAATCTTTATAACATTTTCAAAACCGTGGCTCTACTACCACGCTGGAAGGATCCCGACCGATTAACCTCATGAACCCCAGGGGACCTCCCTAAGACCTTAATGGATATAGAAATTTTTCCTTAAAATGTACCAAATAAAAATTCATGGAGCGAACCCTTTACAATCCTTAACATATCTTTAGAAAATAATGCGGAAGCGAAGATAAATTTTTTTTTTTCTTTTCTTTTCTTTTTGTTTTTCAAACACTGATTTTTTTAAAATCGCCGTAATTTCCTCCTGCTTTTCTGACTTTCCCAAATTTACAAAACCTGATAAAAGCATTTAAAAACACTTATAAACTTCAATTTTATACTTCCATATTAGGACTTCTCGTCCACAACCCAATCAACACAATATACATACATATACATTTGTTTACTTCAAATCATCAAAACATTCAAACCCTCTTAACTTTCCATGCACATTTTTATCAAAACATTTTCGGGCTTGAGCTCTGACTTAAGTCGACCGCCACGTACTGGCCCACTCGAGGATCAAAGCCCACGAGTTCCTTTTCAACTTTATACATATACATATATGCATAACAAAAATATCTAACATGAACAATATACAAAATTATATATACAATGAAATCATAGTCTGCCTCATCAATTGCTCGACTCCACTACACGAGTGACCTTTATCGCACCCTGCTCAACCCCGAAAATGTTTTTGAAACATATAGAAAAGAATGAGATAAAGTGGAGCCCAGCTGAGTGTACATTTTCATTAAAATAACATTTTCATTATACAATTAAAATCCATTTATACCTTAAACATTTATGCCTTAAACTTTCTTTCAATAAATACTTATGCATTTAAAATCCATTTATGCTTTAAACATTTGTACCGTAAACTTTCTTTCTTATTTCTTCTTTCTTTCTTTTCTTTCTTTCTTATGGAACTGTGGAATAAAACACACCGAATACTCGGCACGACGGTGAGGGATGAATACATTCCAAATTATAACCACTACACGGCGGTGAGAAACCCACGCTTGCATGTGGTTCCAAATTACAAGACTTTATCACGCGTAAGGATATTACTCTAGACACCTATTTCCCTCCTCGCTTAGTAACCTATAACTTTACTCCTCTAAATCCTTACACGC
This sequence comes from Tetrastigma voinierianum, assembly GCA_016808115.1. Taxonomy (NCBI): domain Eukaryota; kingdom Viridiplantae; phylum Streptophyta; class Magnoliopsida; order Vitales; family Vitaceae; genus Tetrastigma; species Tetrastigma voinierianum. The sequence continues at coordinate 47,846 of JAEQBH010001548.1, forward strand.
TTAAAGTACTTCGCCGACATTAGTCATAACAGTCATAGGGGGTTTCAGAATCCATCGCAAACATTTCTTCAAAATACATTTATAAATACATTTAAACTTTACTTTATCATTAAACACATATGCATTCTTTAAACATTTTAAACTTTCATAATACCTTAACATATGCATACATTTAATACACATATAAATATATGCATTGATGCAAGATAAACAATGCAAGATAAAACATTTCTATATGCCTTAACATTATATTAAAATTTACATTAAACTTTCAGTTTAAGATGAAAAACCATTCACTTTTAAAAACTCAATTCTCAAAATATTTCACTCACCGCTCTCACCGCTCAATCCCGCTTGCTTCCCGTCGACCCCGCTTTCCCGTCCGATAGTCCTTTCACCTTTTTCAAGAAACACAACTATACATTAATCATAACTTCCATTTTAATCCACCATACACCTTCATTTAAAGCCAAATGAACAATTACCCTAAGCACTAAAAAACTCCATTCATTTCGTCAACCTTTTCCAACAACACCTATAGACTTTATGGACTCAAGCAAAATTATTCAAACGGTCTTCAAAATTCTATTTAAACTCTCCGTGATCAGTCCTTTATATATCCACGACATCTATTTAAATTTTCAGTTAAAAATTCCTTCCTCTTAAAGCCTCAACTGACATACAATAATCTGCACAAATAGATAATTCAGTTTGGCAGAACAGAATCTGCACATAGCTCCACTTTGAAACATTTTCTGGGCACTTTGGGATTAAAATTTGCATAAACTTCCTTCAGATAAATTTTTCCCCTAGAAGTCTATTTTACCCATAATTTTGAATCACTCAAATCGGATAAGAAATGAGCAAGTTATGGTAAAAATATGAAAACTGGTCGAAACAGGAAAACAGAGCATTTCCTGTACCGAGAACCAGACAGTGGCTTACATATGGTCCTACTTTGAGTAAATCTTTAGGCCACTTAGGATCAGAATTTGGCGATACCTTCTTCTTAAGTTTTGTTCTCCTTCAAGTCTATTTTACGTAGCCACTTAAATCACTCAAATCGGATCAAAATTGAGCAAGTTATGGCTAAAATACTAAAACTGGTCAAAACAGAAAACAGGACATTTCCTGTACTGAGACTGCTGCCCAAAATTTACCAAAATGTGTTTCTCTTCCATTTTTTTTTTCTTCACTCTAAATACTTAAATCTGATGCATTATACCTTATTTCAACATAACACACACACCACTATCAAACCCTAACCCTTACTCACTTGATTTTGTCAAACCCTAACCTAAACCATGGCTTTCAATTGATATTAAATTCAAAGACCATTAAACCTTAAATACCACCTAATTTAACATCCATACCAGAATTTAAAGACATTAAACATGGAAAACATCAAACCTTAACTTTCCCACCATGAAACTTACTTGTTTCTTGAGTTTCTTGGCTCCTCTCCTTGATTACCACTTGAAGATCACTTGAAAGCTCAAAACAAAGAAAAACTCACTCCCAACCTGGATTTCTCCTTTCTTCCTCTTCTCCTTTTCGTTTCTTTCTCTTTTCTCCTTTCCTTCCTCACGCGATCTCCTATTCGAGACTTAAATCCCTAATTTTGCTTTTAAATCTAACTTCCAAAATTACCCTTAAGTCAAAGAATTCAATTGGTTATTGTAGTGCGAATTACCCTTTAATCCAAGCCTCCCTATAGGTCCATTTTATGAGACCGTCATTTACCCATTATTTAAATCATAACTTAGCCATTAAGAAAGATTTTGATTGGCTAGTACAATTAAATATCTCCATTATGCCAGCATTTTATCTGCACTTTAATGCTTTTTATATCGATTATATGTCAAAAATATTCTATAGTCGCTCTTATATTTAAATTTGAACATAAATATTCTAATCCAAATCCTTCAATAAAGGAATTTCGTGCTCGAAATCACCTAAATCGGATTTAAAATCATTAAAACTGTAATCCCATTAATAGCGTATACAATTCAATTACGCTCGGATCACCTGGAAACTATCCAAATGTGACTGTCAATTTTATTTCAGTTTTTAGTCTTTATGATATATTCTGACATTTTCAGATTAGCCCAATTTCCGAAAAATTTCAACGCAGTCCCGAATTTTTCATCCGGAATCACTATTCACTTAAATCTCCTATTCTCTTCTAAATATCGTCCAAAGTCATAGGAACCTAAATTCTCTGCAAATCCCTTTTGCAAACCCCTCCATTCGATATAATAAGAAAATCATTATTCCTTAAGGCATCTGGTTACAATTTTCGAAATTCCACTTCATGTCCAAATGACGTCCAAGATTCTAAATTTAATCTACCTGCTTATCATCGACTCTAATCGCCTCAAAACTACTATTATAACATTCAATCAAAGCCACGTTTACATAGGGATTTCTAGACTCACATAAATGCAAGTTATGATCCATTCTCTCTTCCCACTACTGCCTGAAGACATTAGTATAAAATGCATGCTATGGCGAGCAACTTTCTTTGTCAAAATAAAAGAGCGTATGTCTTGTTCTTTATTATTAAATAAATAATACCATACGAAGTCTTAATCTTGTCGCTAATAACGTCAAACTTGAAACTTTGGTCTACACATTTAATAATGTTAAATAACAAGTTTTACACTCGCCCTCTAAAATAGACACATGAATGGTGGGGAAGACATTTATATCGATTCATGTAAAGAATCTTGATTCTCATCAAAGAGACCTTGTAAGTGACAATGTGACCAAAGTCGCTCCCACTACGCCTTAGTCATCTCAATATTGGTCTCATCTCTACTTGTTTTATAGCGCTAGAGGCGATTCCTCATGTGAGAGAGTCAATCAAGTCTATCGACATACTTCATTGAATTGTGTTGAATAGCATTTCCAACATGTCTACATAATAAAAACTATAAAACAAGCAAACCATGTGAAATGCTTCTCATTTATTGCAAGCAAAAATACAAGTGGTTTGTCGACACGTACAAATTAATCATATCCTACATAAGCCCCTAAGGATTTTGCATGTCTAACAAACATCCCCGCTATTACTTGGTAATGGATCTGGCTTATCATTTTACCAGAGGGAATGTGCTGTCTAGAACCACTTCATTTTGTGTGATCATGTTCTAAATAAGATGATATTCCGATTTGGATATGTTTGGTCTTTCCATGATACTGATCCTTAGTGTAACACTCCCAAACAAACAGAGTTAATAACAATGGTTAGGTACATAAAAAAGTGAATGCAGATTTTTCTCGAATTTAGATGCTAAGTGAGAAAATGATAAAAACCCTGAATTAATCTAAGAGTTAAGAAGAAATAAGAACTGGTCATATTGAAGAATTCAAAGGTCATAAATGAAGAAGAGACATGCTTAATTAGAAGTAGTAATAAGTCATTACAAGAATTAGAATATGGAAGAGTAATTAAATGAAAAAGAGGGAAAGTTACACAAAAACGAGAAAAGCCAAAAGACCTCGCATGAAAAGAGGATAAGACTATTATTTGGTCTCTTTGAACGGTATATTTTTCTCATTCGCTGTGTGGCTGTGGCATTACTGCAAAGTGAGAAGGTTAACTAAGTGTTTGATTTCTCCATTGACATCTAGCCTTGCTCAAGAGAAGAAGTGAAGAAAATGAGAAGTTTGGTTCAAGCCTTTGAAGATCAAGGTATGGAAATCTCTCCTTTGATTTATGGAAATCTCTCCTTTGATATATGAAAATTATAAGTATGGAACACTTGTATTGAAATACAAACACCCTATAAGTTCGAGTATGTTTCTAAATTCTCCAAACTCCTTCTTTCATGCATAAGCCAGCTAGAAAACCTAACTTTGTATAAAAGTGATTTTGGGTTGGTTTAAGTCAGATGTGAGAGTTGTTTTGCTGTGCTTTGGCTTTGATTGATTGGTTGTGGTCCTCAATTGAGGAATTTTTGTATAAAGAAAATGTCGAGGTTTTAGGGGAGAAGCTTTCAAAATTTTTCCAAAACCCATGTTTTTGTTTTGGCCATAACTTAGCCATTAGTCATCCACATTGAGTGATTCAAATTGGAAAAGAATCCTAAGAGGTAAACCTAAAAAAGTATAGAAGGTACCAAGAAGAAAACCTGACCCTAAGTCCCCTGTTTTTGAGACTGAAGTGAAAATACGGGTAAGCTGCTAGGTTATCCTCTGTTTTGGTACGGTTTTGGTGTTTAGGTCATAAGTTGAGTTTCACTCATCCAAATTGAGTGATTCCAATTTCTGGGTAAACTAGACTTCTAGGAGAACAATTTCCTTGGAGGAAGTGTATTAAAATTAAACCTCATTGTACTCATAAATTCGTCAAATTGGAGCTTTATTTGTAGGAAATTTCTGGTTATGTTTTGAAAATAGAGTAGTCCTGATTGTTTAGGACATATCTTGAGTTTTGGTGCTCCGAATCCTTTAGTACCATAGTGTCAACTAAGTAAAAGGAACTAGTGTCAAATAATCGAGTTAAGACCCTTGAAATCAGGTCTTATAGTCAGTTACTAGTGTAAACCAGGCAAACATACTAGTTTGGCATTAAAATGCCATAACTTGAGTTGGGATGATTCAAATTGAGTGATTCCAATTTTTGAATAAAATAGATTTATAGAGGAACAATGGACTTTAAGGCAGCATGTTGAGATGTCGAACTCATTATACCTTAAAATAAAGCGGGCACGACTCGCTTGGGGAGATGATTTTCATGTCTTCTACTATAGAACTTTAAAACATTATAATGTCTCTGATATGGTTTTCTAGTATCTTAGGAGATGGTTTTGAATGAGAATATTTCGGTATAAAGGAATTGAAGTAAGTAAATGAAATTACATATAAATTATAAGAGTGGTTGTTATATGAAATTGTGTACATCGACATGATTATGATAGTTTATGAGATATGAAATCCGATCACATGAACATAAATTACAAGTATGTTTGATATATGAACTGTAAGACAAGAATGAATCATGAGAATACGAAGATAAACGTCAAGGGAGGAACGCGATACCATCCCACAAGTATAACGGAATAATGGTCTGTAAGTATCTCATATGAATACATGTAATTATAATTATCCATGTATACGAGATATGAAAAGCCTGATATCTTTAACTCGGATAAAAACTTAATAAGCTTGATTGTCTGCTTATGATTCCGGGTAGATGGATAAGTAGGCATGTGTATTAGGGATACAGATACTGCAACATACAAATATAATTGGCCCCGTTTGGGTCATTACAGCGGCCCCGTTTGGGTCATACAGTACATTATAGATAGAGATCACCGTCTTCAGACATTGATAGTACCTCGTGTACATACAGCTTCTTTCATACATCCACTTTTCGAATATGTGCATGACATAAGATGAGATGAAATTTTTGGAATGTTTATAAAAGGCATGAAACATGAAGATGATATGAAATACACATGTAATTGAATTTGCAATGATATGAGAAGTAATATGTAATATGAAGTGACAGACATTGTTATAGTGGTCGCCCATATATTTATGGATTCCCACTGCTCTATAAAGCTTAGCACGTATTTTTCCGTGTAGGTACCTCAAGAGGACGTCAGGATATTCGCATACAAGCAGGCTGAACACAACCTGTGTAGGAGTCCACCACATGTAGATTTGACTCGATTTTGTAAATGTAAATGTAAGATTTTGGAGACAATGTAAATGTCAAAGTACAAGTAAATGAGACTCATAATATATGTATAGGACACTGTAAATACCACTACGGTGGATGTATATGAAATTTTTTGTAAGTTTATATTTTCAAGATAATTTTTTAGAATTATATAAGTTAATAGGTTTATAGTTCTCGGATTTGTGACACCCTTTCCTGACATAGGGTGCTGGGTTGGGACGCTACACTTAGCATAAGCTAACGCAGCCATATTATCGCAATAAAGCATCATAGGTTCAGATGTTATTTTGACGATTTCTAAGTGCTACAAAAATCTTCTTAACCAAACTACTTCCTATATAGCCGAGGAACATGCTACATATTCAGCTTCCGTGAAATTGCGCAACCATTAAGCAAGAATGCATATCTAGAAGTCGATTTGCGCTGATCAAGATCGCCTCCCTAATTAGCATCTGTATATCCAATTAAGTGCAAAACCTTCCCTTATTATCACAGAACATAATATGATGTTCCTTTCAGATATCTCAATATTCTGTTCACTGCCATCCAATGCTTTGGACTTGATTGATTGAAATATGCTTTAAGCCCAACGGCATAGCATATATGCTTTAATGCTTTTTGTAACATCCATTTCAATTGTTGAATTGTCTAAAAAAAAAAATACTACAATCACCACAATTCACAATTTCTATATCGCTTCATGTCGCATCCTCCTAGAACCAATCAATAATAAATTTAACACAACATAGCCAAAATTGTTATACAATCCAATCAATTCATGTTAATGTTCATATTATTGCTTAATTTAAACATACTTCAATCGACTTATTAGGTGAGATTTACTACACCATCAACTTAATATTCCCACAAAATAATAGCATATTTGTACATTAAATAATAAAATGTGTATTCCATTGCATGTGAAAAGAATATTTGTGTTACATCATATAAATATTTTATGCATATTTCAAAAACAAACAAGACATTATCAACAAGTATGCTGAATATGTCTTAATGCCTTTTTCCAATTCATTCATCATCTGTTGTTCCACCGACAACTCATAATGCTCACTATAGGTCACATAGAATGTCCACATTTTGTTGTACATCAGATGAATGTGTTCATCCAATGAATGATTTGGATCTTTTCTATATGTACATAGTCGCTACAAGGCGCCAAACATTATATTCCTCACTACATGTGAGAATAAAATGTAATTAACATTGAACATATAAGGCATAAAAATATATTCTTATTAAAAAAAAATACCAAATGACCATAAACTCATCTTAAAATATGTTCATTAAATAGGAAATTTAAAAACAAACATTTAAAAAAAAAATTCATTGAAAACAAAGTTCGAATGAGGTAAAACGAACCGGTCAAAGTTTGGTCAACAACAATTAATGTTGATGCTTATCACAACAAACTACATTAGCGTACCAATGGCTACCATTGGCCGGCAGTACCGCTGCTCACTGCTGGAAAACTAGGAAATTAGATTTCTCGGAAAACTTAAAAAAAAAACAACCATAACTCAAAAAATTATGGAAAAATATTCGTTGGTCCATACCAAATTTTAACCAAAACAAAGTCATCAAAGGGTCCAAAAAAACATTGGAAGTTCAATTTTTATAAAAAACCAAACAACGGAAGCACAAAGAGGGCCTTTACTGGCTCTAATACCAATGTCAAATATTTGATGCGAAAAACAGAAGAAGGTACTTACTTGTTGAAGCCCCAAAAAGTTGTCTTCAATACTTCAGGCAAAAATCAGATCATTGTAATGGAATATGTCCAAAATTTTCACAATACAAACACCCTTTCTCTCTCTGGTTTATGATGATTTACAAACATAGGAGATTCTTTTTCAGGAGGGAGAAAATCACGTTTTTCATCTATTACCTATAAAGTGTCCTTCGTAGTTCCCATTTATGTGAATCCTCGGCATATCCTTTCTTTCGGGCGACACACATCCATCGAGGTGTCTCTTTAGATGAGTCGCAAACATGCATCTTTGGATGTGTTTCGTTACGGTCGTACAAGGCTTCCACTCGACAACCCGCGGCCCATAATTCAATAGTAACAAATCTTATAAGATAGATGCAACAAGTTAGGTTCGATAGACAATCCATCCTAATTAACCTCGTTTTGTCAATTTAAATTATTTTCCTTCCTTATTTTGCTTAAAATATTATAAATGTGAATAATTGAAATGAGAAATTTTCATATATGCCCCATTTAACTTTTATTTTTATTTTTTATTTTTAATATTTATTTTATTATATATATATATATATATATATATATATATATATATATATATATATATATATATATATATATATATATATATATATATATATATATAAGATATTATATTACAAATTATTATTATTATATTAAAATATAAAATAGAAATAATTTTAAAATTATTTTTTAATGTTATTGAGGTGGGCGGGATTAGATGAAGAAAATTAAAAACATTATCTTTCACATAAGGTGAAAGACTTTTAATGTGCAATACATTAACCGTGTATCTGCACTCCGCACTCTTCAACATGTCCAGACTTCGCTTGTTCTTCTTCAAGCTCTACTCCTGAAATCCGTAATGAGAACTTCCAAAGCCTTGAATTTATAGCACTTGTAATTCAATCTTGAAAGTCTTGATAAGGTTGGATCATTATCCAAATTTGATTCCAACTTTCCCTTCTATTTTTTATACTTGCCTTTAAGGTAGCACAACACAATAAGGAAACTTGTTGTTCAAGAATCATCTTCAGAATACAAATCTGATTTGTTTCTAATTCCATTTTTTTTTATTTGATATGTTTCTAATTTTGGTTTGATAGCTTAGAAGTCCGGATCTTCTTGATTTGATCTTTATTCACTTGTCAAAACGATCCCAAGCCCATCAGAACCTTGCTTCCCAAGTACCTTGATCTCCAAGATTCCGCACACTTGCGCTCCCACGCCAACTCATTCCTAGTTCAACCCTCGTAGTTTAGCATGTTCCTACACTAGAGGATTGTCCTAGCCCAAACTACTTCCTGGTTCTCTCAAGAATTTCATGATTAATCCATCAAATCTTTACCAAACTCAACCTCTTAGGTAGTCATCTTCTCTTATAAAACACCATAGCCACATATGGATAATTCAAACCCAACGTAAACCCAAAACAACCTGCTCCTGTTGCTACCCTTGAACATAACTTGAGGAAATAACCCTATAACTTAAGGGTAAAGCTCAATGTATGTTTAAGGGCATGTACCTATGTGGGATTGATTGATCCTATTGTTGTATTAAGTTAAGAGAGAGATTAAGGCATGTTTGGTCATAATTTTTGAAAATTATTTTTTGTTTTGAAAAATAAGGAGAATAAGGAAAACACGATAGAGAAAGTGTTTGGTTCCTTTTTTTTACGAAAAACTAGATTCAAAGAACAAAAATAGTCTTCTAAAAACATCAAAATGATATTTTCTATATTTTCAAACAATAACTCAAGAATAATTTTAAAAAAAGAACCATAAAAAAAGAGGAACCAAACAAACCATAATCACTTGTCATTGATAATGGTACCTTATTTTCGTACTCTAAATTTTTGGCGCTTCAACATATCATCTTCGGTTGGCCCATTGAGTTGGGAAGATCTCAGTAATTATGGTCATTCAACGTGTTAGGATTAAGGTCCATATATAATATATTTCGCAACATTTTCTGTTAAATAAAATGATACAAAATGAGAGAGAGAGAGAGAGTATTGATATGGTCACATACTCTGCATGTGTGCAGTTGCCCTGGGAACACAAGATGTGTGATCACGCGAAGTGGACTTCAGTGACACATCATGTATTCCAGAACCTTCTACACGTGCAGGTTGTGTGATAGCATCAATAGAGAGTGAGAGAGGAAAGGAAGAACTTCAATGAAGTAGTGACTCAAGAACATCAAGAAATATATTAGAAGTTGATCACAAAGTAATTGTACAGTAGCTTCTGGAAACTAAATTAAGCTTTTCTGACTAGGGAGATGACCAAATTAACGTACTTGGGTTTAGCCATTGCCAAATGCTTACCCACAAGCTGACCGTACCTTAGAAAGAGATGATCCATCACATCTCCTCCAAAATGGCTTTGTAGCATCGACTCAACCACAGCCCTAATTGTCTTAGCCACCCGCTCTCCACTTGACAGCGTTGCATCATAATCACCCTCACCCTCACCTCCATCCCAATCAATCTCAAACATTTCCAACCGATCTAACATGAATGAGCCGCCCTTGTATATTCCAAACTTCACTTCTTCTGGACTTGGTGCATAGTATGGAGCATTGAAGCTGTCAACCTTTTCCTCCTCTATCAGACCCTGCATTTAGGAACAACAAATAATAAATAATCCCAACCGTATTTGTTTTATATTTATTTACTTTACATTTCATCATCTTAGTATTTTATTTTTATAGAGATTTGAGCCTCAAACCTCCGATTTATCTATTCTCCTTTATCACTTGAGTTAGGCCACAAGCACATCACATTTCGTGTATGTATATATATATAGTTCTTATATGGATTCGAATGTGAAACCTCTCGTACCCATATCACCCTTTTACCACTTAGAGTTATGCCTCAAGAACATCTCATCCCACATATTAATTAAACTTCTCTTTTTTCCAATAAATCTTCCAGAATGAGCAAAACGTTATGATTAGTCGTCTAATATATTCATTTCCCTTAATGCATGAATGATCATACGCTGAAATTCATCAAGCTGCTAAAAAGTTATTTATTAAATTAAACACATTTTATAAATAATTTGATATGTACCAAAAAAGTTAAAAACAATTAATATTAAATGAAATAATTAAATTATTCTTAACTTCAAATTTCTTTTAGGTGAAGTTATATTTTATAACTAATTAAACTCCTTTGATTTTTAAATTTAAAAGTAGCTTTTAAATATTAACTTATGCTAAATTAATTTATTTTTAATCTTTTATCACTTTATATATCTAATGAGAATAGATTCTCATAACTATCCACTTATTTTTATATTAAATAATTTATAATTTATTTCATCAATCTAGACTATTCTTAAATATAAATATCTATCGCGTGATTATAATTTATATGGTATGATAATTAAAATAAAATTTAAATTAATTATATCGTAAAAATAAAAATATTAATTAAGCTGTAACTTTTAAAGTAATTCACTTTAAATTATTTAAATTATCAAGTAAATAATATTAAATTCCATCCAGCGACCTCTCAAAATTACATCTTAAATAATTTATAATTTATCTCATCAATCTAGAATATTTTTAAATATAAATATCTATCACGTGATTATAATTTATATGGTATGATAATTAAAATAAATTTTAAATTAATAATATTTTAAAACAAAAATAAATATTAATTAAGCTGTAACTTTTAAAAGTAATTCAATTTTAAAATATTTAAATTATCAAATAAATAATATTAAATTTCATCGATTGACCTCTCAAAATAATTTACATAAAGACTGGCCACTGGAATGGGATATGTTATATCTCACGTAACAATCATGTGAATGATTGGAACTCAATAAAGACTCGATTGACATATGGCTTATGAAGATAAGGCATTAAACCCATCTTTATCATCATGGTCATAGAAACACATGAGGCCTAGTGTTTGATTGAATAAGTCGTCTCAAGCATCACATTTTATTATCCACCTCGACAAATATTATACCTATCATAATTAATACATATTGTAAACATTATGCCAACAACTATGGACACTCATAACTGTCCATCACAAATGTCCGTCTCATAACCACCTAGTATGTATCCCTCACAATAACTATAGAAGGTATGTGGTTACATCCGAAAAGGAAGGACGAAGATGCGGAGGAATCCATTTGAGTATTATTCTTCAGATAAATAATATAAATTATTTTGGAAGGTACCTCGAGACCTTTTCAGCCACAAAAATCTAGTAGATTTATTTGGCATCATTAGGGTACCAATTGGGGTGGTAATGATGATGATGATGATGATGGTGGTGGGTGACCACACCCCAATAATTTTCGGAATGGACCACGCGGCAAGTTGGAGGCAGCAGACAGTTTCACCACATAAGCAGATTACATTTTATGATTATCTGTGGTTTTGACTTTTGAGGTTTCACATTCACTTCTCCACTATTAAATATTTTAAAAAATCAATTATATAAACAATGCCTCATCTTTTTTATTTTTGTTATGTCGGTGCTTTAGGGCTTAGTTGTTTATGATTTTAAAACTACAGGTATTTTAAATAAAAAGAGAGTAAAGAATACATAGAGATCATAAGCTTGCTTTTTATTTATTTATTGAAACATGTTCAAATTAGAAAACAAAAACAGTTTTCAAAAAATATCAAAATTGTGTTCTTTAAATTTTCAAAAACTATTCTCAATAACAGTTTTTAAACATGCTATTCATTTTTTTTCTTTTAATAACTCTTAATTTTATTTTTCATATCTCATAAAAGACGCCTTGAAAGGACCAGATACAAATAAAAGATACCTTTAAATTATATCATACCCCTAATTAATTCTTATACGAGTCAGGATTATCACAAAGGTAATAAAACTCTACTATATAACGTAACTATATTCCTAAAACTCAAATCCGAAACCATTGGTTAATATATGAAATACTCTAATCGTCTCATTTACATATTTCATGTTTCTCTTAATTTTTGTTTAATTACTTGATTTGTAAAAAATAAAAACCTTTTTTTAAATAAAATTAGAGAGACTCATGTAATTAATCTGAAAAGAAGATGGATGATAGGTGAAGTACCTGGGAAACCATGGTCATGAGTGCTCGAGCTAAGAGCTCCCACTGGTAGCAACTCTCTTTTGAACGAGGGTCTGCGGATCTTCTGCCCATGAATGATAACACCATTCGTCCTCCCCCCACAATTTCTTCTGCACGTGACTTCAGAAACACTGACCAATCCTCCTGGAACTGCGATGAGTATGCCTCCAATACGCAATCTGGACTCGTCTTTGATATGTAAATTTTTCCTTTGTTCCAACTTCCTCCCCCATCCTTCCTCTCTAAACCCGGTGGAACCTTTTTACACATGATACATAAAATAAAAATTAATTTTTAGTATTATCATAAAATAAATCATAAAATTATCATAAAATTATTATAATATTTTTAAACTGATTTTATAAAAATTAAAATATCTTACTCTAATTAATAAACTCAGAAATCCAATAATTATTTTGTTTGTTGGGATTATCAAGTCTGAAGTCGGCATATAGCCCATGTTTGATTAACATTAGAAATGGCTGGTGGTCGTTTTATAGACAGTCATGGAGTCATGGAAACCGGTACATATGCCACCACCAATACCAGCCGCAGTCTAGCTACTAATAAGAGTTGATTAAAAGAAGCATACGCCGTCACAATTCAAGTAAGTGACGGTAGCCGCGCTCACGCTATATAAAATCAGGAAGATTCATTAATATTGATCAATCCCAATATGATACGAATAATAATTATATTAAAAAATATATATATCCAAATATGGCCAAATTATGTATAACCCGATTATGAATAATTTATTTGAGATTATATTTAAGTTTAACCTATTAACTTTGACATGAATAATTTGAGAAAATTTGATAGTTGCAATTATATAATTAACTGTTCAAATTTAGGTTATGTAGTTTGACATGAAAATAATCATTTATTGAACAAGTTAAACAGATTGATACAAAATCAACCCAAACTTGCAAATTCTCCTAATCCGTTTCGTGTCATATCTTCGTTGGAAGTGTAAAAATTTGTCAGTCCCAAACATGTACAAGGAAAAAATACAAACAAACCTGAGAGAGCCAGTGGAGACTGGAAGAAGAGTGTACGAAGTGGAGACTGTTGGTTGGGAATACCCTGCCGTAAAAAGAACCAGGCACGCCCGATATAAAGCATGGGCCAAACTCAGACCCCTTCTCTTCCTTGAGTCTGTTGTAAAATGCAGGGAGTGACGCAAATACATTGTTGAAGTCATTGCCGTTAAGATCATTCAAGTACACCCTAAACTCCGGCGAACAAGGACGACCCATCTCCTCCCATTTCGCATATATCACGTTCAGTATCTCAGATACCACCGACAATGTATTGGGTCCCGACGAGCACCCCAAATCCGCTATGCCTACACTCTCAGGCAAGACATGGTTGAATATATCTAGTATAGCTTCCTTCATCAATGGTTTCGCTGTGGATATAATGTTGCTCTGCAAAAAAAAACCTATAAGCATGTTTGGTTATCCATGTTTAAACAAAGAGTAAATATAGAGACAAAAAATAGTGTTGTCTGCGTTTTCAAAAAAAGGACGAGACAGACACTATGATTCTGTCATCTTTCTGTATATGCTTACTCCATTTACTAATAGAACTGGGAATGAAACTAAATGAACCTGAACTGTGGAGTTGGTTGCGTAACTTGTCTTCCCAGCTCCTTTGTTCGTATAGATGCTTGCATCATTCCATCTCTCGAACAATACAAAGAATTTTCTCCACAGAGAGGAAAGTGGAAAGTAATCCGAACAGAAACTTAAATGGAAATTAAGCCTGTAAAGAAGTGGTATAAATTTATGGGTAAATTATGTTTTAGATCACCAAGGAGAAAGAAATTTAAAAATGGGGCCCAAACAGTTGCGGAATGAAAAAAAGGTGTAATTTGGAGAACTAATTCATGTTTGGTGCACCCACCAAATCAGTGGACGAATCTGCACAGTAGGTCCCACTGCCTCTCTCATCTCACATCACCTCTCCTCTCTCTTCCGGATCTTTCTCCTCTCTCCCTTCCTGCTCCCTCTCCTCCCTCCTTGACTCTCTCCTTTCATCCCTAACGTTTTTCTTTTTTCTTTTTTTTCTTTTCTTTTTTTTTACTTCCTACTATTTATTTAAACAATTTAATATCCCACTTCATATTTTTAAATCTACTAAATAAAAAATCCAGAGATTTATTTTTAAATAAAAATCAGTCTTAGTTTTTATTAATTATTTTAAAAATTTCAATTTTACATAATGAAAAATCAAATTTATTTTTAAATATAAATAAATTATTCATTATTTTAATTTTTATTAAAATTTTATTTTAATTTCATATATACTTAACTCATAAAATAAATTGAATTTTTAATTAAAATATTTATTATTTTTAATTAAAAATAAAAGAATAGTTAAGTTTATATATATATATATATATATATATATATATATATATATATATATATATATATATATATATATATATATATATATATATATTTATTTGGATATTATTTTTTTTTAAAATTATTTTAATAATTTAAAAAAATTAAATAGGTTCAAAACTCTATTATTTTATTTCATTTTTGAAAGAAAAACTCCATCATTTATTCCTTCTCTATCATCACTTACGACGTACAAAATCATGAGTCGTTGGTTCCCTTTATTCTGTCCTTGTTTGTTGTCATCCCAACATAGCCACACACCCCCATAGATTCTTCCATATGTGATAAATCTTTTAATATTCTTAGGACGCCTTTCATCTATCGTTAAAAGACCTTATAATTTTTTTCAAAAAAAAAAAAAAAAAAACGTTATAATTATTCCATATATATTTATTGGATCATGTCCAATCCATATGCGACTTTCAACACTCCCATCACATCGAGATTGAGTTTTTTTTTTTTTCTTTCTCAATCTTTTTAAATAATGATAAGTGTGAAATCTTTTACATATACCTAATCAACTCTAATAATATGTTAATATATTAAAAAAGCGTTTTTGCTCTTCCAACTAAAACGCCTCTTGAAGGAAAATTCGCTCGTGTGTGTGTCATATATATAAGGAAAGTTAAATTCGTATTGTCTATATATATATATATATATATATCTTTTAATTGACAGTCTCCCATCCATGTGGAACTTAAATGAAATCATATGTGAACTTCAGAAAATAAATGAATGAATCAAAATGTGTAACAATTTCTTGAAATTAATGATTCTCCATCATTTTTATATGTCGTTCCTCGTGTATATCATGGTATTTACCAAAAAGCATGTGCGTGGCATTAACTACGTACCGCGTACGATGAACAACTCTACACACATGCAACAACGGTCTCCCATCCATGTGGAACTTCCAACAAAATCATATGTGAACTTCAGAAAATAAATGAATGAATCAAAATGTGTAACCAAATTTCTTGAAATTAATGATTCTCCATCATTTTTATATGTCGTTCCTCGTGTATATCATGGTATTTACCAAAAAGCATGTGCGTGGCATTAACTACGTACCGCGTACGATGAACAACTCTACACACATGCAACATGCCTGCTACCGCTTGCATCATGTGTATCTTGATTGGTTTGACTTTTCCTGTTCTCACCGACCTCTCTATTTTGTTAAATTCATCGATCTAACTAATCGTAGCTTTAATTCATTAAGTAATGAATAACAGCGATGATATATATATGATCCCACCGACTCCATTTTCTGCCTCCGAGAGCAGCGGCGGAGCTAGCATAGGCTAGGGGGAACATGCCCCCTCAATTTTTTTATCTAGCCCTTTGATTTCTTTTACATGATTTTTTTATCTAAGTGTATAGTGTCATTGAATTCATTTTTTATTCTAGGCTCACGTGTTTTTTATCTTAGCACATGTTGTTTTGCAAATTGCTTATCCAGCATTCTAAGGCTCGTTTGGATACCGGGAAATATTAGTGAAATAAAAAATATTAAGGAAAATGAATTTTTTAAGTATTTAGTTAAATGCATTGAAAAATATAAAAAATATAATCAAGCATGTCAAAGAAATTTCTTAAAATTTTACATATTTTTAAATTTCATAGTCCCTATATAATAAAAAGAAACAAATAAAATGAGTTTGATAAATATATATAATTAATAATTAGCCTTAAATATTGTTGACACTAAAATAAATTTTTTGGGTCTAAATGATATTTAAATAATTTTTCGGTTTAAAGGAGTAGTAGAGATTGGTAGAATAAATATGCCAAACTCAAACCCGGTATGAGCCCAACCAATTTGAAAGTCTGATCAACGATAATCAGCCTTAAAATGTCTAAGGACATTTCTAGAATTTTTAAATTTGTTAAAGTTGCCAGTAAATAATATTGAGACTTTGTCTTAAATGCGCAATATAAAATAAACTTTTTCTCAAAGGGAGATCGGTTGTATAGCGAGTATGTAGACTGATTATTTAAAGTGGTGGAAAGTTCGCGAGAGCAAAGGCTTTAGTGGAAAGCATGTGGGCAGGTTATTGGAGAAAGTAGAAATTTGAGGCGGAGTTGCTTTCATGCAATCTTATGAAAGGGAATCAAAGCATCGGGAGAAAGGATCGGCTTTCAAACACTCAAAATCGAGTAAGAGCATTTAAGCATTTCTCTTATTTTCTACTAATTCATTAGCCATCTTTTCCAGATTCTTAGCTTAGTTTTACATGTTTTTCTTTACAAGCATTTATTACGTCAACACTTGATTTTCAATTAAATTCTATAATGAAATCTATTATTTTCAGATGATCAAATTGGATTTTTTATCTTTGAACAAGATTAAATACATGCATTTTATTTTAAGTGCATTTTTACTTAAAATTTAGGGAACTATAAAGGGAATTAGGGGATCCATTTGTCGCTTGAATAGAAGTTAAATTTGGGCATAGTTTCAAGTTTGAAAATACTATAATTTCTAACTGCGCTTTGATGCGTTACGTAATCTCGTCTTTTTGTATATTCTGGTCAATTCCACTAGAAAATCCACCGAAACAAATATATTTTTTATTTTCCTCCATTTTTTTCATTCCATTTTTCCTTTCTATTTTCTTTCTTCTGTACTTTCATGGTTCTAAACATAGCTAATGGTCCATTGAAACATTCCCCCAAAAAAAAATCTCATTTCTATAATTGTTATTATACTAAAAGCTCTAGCCACCAAATTACCATCTTATCATATTAATGTAATACAATTTATTAATATAGAGTTTCTGGTATGAATCATATATCTATTGGAATTTATAGACTTTTATATTTATAATTTATTAAACATATATATTGTTTTATTTATTACTAAATTATGCTCTCTGTTATAATTTATTATGTTTTTACTATTAAATTATGCCTGAGACATAAAGTATGACTCCACCATTGTCCAAGAGTGTAATTGATCTATCTAAAGTAACCGTCTAAATTATTTGATGATAGCTTGTTTTATGCTTACTTATAATTGTAATAAAATCACTTAAGAAATGTTAACTTAGTTGAATACTAAATATGATTAAAAAGTAAATAGGTTATTGTTGGGTTTTGCTACTTCAAACAAGCCCGATTGAGTTTATTAAATGAGTTCATAGCGTGGAGGAGAGCTGGGTCCTAAGGTGTGGAAGCTTCAGTGGTATTACGTTTCCCAGGGTTTGTAGTACATAAATAGGGAATATGATCACATTTAGAATAGTTGATCGAAGAATAATAAAGAAATAGAAACTTTTTTCTTAGTAATTTAAGCACCCACACGGCATCGTCGCGCCGAGAATAGTTAGGGAAAATCGTGGGTCTTGTGTGCATGCCTTTACGTAAGTTCACAAGATACGTCAGGCTGAGATTTATACTAGTTTATCCAAATTAAAATTGTATATTCTAAATCACATGTGATCCTGGCTTCCGCTAATTAATCCTTCAATTGGTATCAGAGCACCATGTAATTAAATATACAATTTGATCTAAACAATTATATGTATTTTGATGTTTGATTAGCAATATGACACCTAGGTTTTCTATATTTGTTGATTCATATGTTTGTGTGTTTAATATAATTTTTGTTTATGAATGGTTACTTAATAATTGCGGTTTGCCCTTTAATCCATGGTAGAGCTTTATGTGTATTTTAATCGGTTTGTAACAAGGAGGCTAATCATAGGGTTTCCTCCTTGATTTAATTTTCTTGCAATTTTCATAGGATTCTTGTAAACCCTTTTATTAGGGTATAGGATTATTTTTGTAAATATTTTTGAAGACTAATGCGGAAAAGAAGAAAAACAAAAATTACACGCAAAGAAAACGTGCATCTCGAGATTGTTTGACGTGCGACGAAGGCAACAACTATCCAAAATTCAAAATGATCACTGGGGTTAGAAGCACAAGGAAGAGGTGAAACCATTGTATCAAAATTTCAAGCCAAAAAAACGCCGAATGTGCCCCACGTGCCGCCACAAGCGGCTAAGCGTGGGACTCACGCACCGACACCAGTTGGCGCGTGAGGGTGTGTGGCAGCTCCAATGACCAGCCGTTTTTGCAGGTTTCCTCCTCCAGACGTTGTGTTTCGATGGGTAGCTAGGTTAGGGTGGCGGCATACGAATGATGGTTTTGACGGCTAGGGTTTCGTTGTTGTCTTTAGGATTTTGGATTTTAGCTAAGTTTTTTTTTTTCTTTCTATTTTGGGCCTCAAAGCCCAGTTAAATTGAACTTAGTTGGACCCAAATGGAGAAGAAAAGATGGACGGGTCGGAACAATAATATTGAGCTCAAGTGTTACTGGGCTTGTAATTTTTTTTTTCTTTCTTAGGAAAACCATGGATTAGGGTTTTAGTTAACTAATTTATTATTTTGTTTATACATGAATGGTTTAAAAACTATGTTGTAAGAAACAATATGGCAGGTTGTAATAACATGTCATATAGACTAGGTTAGTGTATTATATTGCATGTCGTGACATACATGTGCATAATTAAATTTTGATTTTTTTTTAAAATCTAGGTAAGAAATATAATTATGGAAAATCCCTTAATTTTATGGAGTCGAATAATAGAATGGTGTGCAGAAGCCCCATCGGATAACCACCATGATCGGGTTTTTATTAAAATTAGACCCTAAATAATTTTAAAATCTGTAATTAGATTAGGCCGGCCACGAAGTAAAATGACTCTTAGATATTAAGAGAATTTAAAATTAAGCAAGGATTAAAAACACTTCTTGATGATTTTATTAACCTCCACGAGGCTCCTAATAATATTATTATGGGCTGAAAGTTTATATGAACAATGATTTGAAATGAAGTGTATTGCTCCCCAGGAAGGTTATCCCCAGGAGTTGGGATTTAAGTAGTCGGTTGGTGTGTTTGTTTTTTGGGATCGACAGTAGGATCACATTCATTTAAATGATCGAGTTTAGTTTTGTTATAATCATCTTTGCCGCAAGTGAGCATTTGTTGTGAAAACTAAATTATTGTTCTAACCAAACAATAATTTTTTTGTGGATTTACTAAATATATGTTTATTGTACATGATAGATGTGTTAATATATATATATATATATATATATATATATATATATATATATATATATATATATATATATATATATATATATATATATATATATATATATATATATATATATATATATTTTTTTTTTTTTTTTTCTTCAGAAAATGACATCTTTCAATCCTCTAGCTATGATTTTGAATAAAAAAACCATTGGATGAAAATAACTTTGAAGATTGGAAAACAAACTTATACATCGTTTTGGATTATGAGAAAATCAAGTTTTTCCTAGATACCCCTAAGCTAGATGCCCCGAAAGTTGATGCTAATGATATAACAAAAGCAGAATATGAGAATTGGGGAAAGTAAAAAACACTTGGCCCGGTGTTACATTCTTGCGATGTTATGGAGTCATTTGAAGCGACAAATAACGCTGACTCGACGATGGGATTTAGAAATGCTCCCGGGGACTCTTGGAAGAGGATGTTTTGCTTCAAAAGTCTTACGAGAGACAAGTTGTAATCAACGATTTGATTAACACCGCATTATGACTAGTGGGCGTGTGAAGGATCCTTGTTTGGCGATGATTTCACATATCAGTGGGAGGCAGTGATGGGGGCAAAACTTCAAAGGAGATGAAGATAGATCTCATCTTACTGATCAATTCCTATCTGAGTTCAAATCAGTTCAAGAGTCAATTGGCATGCATAAGATGGATCGACTCTGGTTCGATTGATGCATTAGATTGAAGTGTTTGAACAATCTCTCGAAACGGTTCAATATAAATTTCTGAGATGGTTTTGTTAAACCTAAAGGGAAACTAGGGTGGCTGGAAACAGAAGAAAGAAGACAATGATCTGGAGTTACCGTCGGACGCAATGAAGAAGCTGAAGCCAAGTGCTTCCAGTCTGAGCAGAAGATATGTGGAAACAAAATTCTAACCCAAAGACCACCAAAGCTGAGTTATGATTGAGTTTACTTGTTCTTGAGGCTTGTTTAGTGGAGGAGTACAATGACAAATGGATTAGGTAGTTCAAGAGCCACTAATCATGTTTGTTCTTCTTTGTAGTCAGTTCTCAACCATGTCTATTGAAGAAGACAAAGATATGAAACTGGAGCGAGGCTAATCTTTGTAGACCTATAGGACTAGTTGCTTTATTGTTTTGATAATAATGGACTTTATCATTTTGAAGATTTATTTATTTGTTGGGATTTTAAGAGGAATTTGGTTTATGTCAGTTGTTTAGTTGAACATGGTTTGACATTATAGTTTAATTCCTCAGTTTCAATAAGAAGTAGATCTTCGTTTATTTGTTCCGGTGATCTTATGAACATATTCGCGTTTTAAGTCCACTTGTCCTATGATATCAAATGCCATTGAAATTGACAGAGCCAGGCATAATCACCTTGCAAGAAAGGAAAGTATCAAATGAAACTTTACCTTTGACATTTACGATTAGGTCATATTAATCTAATAGGATATGGTTTAGTGAAAAATTAGGTTTAGTTCCCACAACGTTTGAACCTAACGATATGTGAATGTGTTTGGAAGTGAGTAATGAAAGGCCTTCAAAGGCGAAAGGATATCCCTTAACCATATAGTGCAAGGAAATTGTTTATCGCGGTGTGTAGACGATGACTATTCAAGCGGAGGAATTTGGTGTCAGTATTTTATCACTTTAATGTTTGCCGAATATGGTTATGTTTACCTAATGCAGTCGAAACTTTTGATAAATTTGAAGAATATAAGGAATTTGGGGAGTAGACAAGCATTAGATTAATCCATACCAGACAGCTTAGTCTAACCAAGGTGAGTGAATACTAATTGGAGGGAGTTTAAATTTTAGCAACTCAGGGGGATAGTTTCACGGCAGCTAGAGCTCTCAGACACCATAAAATAAAGATAGGGTTGTAAAAGGATGGAAATAGAGACTCTTCTAGATATAGTGAGATGATGCTTAGTTGTTCATCTCTCTCACTATCATCGTTTTGAAATATCTGCTTAGAGGCTTTGCTTCCACATACTTATTGAACTTGGCACCATTCTAATTGGTTTCTCAGACCTTTAGGATTGTGAAGGCAGATTTGAAACTGGTTTAAGCCATATTAAATATATGGAGATTGTGATAATAATGTGAGAAACATAAAGTTGGATCTAGTACTAAGTATGTTTGTTTGTGGATCTACCATAAAGGCGGTGGTTTTTCCCTATAGTTCTTAGATAGGAAAGTTATAGTGGGAACTGGTGTAACGACCTGTATAAAATAATGCAAAGTTTTTAAAAGCGTTTGACCAAGTTTTGACCAACAATTAGTATGTGGTAGGAAGTTGACTTTTTCAATGATGAAGAATTTTGGGGTTGGCTGAACTTGCGAAGTTAAATGGGCCTCGTCAGAATCACAGTTCCTTGACCAGGTTGAGGCGTTAAAATCCGACTACAGGATAAAAAGAAGTTATGACCACAGGAGTTGGCAGTCATTTATGTCATCCACCGTCAGTCTAGGGTTTTACTGAAGCGACCCTCAGGCCCTATATAAACCTAGTTTTGCATGCTGAATAGAACCACAGCTGACACATCTTGCCCAGGCTCAAAAACCTGAAATTCTCGAAACACAGTGGACCCCCGGCCCGGGTAAGTTTGAACCGTTTTTGGTGGCGGGTTTGGCCGTGGAAGCTATCACGGCACGCCTTGCTACGCAGCGTCACCGCGGGGGAGGGCCACCAGGGCGATATCAGTAGAAATTTCCGGCGAGCGCTAGCCGGACGGGCCGGATCGAGACGTGAGCGACGACGACCGCGAGTGGGTGCTTGGATTTCATCAATTTTCGACCATTTCGGGGCCAGGAGGCCGCCTACTCCCTCCGTTTTGGACCCTCTGAACTCATTCGTGGTCCGCGCGCTGATTTTTCAGTTTTGAAAGATGGCCGTGAAACGGAAAATTTGGCCATTGTTGGATGAGTTTTGACCACCACGCGTGTATTCAAGGATAAGGTAAGGGTACTCTGTGTTCACTGAAGTCTCTTGAAACTTTTCCGTTGATATAAAGTTTGTAATTTAGACATCGTTTGATTTTGATTTTCCATTTTGGTCATGAATTAAATGAAAAGGTTTGGACGAAGTGGACACAGAGTCAGTCAATTAGGCAAAAAAGTGAGGATTGGATGATGAAATTGGATAATTTTGGGCAGTTATTGGAGGTGGACTGAAAAATTTTCCTCTAGGGTGAAAAGCGAATTTTGGATCTGATTTTATGGGACATAGCCCAATATAGTGGACAGTCGGTGTCAAATTTAGATGTTCATAGTTCTAAAAAATTATCTAAGACACATTTGGGCGTCGATGTCTTTGGTTTAATTAATGGAGCCTAAATGGAATTGTTATTATATTCTGACCATTTATGGCCCCGAGCACTGGGGCGATCCTGCTGAGGAGTAGGGCCGAACATCGCTAATTACGTGAGTGGTTTACATGTTTAAATACTTTTGGGTTTATTATGATATATAATTGTAGTTTAATTATTATATATACCAAAAGCTTATTTGATCAGCAGTTGATTATGCGTAATATAATTACTCTGTTTTTATGTAACAAGTTATCATATCATGTAGTTTTGTCGACATTTTTAAAATGTTGGAAATTTTCGCTGAGTTCATGGATAAATTTGTAGCGTTCAACATTTTTAATTTACATGGATTGGGGTTCAAACCATTTGAAAAGTTATTGATTTTAAGAAATGGTTTGAGACTTTGTGATGATTATAATGCGGTATAGTTGGAAAGGATTTGATAGTTGCCACGTGGTGTGGGTTTACCCAAAGGTTTATTAGTTAGTGATAATAAGTTTGCAGAAGGTTTATCTGGTTGTCAGGTGTATATCAGGTTTACGAGAAGGTTTAATCGATTTGCCGCGTGATCAATGGGTTTTGAAGTTTAATCGATTCCATGGTATTAAAACAGTTGGTTTAAACGATTTCACTATGATATGGTAATATTTGCGTTAGTTTGAATAGATATGACAATTTCGTATTTATCGTTTGTTGTATATTCCAATGGTTATTTTTTCGGCATTTGATGGTTTATATATATTTTATGCTCAATTTTATGTTATGAATAAATTCGGGTTATAAGGTTCTTGATAATGATGTCGGTTAAATTTTTTTGAGCACTGGTTTCATATTATTGACTTGGGTATAAGATTGGGTTTGTGAAATGACGATTGAAACGAGGAACCTTACAAAGAGTGGAGCGTGAGGTCTTGAAGGGAATGAATTTTCGAAAATAGCATTATTTTAAGCCTCAAATTATGCCACTCATTAGATTTATTATCTCGTTTTGTGTTTCAATCCATTCTCTAAGTACAGACGGAGTCTCAGAAGTAGAGACCTACCTCGCGCCGGCTTCTCGTCACTCATTTTGCGGCGATTCTCGATGATTCCCTATCTTGCTCTATTTGCGCTGTATTTAATTTGAACATGTTTTCATTGTACCCACCAAATTAGCGAAACACTCTTAGAATGCTCTGATCTTAAGTATTGAACTTCGTATGAGTCTTTATCATGTGTGTTTATGGTTCCATGACCTAAGGTAAGATGGGTTGGTTGTGGATTTGGCTTGGTTGTGGATCTTTTAGCATACATATATTGGTATTATATTAATGCGGGTGTTTTCTTTCTTTCTTAAAGTTGGGGTTCCATTGGGCATCCAGGGTTGTACATTAGAACTCCGCTGACGGGACCACGGGGAATCTTGGGAGGGTTCAGAGATTCGGGTCTTGTCGGCTTGGTATCGAGCTCTTGGTTCCACTAGAATTCCTTGGGGTTGTACATTCTTTGTGACTCGTCGATGTTTATATGCCTTATACTTATCCTTGAAATTAATTATCATTTCATTTATTCTTGAAAACAGTTTTTCTTCTTGATGGAGCTAGGAGTGGGCGTAGGGCCAGGCGACCAGTGGAAAGGATTCGGATCTGCACCTACTTATGGGGAGAATCTTGTCGGCGCTGGCTCGATCCACTTTCGAAGATGAGTGGGTTTCGCCGGGTGTTCACACTAGTGATCCAGGCTCGTGGGCTTAGGCCGGTGGGTTTTGATGGCTCCACGGATCCACGTGGTGGCTTTATCCTAGCTAGATGACCTGAGGAGAAGATTTTAGGCCTTGGGTATACGGTGTTTGGATGAGGATAGAGTCAAGATAGCCGGTTTTCTGCTAGGGGGTGGTGCAAGGAAGTGGTGGGCGTATGAGAGGACTAGGAAACGTCACATAGGCCGATTCGAAATTGCTTTTCTGAGTTTGCCCCCACAGCCTTTGTTGAGGCCCCAGAGGCTAGAGTTTGGGGGCAGCTCACTGGGGTAGCATGAATGATTCCCATGGTATGGCGTAGGTTCGGAGAAATTTATCGGTTTCTGTGACACAGTTTGGTTGCGGATGAGGTCAGCAGGAAGAGGAGGTTTCTCGATGGATTGAGTGGTGGTAGCTTTGGGCCTCTCGGGTTAGATCATCACGTGTCGGTTGATGAGAGATCTTTGCTCTAGAGGTGGAGAAACCTTGATTACGTCGCGGACTGGCGTGTCGATCATCACGATGGATTGTCTTTGGGGCCCCGGTCTCGGGGATCATCCCCAAGGAGGGGTAGTTTCGGCTGCGGATCTTGGGGCGGCGGAGGATCCGGTGGGAGACATGACAGTGGTGCCCGGCGGTAGCGGGTTTTAGAGAGGTGGATATGCACAGGTTACGGTTTGTCCGGTGAGGTAGTGGCGGTAGCCACTTTGGTCTGCTTGGTAGAGGCCGGTTTCCGTTCGACTTGTATGGCGTTTGCGGCCCGGGATTCGCGATGGACCATACCGGTGGGATAATGCTTAATGCTGCTTTCGGTGCGAGGCGAGACATGACATTTCACAGAGGGCGCTATCCCAGAATCCGTCGGACTAGAAGTCTCGGGATCGAATTACTGGAGTTCAGCGGGCTAGTGGGCATGGTGGATGAGGCATGGCCGGATCTCGCGGGTGGTTCCTTTGTACGGGACAACGATGCACCGGCCCGTGAGCGAGGGGGCGAGAAGGGCGACCCTGCTAGAGCCGGGGGTTTATGTATGATGAGGCGGGAGGCCACAAGCCACCCAGACGTTGTAATTACGTATCTATTTTTTGATGACGATGCACGTGTACTCACATTGACCCTAAGGGACTGTCACTCTTTTATTTCCGCGGTATGTTGCCCACCCCGAGTGGGACTCCAGGTTCCTTTGGGATGTGGTTTGGAGATTGCACGCCCACGGGAGAGTCTCTCTGGCTAGTCGGATGCTTAAGGTAGCTTGTTTTCTATTCGAGGGACGAGAGTTATGGAAGGCGGTTGGTGTGTAGATCACCGAGGGGTTGGATGTGATTCTTGGGATGGATTGGCTTGCTTCAAACTATGCTTGATGGATTGTTTCGCGAGGGAGGTGATATTTAGGCGATCGGGACTCGGTAGTAGTCTTACATGGAGAGTGGAGCGAGCACCTTCGGGTTTGATTTGCGCGCCATTTTGCCATTCTGCTAGATGTTTTACTTCCAAAAGGTTGTAAGGGGTATCTAGCTCATGTAGTTGACACTCGCAGTAGCGAAGTGGGATTAGAGGATGTACCAGTAGTGAGGGACTTTCCGGATGTATTTCCTGATGATCTTCCAGGTTTGCCTCCAGAACGAGAAATAGATTTTCCCATTGATTTAGTCTTTGGTACAGCTCCTATTTCTTTACCACCTTATAGAATGGCACCGGCTGGGTTGAAAGAGTTGAAGACTCAACTATAAGAGTTGGTGGATAGGGGATTTATTAGGCCCAGTATTTCACCTTGGGGAGCGCCGGTGTTATTTGTGAAGAAGAAGGATGACACTTGGAGGTTGTGTATAGACTACAGACAGTTGAATAAGGTCACCATTCGTAACAAATATCCTTTCAGTTGATGATACATTTGATCGCTCGAGGAGTGTAGTGTTCTCTAAGATTGACTTGAGGTCAGGGTACCATCAGTTAAGGATTAGGGAATCGGACATTCCCAAGACGGCATTCAGGACGAGATATGGGCATTATGAGTTTCTAGTGATGTCTTTCGGACTCACCAATGCCCCAGCAGCTTTCATGGATTTGATGAACCGGGTCTTCCGTCCATACTTAGATCGGTTTGTCATTGTCTTCATCGACGATATCTTGGTGTACTCGAGAAGCGAGTTGGAGCATGAGAGACATTTGGGTTTGGTGTTACAAACTTTAAAGCGATACTTGATTGTATGCAAGTTGACAAATATGAATTTTAGTTAGTAGAATTGGGATTTCTCGGACATGTAGGTTTCTGCGATGGCATTTATGTGGATCCTCGGAAAGTAGACGGTGTAAATTAGGACAACCAACTACGATTGGCGAAGTGCGGAGTTTTTGGATTAGGCGAGGGTATTCACAGCGGGTTCATAGAAGGGTTCCTCAAAGATATCGGGACACAGCTGTTGTTTGACTAGGAAAGGAGTTAGAATTTGAGTGGGTGACGGGTGTGAGGGAAGCTTCCAAACAAAGGAAAAGTTAGCGTCAACTCCTGTTTTGATTTGCCGGAGGGACCTTGAGGGGTTCGAGGTTTACGGCTGATGCTTCACGCCCGAGGTTTGGGTTGCGCGTGTTGATCTGCGACATAAGGGTTGTGGCGTCTTCAGGACCGGATTGAAGAAACCGCATTTGAATTATCCTCTCATGACTTGGAACTTCTTTGCGGTAATTTTCGCATTGAGGCTTGGAGGCGTACTTGTATGGGCTGACTTGTCGGATGTTACCGACCATAAGAGCCTTAAGTATTTGTTTACCGGGAGGAGTTAAACTTAAGGCGGAGGAGGTGGATGGAATTACTTAAGGATTATGATTGCCTTGCTCGATTTTTCATCCAGGTAAGGCAAATGTAGTGGTGGATGCCTTGGGCAAGGAGTCTGCGGGCTCTTTGGCTTATATCACGGATATCTGACTTCCATTGATGGTCGGGTTGCGAGTTGGGTGTTGAGTTGAGGATGCATGCTTGGGCACTTTGCTAGTTTCAACTCTGGCCGTCTTGTAGATCGTATTCTCGAGCCTGACTAAGAGATCCTATTTGATGAGCATGAGAAGAAAGTCGAGGAAGGAGAACAATCGGGTTTGCTATTAGAGGCAGCCAGACCTTGAGTGATTAGTTCTAGGCTGTGTTCTAGCAACTGAAGAGTTAAAAAAGGCAGATATTGGGGGAAGCCCATGGATGCCTTATGCTGCAAGGTAGTACCAAGAAATTGCCGTACCTTTGAAGGAATATTATTGGTGGTCGGGGATGAAAAGAGTTGCGAGTGTGTATCTGGGTGGCTTCATCTCTGTCAACAGTGAAAATGGCGGAAGAGACAAAAGCTTTACGGACTACTACAACCCTTACCCCGTCGGAATGGAAATGGGAGCGCATTCTGATAGTTTTTGTATTCAAACTCCCTCCCACGACCCGAGACATGGCTGACATATGGGATAGTTGATCGACTCACCAATCGCGCCATTTCATACTCTATTAGTGAAGTTTCTCCTCAGAAAACTAACGAGACTCTTTGTAAGATCATATAGGTGGGGTTGCGTGGGGTGCCAATGTCAGTCATCTCTAGATGAGATCCGATTACTCAGGGGTTTTGGAAGAGTTGATGAAGGAACTAGGGTGTCGAGTTAGTTAGTGCAGCTTTCCACTCTCAGGATCGATGGGCCAATCCCGGGAGGACTATTCGGACAACAGAGGAATATGTTGAGGTCGTGTGTCTTTTAAATTCAAAAGGACATTGGAATGAGTATCTACCTTTAGCGAGTTCACTTATAACCAGCATTTATCACTCAAGCATTGAGATGTCATCTTATGAGGCATTGTATGGGAAGCAATGTCGCACTTCGTTATGTTGGAATTAGATTGGCGAAAGGAAATTTCTAGGTCCTGAGATTGTACAAACGATAGTGGACAAGGTAAATGTTATACGTGCCAGGTTAAAAGCAGCTCAGGATAGGCAAAAGAGCTATGCGGACAAGCGTAGAAAGGATCTTGAGTTTGAGGTTGAAGATCGAGTATTCTTGAGCTCTCCATGGAATGGCGTGGTGTACGCTTTGGGAAACGAGGGTAGCTAAGTCCTCATTCACATTTGGACCTTTGAAGGATTGTTGAGAGGATAGGTCCGGTGGCTTATAGGTTGGAAACTGCTGGGAGGAGGCTCTCACCGAATTATAATGTGGTTCCATCTCCCGTCTTTACGCAAGTATATCTCGGACCCTCATGTATTTGGGCACGGATTGAGCTGAGGAGATGATTTATCCTATGAGGGAGGCGACCCGGTGCGGATGCGGGTAGAGAAGAGAAGGAGGTTGCAACAAGATAATATCATAGTGAAGGTCCTTTGGAGAAACCACCCTAGTCGAGGGGAGCGGCTTGGGGCGGGAGGGGACGAATGCGGAGCCAATACCCTCATCTCTTCCATGACGCAGGTACGAATTTCATGGACGAAATTTTTCTTTAAGGGGGGTAGGTTGTAACGACCCGTACCAAATAATACAAGTTTTTAAAACGTTTGACCAAGTTTGATCAATAATTAGTATGTGGGCCCAAGTTGAATTTTTCAAGGATGAAGAATTTTGGGTTGACTAAGACACCATTTCGCAGGCCTCGTCGATACGAGTTCATAGACGAGTTGAACGTTAAAATCCGACTTACAGATAAAAGTTATGGCGCGGGGAGTTGAAGCCCCGTGGTGTTTTAGCGGTGTGGGAGTGAGTGCAGGATTTTTGCACGAAGACCCTAGGCTCTATATAAACCCTAGTTTTGCGTGCGGAAATAGAACCACTAGCCCCAACACTCATTTTTGAGCTCCAAAACCCTAGAGAAATTTCTCGAAACCTGTGGACTTGTTTGGGTCGTTTTAGCGGGCGGATTTTTAGGCGAATGGGTTTGAGTGGGGAACACTTGATCGGCCACCGCCTTGCGCTACCGCCGCCCAGGCCGGAGGAGTGCCGGACTGACCGCTCGGCGGAAATTGAAATTTCCGCGACCAGCGCTGCGGCCCGGACGGCGAATCGAGCGGTGAGCGGCGGTAGCCGCCACGATTAGATCGGCCGGTTCGTCGACCCACCGGCCATTTCAAGCTGGACCCGCCCTCCTTCCCCCATTTTGGACCCTCTACGAACTCATTCCGGTGGTCCCTTTTCGCCAGTCCTTCACCAGTTTGAAGATACGACGAAAACAAATTTGGCCAATTGTTGGATCGAGTTTTCCGACCACCACAGCAACCTTTGGACCAAGGTAAGGGTACTGCTGTGTTCCTGGTCTCTTGGGCTTTCCGTTGATATAAAGTTTGTAAATTTTGGACATCGTTTGGTTGGTTTTCCATTTTTGGGTCACTTAAGATAATTACCGAAAATGTTTGGACCGAAATTGGACACCAATTGGTAAAATTAGGCAAAATTGAAGTTGGATTAGTGAAATTGGATATTTTGGTGAGTTATTGGAAGGTTTGATTTCGAAAAATTTGCCTCCGGGTGAAAAGCCCCAAATTTTGGATACCGGGTCTATAGGGCACATTGTATAATTGGACCCGTCGTGTCCAATTTAGATAGTTTCATAGTTCTAAAAAATTATTCTAAGACATTTGGGGCATTCCAATGTCTTTGGTTTAGTTAATAGAGCCTAAATTGAATTTTTATTATATTACTGAGCGCTCGTGTGAGCGCAGAGGCGATCATAACGGGGGCAGATTTGACATCTTTAGGCTGTGAGTAGTTTACATGTTTTAAATGCTTTGGGTATTATTATGATATATAATTGTGGTTAATTATTATATATATAACTTATTTGATCAAACGGTTGATTATGCGTAAATATAATTATCTGTTTTTATATAAACAAGTTATCATTTCATGTGAATTTTGTCAACATTTTAAATATTTGGAAATTTTACTGAGTCCATAGATAAATTTGTGGTATTCAAACATTTTGGTACATGGATTGGGGTTTAAAACCATTTTGAAAAGTTATTGATTTAAGAAATGGATTTTGAGACTTTGTGAAATGATTATAATGCGGTATCGTTGGAAAGGTTTATTAGTTGCCACGTGATGTCGGGTTTACCTGAAGGTTTATTAGTTCTTAGCGGTGTCGTGAGGTTGGGTTTCTGCGACGGTTTCTTATGGGTATATGGTGCGATTACGTTGTTGGTTTTACAGTGAGTATAACCATTTCAATATTTATGATTATTGTATGTTCATGATTATTTTTTTATGACATGATGGTTATATATATTTTATGCTCAATTTTTATGTTGTGAATAAATTCAGGTTATAAGGTTCTTGATAATGATGTCGGTTAAATTTTTTTTTGAGCATGGTTTCACGTATTGACTTGGGTATAAGATTGGGTTTTTGTGGGGAAATGATTAGCAGGAACGCTTCCTGAAGAGTGGGCGGCGAGATCTTGAGAGAAGGGGTACTGAAAGAAAATAAACATTACTTTTTCCTTATAGAATTATCACCATTTCGTTGAGATTTATTATAGCGTTTTATTGTTTAAATCCGTTCTCGATGCAGACAGTCCGTGAGACACACCTCGCGCCGACACGTCACTGGATTACTTGGCGATTGCGGTATTCTATCTTATCTATCGCACCTTTATTTCATTTGGACTTATGTATTTTCATTGTACCCTAAATTCGCAAACACTCTTAGAATATTGATGGAGTCTTAGTATTGAACTCATATGAGTCTTTATCATATGTGTGTTTGTGGTTATGACCTACAGTAAGATGGGTCGGTTGTGGATTTGAGCGGTTGTGGATCTTTTATACATATATTGAGGTATTATATTAATGCAGGTGTTTACTTTCTTTCTTAAAGTTGGGGTTCCATTGGACAATCCCTAGGGGTTGTACAATGGGAACTTCACTAGGCGAGACCACCCGGGAATCTTGGGAGGGTTTCCGGGTTGGGTCTTGTCACTAATGCCAAAAATTTAGAGGAAGATTATGTAAACAATTTCAAGCCCAAGAGTAAGGTAATTCTTAAAGAGCTTGACTCAGCTCAAGAACCACCTAAACCACTTGAATTTGGACCTATTGTGCCATTGTTTCCAGTGCGTGTTCATAGAAGGGAAAATGAAAATATACTCGAAGGTGAACAAGCACGAACTAATAGTAGAACAACATGTAGATATATAGGTGGAACTAGAAAATCAAATTCAAAATGATCAAGAGGATCTTCCTGTAGAACCACAACAACCAGTGGAGCTTCGGCATAGTGGGAGAAACGTCATGACCATTGAGATATCTCTTGTTGGGGCGGGTGTACCAAGCTATAACTATTGATAGCGAAGAAGATCCCGTTAATTATAAAGAAGCATTGGAGGATGTTGATGCACAGGAGTGGCTCAAAGCCATGGACTGTGAGATGGAGTCCATGTATTCCAACTCAGTTTGGTCTCTTATAGAGGCACCTAAAGGGGGTAAAACCTATAGGGTGTAAGTGGATCTACAAGAGAAAAAGACGATCAGATGGGAAGATAGAAACCTTCAAAGCTAGATTGGTGGCAAAAGGTTATACCCAAAAAGAGGGGATAGATTATGAAGAAACTTTTTTGTTAGTAGACATGCTTAAATCCATCCAGATTCTTTTAGCTGTAGCTACGAGTCTCGATTACGAGATTTGGCAGATGGATGTCAAAACAACATTTTTGAATGACAATTTAGAATAGGACATTTACATGCAGCAACCAGAAGGGTTCATAGCTAAAGGGCAAGAACACATGGTATGTAAGTTGCAAAGGTCCATTTATGGACTAAAGCAAGCATACGGAACATGGAACATTAGGTTTGATCAAGCCATCACTTTATACGATTTTGAGAAAAGTCCTGATGAACCTTGTGTTTACAAAAGGATCCAAGGTTCAAAAGTAGTTTTCCTAGTCCTTTACGTAGATGACATTTTAATGATCGGAAACAATGCAGAGGTGTTATCAAGTGTAAAAGGATGGTTGTAAAAGCAATTTGATATGAAAGATTTGAGAGAAGCCAACTATATTATTGGAATCAAACTTCTACAAGAGCGGAAGAATAAGGTGTTGGAACTGTCTCAAGCTTTATATATAGATAAAATTCTAACTAGGTTCAACATGGAAAATTCCAAGAAGGGAACTTTACCCTTCAGGCATGGAATTCATCTTTCTAAGGAGTAATCACCAAAAAATTCTGAGCAGAAAGGCGTATGAGTAGGATACCTTTTGCTTCGGCAGTAGGTAGTCTAATGTATGCCATGCTACGTACTAGGTCGGTACGCAGTGGGAGTAGTTAGTCGGTATCAATCTAATCCCGGAGAAGAACACTAGATTGCAGTAAAGCATATTCTCAAGTATCTAAGGAGAACGAGAGATTATATGCTGGTATATTCTAGTGGGAGTCTAGAAACTATTAGTTATACAGACTCAGATTTCCAAGGGGACATTGATTCAAGAAAATCTACTTCTGGATATGCGTTTACCCTAAATGGTGGAGCCATTTATTGGAGTAGTGTCAAACAAACTTGTATTCTTGACTCCTGGCCCAGGCTGAGTATGTGGCTGCTTAGGAAGCAGCAAAGAAGCGGTGTATGGTTGAATTCATACGGATCTTCAAGTGATACAAAGTGCAGATAGGCCCATTACCTTTTATTGTGATAATAGTGGGGCTGTAGCACAGTCTAAGGAACCGAGGCATCACAAGAAACAGAAACACATAGAGAGAAAGTACCATTTGATTCAAGATATCATCGAGAAGATATAGTGGTTACTAAAATAGCATCACAGGAAAATTTAGCAGATGTGACACCCTTTCTCTAGTCTGACTCGATTGGCGGGTCGAGGCAGAATCGAGGATGCTGCTTAAATTGTGATACCAAGTTAGGGCTACGTACCACTAACTTTTATTTACTATAACTTTAAGCTCATTCATATAATGTTAAACATTCTAATTGTATTATAAATGTAGTAGCCAGTTAAAAATATATCTGAACATATATAAAGTATTTCAACATTTACATTGTTTACAAAAAGAAACAAAAAGACATATACATTATACCAAAAATCTTCCAGTGGACCCCTATTGATGTGTTGACCTTGGCTGCTAATGTGGATCGTTTTGCCCTCTGGTCTCCTCTTCTGTACCTACACGGATGAAACACCCGTGCTAAGCTTATAGCTTAGTGGGAATTTACACATATGGACGACCTCTAACAAGGGGTCATTCCACTTTAAACACATACATATCCTTATGACTCATATAACATGTACATATATTTAACCATTTCTCATATTTGCCTTTTCATGACATATCTCATTTTCTTATCATAGCTCATATACTTTTTGTGTCATTTTATGCTTTACTTCTTGTTCTTATAACTGTATACTATCATCGCATAGTAATGCTATGCTTCTCATATCATATCATATCATATACTTTATACATTTCGTTTACATATACTTTTCATTTTCGCATGTTCACGCACACCAAATACCATAGAAGCGGATACGGGAGAAGGCGCTGCGAAAGGTACACTATCCAGCATTCTCTATTTGTATGTGCAGAAGAGTCTTATCGTATCGGAGCAGTCTGCTGTCTGTATGTGCAGGGGTACTATCAGCATGTGAGACAGTGATCTTTGTATGACCCAAACGGGGCCGCTATTATGATCTAAACGGGATCTATGTCATCGACCCAAACGGGGCCTCGATATTTGTATGTTCTTACGTAGTTGTGTACTATGGAAGCGTATACATCTATCCATCTACCCAGGTCCTTAGCGAGACAACGGTTTAGTACTAATAATCTTTCATGTATTATAACAACATATCATATACACGAATAACTACTATTATCTTATGTATACTTATGAGATATTCATTAACTTCTCCAAGCGCCCTTGTTCATATATCGACTTATTCATATGCTTGTTCCTTATTTTGAACATATCATTTGTTATCTTTTGGTTATATGTGATAATAATCATATATAATCTATTTTTATTCGTACAAAATAATTAGGGCATTCTTAACCACATTATGTGTTCATGACATATTGCCTTTCGTGTTCATGTTCATGTGTTCATGTTCATGTTTTGTCGTATTCATGTTTAAGTAACATATTCATGTTTCATGAACACATACATACATATGCATTTACGCATATTTTTACGGTTTCATGCAATTACATATGGCATTTCTGTACTTATGCGATTATGACACCCTATGTATTCACACATCATTCATGTATTCTTGTTCCTCTATGAATCTACTTTATTTACAAATTGGAATCATTCAGTTGAATCATCGAAACTGAGTTATGGCATTTTAAATGCCAAGCTAGTCGGTTTGCCCGTATTACATTAGGGATACGAAATACTCATTTTCAAGGGTCTTAACTCCATACATGACACTAGTTCTTTGTACTCATTTGAAACTAAGGTGTTAAGGGTTCTTACACCAAATGGAATCACCAAATCGAGATGCGAAACTCAAGATATGTCCTAAATAATGGGGACTCTTCTAGCCTTCATATAACCGAAATTGGCTTGAACATTGCCCCGCTGGTGACTTTACGGGCTAAATGGTGTTAAATTTGAAGATACCGGCCCCCGAGGAGAAGTTTGTTCTTCTTGAAGTCTAGTTTACATAGAAACTTGAATCACTCAATTTGGATAATAAATGACCACGTTATGGTCAAAACACTAATGCTGGTCCAAAATAGAACATTGGAGTCGCAGATGTCGACACCGATGCAGGTACCGATCAACCGGAACACATGTAGTGCAGGTACCACAGCGTTTGAATAACTAGTACGAGCCTCAGCTTTGAAAATGGTGTTTTCTCTCATTTTCCATATATTTCCACACAAACCAACTAAATCTGTCTGGCATAAGAAACCCTCCATGTTAATACTTTATAGCCTCTATTATGCTCAAATCATCTTTCAATACTTATCTTACACCAAAAACTAGGGTTTTTCTCAACCCCTAATTCTCAAACTAGGTGGTAACACCCTATCTTGACAAATCTAAGGTTAGGATATTTCTCGTAAACCCCGGAACATGTTGAAACTTCAATCCAAGTAATCATACCATTCCATACATATCTTTTATCATTTAGTTTTACTGATGACCCTCATCAAATCTAGGGTTATGAGAGGAAATTCGTAACAAACCCTAGAAAGATCAAATACCCAAACAAAGAAATCCTTTGCATCCAAGGTAGTTCCTCTGACCAAAAACATGTATCCATAAAGTTCCTTACCTTTTTGGCGCCTTTCTTCTTTGTTCTTCTTCTTCTTCTTCTCACTCTTTCTCTTTCTAAAGTTTCTCTCAATTTGGGGGAAAAATGTTTCACTTAGTAGAATCAATGTGGTCTTATCCCCCAGATTTGGTCCTTAGGCCATGTTAGCCATCGATAATGCATTATTACCTTTAACTTTCTCTTATTTACCTTTAAATCCTCATAACTCCTTATTTGAATTTCATTTTCAAGCTTTTATACCTTGACCTCTAGACATCCTCATTAATGACCCTTGGGTCTTCAAATTAGTAATTCTGAATTACCCTTAGTTATTATGCAGTGCAGGTTTTTCTTATTTTATTTTTTTCGCATGTTTTTATTTCGAAAAAATATACATTTACTTTTATTATACCCAAAATATGGTATAAAACTGTCAGAGTATAATTTGGGGTGTTACAACTCTCCCCCCCTTTAAAAGAATTTTCTCATCAAAATTCATACCTGATTTGAAGAGTTGCGGATACTATGCTCTCATAGTTGCTTCTGGCTCCCAGTAAACGCTTACACGCCATGGGGTTGTCAGAGCACTTTTACTAATGGTACTTGTTTGGTTCCTCAACTGTTTCACTTCTCGAGCCATAATTGCCTTTGGCTCTTCATTATATGACAAATCCTCCTGTACTTGTATCTCTTGCGTGTATGCGACTCATGGAAGCGGTATCTTGACATCGACACATGAAACACATCGTGTAATTTGGCGACTCAGGAAGAGTGCGTCGATAAACCACGGGACCAATCGTTTGAATTTCATGCACTGGCTTTATGAACACGGAACTTCGATTTGCCTCTGCAGCTGGCTTAGTAGAATTTTCCTCCACGACAATACCTTTAAGAAGACCTTGTCTCCCACTTCATATTCAATCTCTCTCCTCTTTAGGTTGGCATATGACTTTTGTCGGTCACTAGCCACCTTTAACCTTTGTCATATAACTTGAACTTTTGCTTATGTATCTTTTACTATGTTCAGACCAATCACTTTATGCTCATTTAATTATGTCCAACACACAGGAATTCTACATCTCCGGCCATACAAAGCCTCATATGGTGCCATGCTAATACTGGATTGATAACTGTTGTTATAGGAAAATTCCATCAATGGAATATACCTATCCCAACTTCTAGTGAATTCCATTACACATCCCCGAAGCATATCTTCGAGCACTTGAATCAACCTCTTGGACTATCCATGCATGCAACGGATGGAATGTTGTCTTGAAGTCGACCTAGTACTGGGTTGACGTAGTTCATTCGGAACCTCGATGTAAATCGCGTATCTCTATCTGACACAATAGACAACGGTACACCATGCAATCATACAATCTCTTCCACATATAGCTCAGCTAGTCAAGCCATAGAATAGTCAATCCTGATTGGTATAAAATGGGCCCGACTTTGTGAGCAATCGACAAATCCGCAAGCGAGTCATGTTTTTGTTGCGTGAGGGGAAAACCCGACACAAAATCCATGGTAATGTTATCCCACTTCCATTAAGGAATTGGAAGGGGATTCAATAGACCCGTTGGAACTTGGTGTTCAGCTTTGATTTGCTAACACGTCAAACATTTAGACACATACTCTGTCACATCTCTTTTCATTCATTTCCACGATAATCTTTGTTTGAATCTGGTACATCCTATTACCTCCGGGATGCATGGTATATGCGTATTATGAGCTTACGCACCAGCAACTTTTTCTTTAGCTCTTTATCGTCGGCACCACATAATCCTGATACGTAGATATAAACTTCCCGACTTCTTTTTTGCGAAAAATCTGTTTTATCACATTCTCTGACCATTTGTACCTTTTTCTGTAGTTCTTCATCATTTTTCTGAGCATCTATAATCATTTGCTTTAACACATGTTGTGCTTTTAATTGAGCTAATATAGCTCCATCATCTACTAATCTCCATTCACTATGTTGAAGTGACATTGTTGTCAGCGTCTTTTTTATGGATATCTGCTACCACATTAGTGTTTAAGGTGGTAATCTATTATCTGATCGTAATCTTTAAATACTTTCAACCACACCAGCTGTCTCAAATTTAAATCTTTCTAAGTGAGCAGGTACTTGAGACTCTTGTGATCTATGTATATTATACACTTTTCCCCATATAAATAGTGTCGCCATATTTTCAAAGCAAACACTACCACGGCCCGACTCACAGGTCATGGTGGGATAATTACATTCATGTGGCTAAGCGCACGGATGCATAAGCCCTTTACTTTCTCATCTTGCATTAACCACATCCCAAACGATGCACGAGCATCATATATAAGGTGTACTCTTTTCGAAAGTGAGAATTTTGCGCCAAATCTTTTGGTGCTTCAACGACATCTCTTTTCAAGCGATTTCAAAACTATTTTGACATTTAATGCTGTCCCATGAACTTTTCTCATTTCACTAAGTAATTTGGTGAGTGGAGAAGCTATATTGAAAACCCTTTCACAAATCTTACTTATATAATAACGCTAGGCGAAACTTCTCACCTTAGTTTACACTTCGGCGGTTTTCAATTCTGATGACCTGATTTAGCGAGAATTAGCACACATTCCCTCGGTGACCTGATATGGCATAGGAATGGAAACTTCCTTTAGCTAAAGAAATCACATTTCTTTGAGTTTAGCATACAACTTTTTTCTCTCACAGATTACGTAGAACTATTTTCGGATGTTGTTCATGTTCCTGTGCATTATTAGAATACACTAGGATGTCATCAATAAAGACCACGACAAACTGATCAAAATAAGGTCGAAACACCCTATTCATCAAATCCATAAATGCAATTGGAGCATTGGTCAACCCAAATAGCATTACCAAGAACTCATAATGGCCATATCGGGATCATCTGATCTTGACACATCGACATCTTTCAACTGGCCCGATAATACCTTGATCGCGAGTCACATCTTGAAAAAAACGCAGCTCCTTTAGCCGATCAAAATGGATCCTTAATTATCGTGATAGGTATTTATTTTTTCCACATCACTTTGTTGATTTGTCGATAATTAATGCACATCCCAGTAGAGTGCCATCTTTAGCACTTTTCACGAATAAAGCAATGTGAACCCCAGGAGAAACAGGTCGGATAAATCCTTTATCCAGCTCTTTGCGATTGACTCTTTAACTCTTCGTCATAGAGCCATCACGTACGATGCCTGAACATAGGGGCCAGGTTCGAGTACAATTTGATGGCTAGGTCCACCTCCCTCTCGAGTGGAATACCTAGTAACACTTCAGGGAATACATCTAGAAATTCCCTTACTACTGGAATCTTTTTTACATCAACTTGACCTCTCTTGGAGTTAAGTATTACAACCAAGAATGTCTCATATCCTTTTCTTATAAATCTCCTAGCTCTTTTCCTCGAGAGGGAATGGCTCTCAGAAAACTTCTTCTTTTGAGATCTTTCTTTTTGCTACTCGTTTCTAATCTCTCTACTTTCGTGCGGCTTGGACGGCGATAAAAATCCACTTGTTGAAGAGAGTCATAGGTCTGGAAATACCTCTTGATGGAATCATGCGGAGTCCATTCTCAAATTGCTTGCCAGAAATGCCTCGGTGAGGACCAGCTCACGGTGCATACTTGCTTTGAGATGACTAAATTCTTTCTCTGTCGATAACGACAAGATTCCTTTGCTTAATTCAAGAATTGTTTCCGCATAAGACTCCACATACATCTCGGTAACGTACTTTGTTCCGAACTCTTGGACAAAGAACTCCCAAATCATGGGATTTGGAATGTGGACTTCACCAGCCTTTAGTTTCCATCAATCATAGGCCTCACTTTGCAATAGTGGCGCATGATACTCTTTGTTCGGGAGGACCAGCTTCCTCACAATATTCTTTGTAACTTTTCTTGAACTTCGGCTTTGTTGGACTCTTCCATGTTTGTCCCATGGAATTTTCACCGACTCCATGTCTTCTTACCATGTCTGTCGGGGCTTTTGGAGCATTAATGCATGCAACAAGGTCATATCTGAGTCTCCTCGATGGCAGCCATTTAGCTCCAGTAGAAACTTAAACTCTCACTTGACAAATTCGGAAGGGTTGACAGAATATTCCATGATCCTCGAGTTAACACTCTCGGTGCTTCTTTATTTGGATTTGGAGGACTGATCCATCTATCTGAAACAACAAAGGACATCCACATCGGGCTAACTCATTTACTAAACACATGCTTTTCTATCTATACTCTACTCAATCCATCTAAGCCTAAGCTTTCGAAATGCCTAAACTGAGCTCTGATACCACTAAGTGTAACACCTTTACTTTAGTCAGGCTAGTTAGGCGAGGTCAGACAATCAGGGATGCCCTTCAGAAATTGTGATGCCCCCCGGGTTCAGACCTCGATACCCTTAGCTTTTATTTACTATAACTTTAAGCTCATTCATATAATGTTAAACATTTTACTTGTATTATATTCTGTAGCAGCGGATTACAAATATATGGAAGTGTTCAACATTTACATTGTTTACAAAAAGAAACAAAAAGACATATACATTATGCCAAAAATCTTCCAATGGACCCCTATTGATGTGTTGACCTTGGCTGCTGATGTGGATCGTCTTGCCCTCTGGTTTCCTCTTATGTACCTACACGGATGAAACACACATCTTTAAGCTTATAGCTTAGTGGAATTTACCTCTGATTGACCCTCCCCAACAGGTGTCATCCGCTTAAACACATCGCTATCTTTATGACTCATATAACATGTACATATATTTAACCATTTCTCATATTTGCTTTTTCATGACATATCTCATTTTCTTATCATAGCTCGTATACTTTTTGTGTCATTTTATGCTTTACTTCTTGTTCTTGTAGCGTACTATCCTTCGCATAGCAATTACATGCTTCCTCCATATCCATCATCCATATCATATACTTTATACATTTCCTTTACATATACTTTTCATTTTCTTTATGTTCACCTTTGCAAATACCATAGCGGATCTGGGAGAGAAGCGTATGTGCAGAAGGTACTATCACTGTTCGAGACAGTGATCTTTGTATGACCCAAACGGGGCCGCTATGATGATCTAAATGGGATCTATGTCATCGACCCAAACGGGGCCTCGATATTTGTATGTTGCAGCAGTTGTGTCCCTTTATAGAGCATGTCATCCCCATCACTTCTGCGGTCATAGCGGACAATCGGTTTATTAATAATCTTTCATGTATTATAACAACATATCTCATATACGAATAACTACTATTATCGTATACTTATGAGATATTAATCCTTCTATGTTTAAACTGTACTTGTTCATATATCAGCTTATTTCATGTTTGAACATATCTCTGTTTATTTATCTTTTAAGTTATATGTGATAATAATCATATATAATCTATTTTTATTCGTCTAAAAAATAATTAGGACATTTCTTAACCACATTATGTATTTCACTGACCTTGCCTTTCATGTTCATATTTCATGTTCTTGTTTGATTCGTTTCGTAACAATCATATTCAATTTCATATCTGTATTCATGTTTCAAGAACACATCTATACATATTGCATTTCCTATATTTTTTTCTTGTTTCATGCCTGTTACATATGGCATTTCTTGTACGTGTACAGTATGACACCTATGTATTCACACATCATTCATGTATTCTTGTTCCTCTATGAATCTACTTTACTTGCAAATTGAAATCATTCCCAATTGAATCATCAAAACTCAAGTTATGGCATTTTCAAGCTGCCAGTGGAGTCGGTTGCTCATATTACGCTAGGAGACTGATTTGGAATACTCATTTCAGGGTCTTAACTCCATACACATGGCACTGGTTCTTTGGCACTCTCATTTAAAGCTAAGGTGCTAGGGTTCTTCTCAATTTGGAATCGCAATCGAACCTTTGAAACTCAAGATATGTCTAAATAATAAGATTTACTCTATGTTGAAAACAAAACAAAATTGGCTTGAACATAGCCCCACTGAGTGACTTTACGGCAATGAGGTGGGGTGAAAGATACCTATTTCAGGGAGATTTGTTCTCTTTGAAGTCTTGTTTACTTAGAAACTTGAATCACTCAATTCGGATAAAGGTAATACGTTATGGCTGAACACTATCTTGGTCCAAAATGAACATTAGATCTAGGGTACTAGTATTAGAACACATGTGAAATGCAGGTACCACCTTCATTTGATCTAGGTACAAACCTGAAAATGCTAAAATGGTGGTTTCTCCAGTTTTTCCATATCTTTCCCAAAACCAACTCAATACTCAATACACACAATGAGCCTCCATATTCATCTTGTAACCTTTATTTTGCTCAAAATCATCTTTCAATACTTATCTTGCAAAACAGGGTTTTTCTCAACCTAATTCACCAAAACCAGTTGATAACACTAGCTTAGGCAAAATCTGGGAGTTTGAGGATATTTCTCATAAACCACAGAGCGTATTCAAGAGACTTCCAAATCAAAGTATCCATACCATTCCCATACATATCTTTTATCATTTAGTTTTGCCCGAGCCCTGACTCTCATCAGTCTAGAAGTTAGGAGAGAATTCGTAACAAAACCTAGAAGATCAAATGCAAGCAAGAAATCCTTACATCCAAGGTAGTTCCATACAACCAAAACATGTATCCAGCACAAAGTTCCACTTACCTTTTGACCTTATGCTCTTCTTTTCATTATTCTTCTTCTTGCTTCTCACTCTTTCTCTCTCCATAGTTTGCTCTCGATTTGGGGAAAAATTTTCATAGTAGACCAAGTAGATTCTTATCTAGAATTTGGTCCTTAGGCCATGTTTGGCCATCGATAATGCATTATTACCTTTAACTTTCTCTTGTTACCTTTAAATCTCGTAACTCCTTCTATTGCATTTCATTTTATTTTTTATACCTTGACCTCCTGGAGCATCCTCAATGCTTGACCCTTGGGTCTTAATTAGTAATTACCAATTTCCCTTCAGTTCTTGTACTAATTATGGGTTTGCTTATTTTATTTTTTTGCATGTTTTTTATTAGAAAAATATACATTTACTTTTATTATACGTCATGGTATCATTATGGAGTGTATAATTTGGTGTTGACATACCCATTTATAAAGACATTACATGTTCTAGTTTTCGAGAAACATGTAGATTATTATATATGATTGTTAGAGTTTGCAGGGTTTACTTTAGGGCAGAGTGGGAGTTTATTTATGTTTTAAAATAGAGACAAATATATTGTTATGTTTTCAAGTTTTTTTTTTATATACAATATGAGGTATTTTTAATATTATTGTGCAAACTAATATTTTAAGTATAAGGTCCAGATTAATTATGGAGTATATGATCATCTGGATACATTCATAGAAGACATGATCATAGGTTCTCATAATTAATGAATAAGATTACAGTTGTTAAATAAAGTTGGGCGCTTTATTTAGGCTGTAATATTTTATGAAATAATCTAATGCTTGAGATTTATTATAAAATATTGGTGCAAATTATACTTCATTGATAGGATCAAAGTGAAATTTATTTAAGTTAAATTTACAGTAAGGAAATAAATCTCAGTAATATTTTATAACTCTTCTCATAAATCACGAGTTTATGATAGATAGATATTTAAATGATTGTTGTTCTTTAGGT
The DNA here is from genome assembly GCA_016808115.1 of Tetrastigma voinierianum. NCBI lineage: Eukaryota > Viridiplantae > Streptophyta > Magnoliopsida > Vitales > Vitaceae > Tetrastigma > Tetrastigma voinierianum. The sequence continues at coordinate 91,785 of JAEQBH010001548.1, forward strand.
TTATTAAATACAGTGAAAGGTCTATTTATCTGATAATATCTTAAGCGATTTAGATAAGATTAATTTGGTGTCGGTATTTATGCAAAATAAACAATATGGAATTTGTATATCCTCTTGATATGTTTAGTACTTGGACATTATGAAATCACTTTGGCGGTGCATTTTGATCCATTAGAGAAACTAATAAATCAAGAGAATAAATAATTGATTGATTGATAGAAATGCCTCAATTAATTGTGATACTTTACAAAGGAGAAAATATATTAATATTTGATATTATTAATCTGGAGTTCATTATAGGCCTTTGGAATAACAAATTAGATAATTGTCAAGCAATTATAAGGAGCCTTGATTAATAATAGCCGTAGGATCCCCAAACTAGCTGAGAGGGATAAGAGGTGGAGCATGATATCTGTAGTTTACAGAAGAACTCGGACTTTCTTGGCTGAAAATTAAGGGAGGTGTTGGATTTTTTTCTATACAAGCAAGAAATGACCCAGATTGGGTTGACTTTCTGTGGGTTCACGTGGAGCTTGGGTCCTAAGGTGTGGAGGCCCGTGGCTGTGGGTTTCTAGGGTTTGTAGTCTATAAAAATGAGGCCATAGTGCAACCTAGAATAGTTAATCAAGAATGTGAAGAAATAAAACTTTTTTTCTTAGTGATTTAAGCACCCACATGCTACTCCATCACCCTAAGAATAGTTAGGAAGATCTGCGGGTCTTGTGTGCATGCCTCTCTACCGAGTTCTAAGTTTGTCGACTAGTTATACTGGTTAACTTGCAATTAAATTGTGTATTCTAAATCACATATGATCTTGAAAGCTACAGCTAAATAATCCTTTAGTTATATGTACAATCAATTCTAATTAAACAATTATTTCCCTTATATCTTTATGTTAATAGTGAGAGGGACACGAGTAAAAGGCTTAAGGAGAGCAAATGTACCTTGAATTTTTTTTTTCCAAAACTTTTTATATGTGTTTCCAAGGGGAATCGAACTTGGGAAGCTAAACATATTCCCTGTGTAACACCCCAAATTATATCCTAGTAGTTTTATGGTATGTTTAGGGTATAATAAAAGTCAAATTTGTATTTTTCAGAAATTTGATAGTTAAGTGGGAAAAAGGATATAACAAGGATTTTTAAAGAAGTCTAAAGGGTAAATTGGTAAAATGTCAAATTAGGGACCCAAAGGACATAAGATAAAAATGGTATATGTAAAAGTAGAAATATATGATGAGTTGTTTAGCAAATGAAAGAAGAAGAATGACCAAATATGGCAAGGGCTAGAAATTAAGCAAAAAGGGATAAGACACAAATTTGTCTATTGAATGGGAGACAGGGTTCTCATTTTTGGCTTTAGAGAGTTAGGAGACTCTGGTTTTGGGAAGAATCCATTTTTAAGTGTTCCTAGTTCTCCATCTCCATCTTTGGGTTTTCATGTTTCTTTCCTTGTTCAAGGAAGAAGAAAATAAGGAAAGGCTAGTTGAAGTGTTCAAGAAATGAAGTTAGGAAATTCTTCCAGAATTTCCTTTCTTGTCTATTTGAAACATCATCTCATCTCCCATTTGTTTGTTTTTTGGTTGTGTTGTTATTTTTGGTTGTTGACCTCTAATGAGAGCAGTTTGTGTGAAAAGGTAGAAGGGTTTTATGGGAGATCTTTGTCATTTCCCCATACCTTATGTTCTTGTTTTATGATAACTTGGCCTGGAAACATCAAAGTAGAATTATTATAGTTTGTAAGAAATTTAAGACCCATGGCTACATTTTTCCTAGAGAGACCCTAGATCAGGAGTTTCTGCATTCCTAAGACCCCTTAAATTGGGGATTTTAAGTGGGGTTATTGGAACAATCTGAGCTGGAAGTAGTACTAAGTTGTTTGGTCATAGCAAGGTTTTGTTTGAGTTCAAATAGTGTGATTCAAATTTACGCACAAAGCTAAACATATGGAGCTTGACTTCCATGAAGGAAGTATAGCCAAATTTAGTCTCCATTGTTACCAGAAATTTGTCAAAGGGAACAATTATGTCCTTGAAACCTGTCTCGAAATTGTCCGGATTTTAGGATCATATCTTTAGTTATACTAGTCCAAATGAGGTGAATCAAAATTCTACTTAAACTAGACACCTAGGACAGTAACTTTCATGAATAAAATATGGTCAAATTATGTCCCTATAGTTCATAGAAAATTTTCAAACATAGGACACAATTCAGTGCAATTCACGGCTTAGCTGTCAGGAAGCGGTCGAATGTTTAGGTCATACATCATAATTTAAAGGTTCAAATGACTTGATTTTTGATCCATTGAAACTTAAGACATAAAGGGAACATTGTGTGTTAGAAGAACACTTTGTCTAAAAACCTCTCGTCTGAGTAGATTGAACTTGTAGTTGAAATGAACATTTTAAATTATGCATAAGAAATATAGTCTTAAATTAACGAGAGTATAACATGAATATTGATAAAGACCCGATGTAAAATGCTTTGAAAACACATATAATTTTAGGCTACTTAAGATTGGATTGTGAATGAATAGACACGTCTATTTAGTTCTTTGACACTCTCTGTTTAGTGCTTCGGCACTCTCTGTTCAGTGTTACGACACTCCTACATAGTGCTACGGTACTTCTGTTACGTGGTGCAAGCACGTCTTGTGTTTCAGCACCTTTGTTCAGTACTGAGTACCTTTGGATACCTATTGTGTTGCGTCCCTCTCATTCATTGTTATTAGTCTATGCAGACAAACATTTATATGATAAGTATCTGAATAAGGAAACATAAGAAAACGAAAGTAATTAGCTATGATGCTAAGACATAATTCAGTTCTATTCTGTAGTGTGCCTACGGGTACCTTATGTTAAGAGATTTTTGTTATGTACTCCTACGGGAGATATGAATACTTTGATATGTGAATTATGGTAAATGTATACTGTAATTGAGGACCACTACAAGTTGTCATATATATTATCTGTTTTCTCACTAAGCTATAGGCTTAGCACGAGTGTTTCATCCGTGTAGGTACTGATGTTAGTAATAGTGCTCTAGGCCTATTGTATGGACATGGTATTTTGACTATTTATGAGAATTTATTATTATGATGATTTGCATGTTTATTATATATAATGTCCTTGAATAATATTATTAATTATTCTAAATGTCCACCTGTCGATTATTGTTATGGGAATAACAATGAATTAGGTCAGTATAAAGTTTAGATGAAATATTCATGGGATGAATATGTGTATAGAGATAAAATCGGTTATATCTGTGACTGAGAACAAATATTAGACGGACGAATCTTAGGAATTAATACATGGATCAAAGTCATAAGTTAATATCTAATAGTTGTGTCATTAAATCCTTTGACACGAGATCGCTATAGTTCTCAACATAAGAATATTGTGCTTTGATATAATCAAACGTTGTCTTTAATCGAATTACTATAAAGGTTATACTTGAACATAATAAGAATTATGTAGTGAGATATGAGCGATTAAGATGGAATTTGTCCCTCTTATTATGAGAGAGATATCTCTAGGTCCCCTCGACAATTGAGGCGAGAAATCGTGAGTGGAGTGCTCAAATGAATTGATGGAGATCAATGTCATTTGTTTAATTACGATCTAATTGGGTTTCGAGTAATCAAAGATAGAGCGATATAAGGTTGACTTTGTCCATGCCTTATATTCTATAAAGATATCATGAGACAAAGGATTATGTCATTAGGTATATTAAGGTTGTCTCGGATCCATAGGCTTTTCATTTAAAACCTAATTTAAGCTTTGAGGAAAGTAGGGCACAGACTAGCATTCAACTTAGATGATTTCATTATTTGTTCGTGTGTGGATACTTGCTAGTAGAGAATTGGTGGCACTGAAGCGGCACCTTTGAAGATCCAGAATAAACGAGGCGCGAGACTTTGAAGGCTTGACGAATCGATCTACAAGAGGTAAGTTTCGTTTACTCTTCCTTCGGTTTTTATGAAACGCATGTGATCCTTGGTGAGATCCAGGGGATAAAAATTTTAAATTCAGATTTGCATTTTATGTTCCCGATACATATTGGATGTGCGAGTAACCCGACAATGAAGGAGTCGTTAGAGACATTCGCCTCCCATAAGGCCAACACAACATTGGTGTCTCGCTTTATGTGGTCCGTGCCCAATATCTTTGTTTTTGAAATATAAATGCAATATTTTGTGTAATAGTGGAACTTGCCAATAATACAGTAGTTAGAGAGTGGAACTATATGTTCATAGCCATTTAAACACCACTATGGTGGTAGTTTTCCAAGTTTTATGTCATTATGAATTTATGAGAGAAATGGGCTCACTAATGTCAAAAAATCAGGTTAAGAAGTCACTATCATGTGTGGCATCCCCTCACTTGACGCGGTTGGGGGAAGGGGCGTTACACCCTGAAATCCCTTAGTCATATACTACTGGGCTTATGCAAATTTGACAAAATTTTGGTATATTAAAACGCCCCATCAAAAACTGTTGACACTAAAAATAATTTTTCGGCCCAATTGGTAGTACTAGAATGGGCGAATGAATATGCTAACTCGATCACAGAAAACTGACCCCTTGAGAATCAACTCATGAAAAGGTCTAGGGATATTTCTGGAATTTAAAAAAAACTTTCAAAGCTGCAAGCAGAAAATATTGAGACTTTGTCTCAAAAGAAAAATGTAGAAGAGATTTTTTCTCCAAGTCAGGACATAGTAGAGTACGTGGGTAGTAGTGGAAAGCTACTTGAGGAGCAGACTATGTGAAGGTGTGGACAAGCTATTGGGATAGTGGGTTGGTGCAATTTCTCTAATGAGAAAGTGAGGAAGAGCAGTTTCTCCAAGGAATGAGTTAAGCCGAAGCGAGTTAGCGCAATGAGAAAGTGGGTTGAGTACTGATTCTGTCATAAATTCTTATAAAAGAAATCAGAAGCATCGGAGAAGCGAGAATGGAGCTTTTAAACACTGAAAGTAGAGTGAGCATTTCAACATTTCTATTATTTTTCTACAAGTTCATCAACCTTCTTTTCCAGATTCTTAGCTTAGTTTTACATGTTTTTCTTTACATGTATTTATTACTTCAAAGCTTTCTTGGTTCGACATTTGATTTTTACTCTAATTCTAAAATGAAATCTGTTATTTTTCAAGCTAGTCCATTCACTTTCTCTTAGCTTTCAATTTAGTCTATGCAATCTAATTTTCAAGGTATTTTTCACTTATAATCTAAGGAACTAGGGGATCAATTTTTCATTTGAGCAAAAGTTAGATTTTGGCACAATTTCAGTTTGGAAATACTATAATTTCCTTGCACGCCTACTAATTCACCAGTCTCCGTTTTTTTGTATGTTGTGGTAGAATTCCACTAAAAAATCTATCGAAACATATTTTGCTTGCGCTTGGAGTGGGACACATCTTTGTAAAGTCTATACATCTTTTGTTTTTATATATTATTATATTCCATGATGGAACCATTTTCTTGAAGAATGTACCAAGATTGAGGTAAGGCAATGTAGAGACTCCCGAACTTAGGATGCGATGTTGCGAAGCAGCTGAAGGAAGAGTTCCAACCTTGGTGAATATGTGAAACTTTGAAGAGTCTCCGATGTAGATGAGTAGAAGTCAATCCAACAACATATTGAATAAGTGGAATGTGAGGAATTGTAGTAAGCATGGATGTACCTATTCTTTTTTATAATAATTTTAATTAATTTCAAGCTCTCATGCGAAATAAGAGCTGGGAATGATCATGGCGCCTTTATGGAAGAATAGGCAGCCAGTCTCAGAAATCCATCTTGAAGAACCTTAGAAGAGTGACGGCGGGAAGTTGCTTTTAAGCCTGAAAGGCAATTTTCTAACGAACTTGAGAGGCAACAATTTGAGAACCTACGAGAAGTTGGTGAATTTCACCCTTCACCTATGCATTCAGAGGCTAGATACCTTCCTCCCCATAGGAGAAATGGTAGTACTCTAAAGAACGTAGCAGGGGGAAAGACCTAATGCAGCCGAGTGATGCCCCTCGGAGGATTTTTATCGGACCAATCCCGATTACATAACTTTTGGAGCATATGAAGGGCATGCTAATGGAGGCAGGGGCATCGTGCGACCAGCGGAATGACCAGGGCCAATGAGTTCAACAAGACCCTCAATGACCTTTTTGGGCAGCAGGCCCTGGTACCATGTTACAGGAGCATTCGGAGGAGGCGGTGCATGGGGTTATATGGGGTACAGACCTCGGAAAATTGGCCGCAGTTCTCTGAGCCTTATCCATAAATGATGGTGGAGGCCACATCGAGGGGTACATGATCCCTGATTTCTCCTTATTCTATGGAGAAGATGAACAATCCACATTGGAGCATGTTGCTAGATTCATTGTGCAATGTGGGGAATTTGCTAACAACGAGAATTTCTATCATATCTAGCTTAGATTGTTTCCTAACTCTTTCTTAGGGGTAGCATTCACTTGGTATACAACATTGCCAAGGAACTTCATTCAAAGTTGGCGAGAAGTAAGCGGTTCTACCTTTCGGTTATTCGGGGTTGAGCTTGAGTGTGTTCTGAGCTGTCGGGTGACTCGAAAGAATGGGAGATCATTGGTTGTTCATCTCCCCATTCGAGAAGATGAGAAACGGATGGAAGATCCATGTTCCCGAATGAAACACATAATGGGCCTAAAGAGGTTTGGACATTGAGTTGAAAAATTTTCAAGGTATGGAATTTAGAGATTTTTATGAACTTCTTTGGCTAAGGTGACGAGAATATGAGGAACTCTCCAGTGAGAGAAAGTTCTTTGGAGGAAAAATACATGGGAACCTATTGTCGAGAGGTGAACCCGGGAGTGAGTGGGCGAGATCTATCTCTTATAAGGACATTCACACATCCTCTTTTGGTAGAAAGGTACTTGATTTGTGGAAGCTGGATTGTTGTTACACGGAGTTTAGTATATACTTTTGAGGTAGTGAAGACAAAGGAAATATCTGATTTCATGGTGAAAGAAAAATTTATTGCTTTCCTTAAAGACCATCAAATCCCTAACAAGGATGAACAAAGGGGACAAATTTACTATAAGTACCACAATTCATTGAACCACCTTGCTAATGCATGTTGGGGGTTTCAAAAAATGTCATATAGGACATGATCAATAAAGGGATATAAGTTCCTTGATAAAGCACAGGAGGCTATGGCGATCGATGAGGATCTTTCCCGTCGGTGGCCTCGTCATTCTTGTCGGAGTCCGATTTAAAGAAAGTATTGATAGAATCTAAGAGGAGATTTGGAAAATACTCTCGAGAAATGTATGGGTCCCTTTAAATATTGTATAGTGCATGTTGGTAAGGTTGAAAAATGAGTGGTCTGCAGTTTGTACAAATCCTCCAATAGTGAGAAATTCAATGAAGGGGATACAACAGGGAAGAGAGCAACATAACCTATTCTCTAAGGAAATAAGAGTTTCCCCAAAAGGCAAGATGAACTCCCAGGAGATAGGTTTGTTCTTCCTAGATAAAAGGTTGTAGAAAGGCCCACACCACGAAAGGATGGGTTCAACGCTCCAGATGTAGGGTTTAAAGTGTTCCTCGAACGGGTTTTTCCCTTGAGGGTGAGTTCACTCCTCCAAATGACAAAGTTGTAAGTTACTTCTTCAAGGGAGCTGGTAGGGGAAGGACATGTTTATCCAGTCAGGCTTGTTTTTCCAAGAGGTAGACTCAATTCTCCAAGGTATAGAATGATGTCTCCCATGGGTAAATTCACTTCTCCAAAAGATATGGTGGGAAACAAACTTGTTTTTTCATGGGAGAGGGTTGTAGAGATGGAAAGGTCTGTGAGGTGTATCATTCCTCCTAGGGTTTCTCCTGGTAAAAGGTGGCATGTGATACAACATAGAAAATTTCCACAAAGGGTTCCAGGACTCAAAAGATGAGGATGTAGAAGCACAGAGTAGTTGATAGAAGGCAACTCATTGATGTACCTGATAAAACACTCTTGGAAAAGGCCATGGAATTAGAGAGAGTGAAGGAATGAATGGTTCCTAGGTTAGGAAAAACAAAGTTTAGGAGGAAATCTACAAAGGATATGGAGTCAATTAGCAATGCAGATGAAGTAATGGACTCGAAGACCTTATTAATAGGTGAAATCCCTGTTTCTTTAAATTGTTCCACTGTTTCTTTAACATTGCCAGCTATCTTTAAGTCAAAAAAGGCAGAGGAAGACCTATTGGAGGTAGAAGGGAAGCACCCTACGACGGAGGAAGATGAGAGCCATAGTGGGGTCACCATAGAATCCTCTGAAGAATGCAGACCCTAGAAGGTGATACTTGAGAAACCCTCTATGGAAATGACGATGCACATAAAGCCTTTGTATGTAAGAGCCCATCTCAATGGTAGATCGATATCTAAGGTATTGATAGATAATGGATCAACGGTAAATGTAATGTCATTGAGGATGTTGAGAGCTCCAGGAAGGTGCATTAGTGATCTGATAGAAACAGAGGTGGCTGTGTTTGCCTTTATTGGAGAAGTATCCAAGACCCTAGGGATACTACCTATAGATATCACCATCGGTAATAAAGCGCATTCTCTGCCTTCTTTGTGATAAACTCTACTGCAAATTACAACATTATGCTAGGGAGGGACTAGATTCATGCAAACGGGTGTGTGTTGTCCTCTCTTCACCAGTTCTTACTATTTTACAAGGGTAATGAAGTAGAAGTGGTGTGGGCAGAGAAGTAACCCTTCATGGGGGCTACAGGATTTGTGGAAGCTAGGTATTATGATCAGGAATTTGGTTCGATCAAGTTCACTAGCATAAGGAAAGATGGGGTCCCAAGGAAAGTATACATGGACTCAAAGGGCTTTGTGAAAATCCAAAAGGAGGCGGCCAAACTCCTATAGGTGACTACAATCGTGCCTTATAGGCCAACGAGTGGTCTAATCATCGAGGAGATCGATGATGACAGATTACTCTCCAAAGGAAAAGGTAGTAGCTACAACTGCCATATTCAAAACGAAAATGCAGTAGATTGTGGAAAGGGTTGAAGAAGAGCACCTCTAGGACACCTGTGGGGGTGAGATTATTTTTGAAGAGGATGTATATGAAGAAGATGAAGAAATACAAATTGAGGATTTAGAGCAAGCCCCTCCTAAGTTCGAAGACACATAGACTCAAGTACACTACCGCATGGAGGAAGTGAACCTCGGCATAGTGGAGGAGTCGATGTTTACTTATATTAGTTCCTTGCTGCCTTCCAACTTGAAGGAAGGGATTATTGCAATAGTAAATGAGTTCAAAGACTGCTTTACTTGGAATTATGAGATGCTAGGGTTGGACGGAAGCTTGGTGGAACACCGCTTGCCTATCAAGTCGAAGTTCCACTCCTTTCAGCAACCACCCAGAAGAATGTCTAAGGAGGTAGAGTTGAAGGTGAAGGGGGAGATTGAGAAGCTTTTGAAGGCAAAATTCATCAAACCTATCAAGGTATGTGTAGTGGTTAGCAAATATTGTTCATGTGATGAAGGAAAATGGAAAACTTAGAGTTTGTGTAGACTTTAGGGATTTAAATGCTACCACTACTAAAGACATGTATGTAATGCCTATTGTTGAAATGTTAGTTAATTCCACTACAAATAATGAGTTATTGTCCTTACGCAGTGCCCTAACTCGGCGCGATGTCGAGTGTCATTTTTCTACATTTACTATAAACTTTTAAAGTTTAAACTTGTTCATTCATATAATATTAAACATTTAACTTGTACTATATTCTATAGCACGAATTACAAAATATATACAAACTCCATATATGGAAGTGTTCAACATTTACAATATTTACATTGCTTCTGAAAAGCAATACATATACCTTAGACCAAATCTTTCTTGGAGTGGTGCACTTTAGTGATGTGTTGACTTTGACTGTTGATGTGGATTGTCCTGTCCTCTGGTTTCCTCTTTTGTACCTACATGGATGAAACACCCGTGCTAAACTTATAGCTTAGTGGGAATAATACTCGTGGACGACCCCTAATAAGGATCATCTCACTTTAGACACATGCATATACTTATGACAAATATAACATTTACATATACTTATCCATTTATCATATCTACCTTTTCATAACATGTTTCATTTCTTATCATATTTCATATACTTTTCGTGTCATCTTACACTTTACTTCTTGTTCTTGTAACCGTATACTATCATCACATAGCAGTGTTATGCTTCTCATATCATGTCATATATCATATACATCTCATTTGCATATACTTGTCATTTGCTTTTATATTTCATGCCTACATAAACCTTAGAAGTGGATACGAAGAAGCGTATGTGCAGGAAGAATGCTTATTCTTGTCTGAGACAATGATCTACATACGTATGACCAAAGCGGGGCCCTTATAATGATCGAATAGGATCTATGTCATCGACCCTAAATGGGGCCTCGATGTTTGTAAGCCAGGTATGTTGTAACTTAGCTGACATCCTATAGGCATGCTTACCTATCCAACTACCCGGTCATAAGTAGACAATCAGTTTTGTTATGTTTTCTCAACAATCTTTCAGGTATTAGAAAAAAAATATCTCATATACATGAATAACTACTGATATCATGTATATTTATGAGATATTCATTATCAAATAATCTCTTATAAACATTTAACTGTACTTTTTAATTTACCAAAATTATACGTGTATTCTCTTTGGCTTTCATATAATAATACATTTATATAACCTTTATAAAATTTCAATTTCCATAACCAATTCTGCCTGAACAATTCGAGGCAGCTCCTAAGTCCATTTTCGACTACAATTTTGACCTTCTAAACATAATTGTTAGAGAAAGTGATCTTCTAACTCAATATACCCCCTATGTCTTAAGTTTCTTATGGTTCAAAAATCATGTCATTTGGACTTTTAATTTGGGAGATATGGTCTAAACATTCCAAACTGCTCCTAGACAATTTCCAGGAACATAATCTGGAATTGTGTCCAATATTTGAAAATTTTCTAGGAACATTAGAGACATAATTTGACCATACCTTTTTCATGTAAGTTGTTGTCCCAGATGTCTATTTTGTATAGAAATTTGAATCACCTCCTTTGGACTAGTATAACTCAAGTTATGATTTAAACACTTGAAATTACTCGGTTAGTGGTTGTTTTGAAACGATTTGGGGACCTAATTGTTCCCCACACTCCACTTGGCAATTTTTTGGGTCCAATAAGGTCCAAATTTGGATACACTTATTTCATGAAGATTTGTTTTCCTAGAAGTCTATTTTACCTAAAAATTTGAATCACTCAATTTGGATGAGTGAAACTTCGATATGGCCTAAATACAGCGCTCTAGAAACCCCGAAATAGTATCATAAATGAACGAGAATTGACAAGCAGAGCCTCCACTGTGTTCTGAATTTACGGGGTCCAAATTTACATACACCTATTTTAGAAGGTTGTTCTCCTAGAAGTCTAGTTTACTCATAATTTTGAATGTCATTTGGATGAATGATGGCCAAGTTATGGCCAACAAAACATGGAGTTTAAAAAAAAAGCAGACTGAGCATCTCCCCTAAACCCGGCATTTCTCTATACAAATTTTTCCTCCATTCAAGACCACAATCAAACCAAACAACCACATAACACATTTATAAGTTAGGGCTTTTCCTAACCTACATATAGACAAAAAATTTGGTTGGAAAAATTCCTAACCCAAACATGAAATCCATATAAAAATCCATACAAACAATTCCATACAAAAATCCAAACAAACAATTCCATACCTTGATTTCTTCTTCTTCTCTTATAACTATGCCTTCTTCTTCTTATTCTTCTTGTATACTCTTCTTTTCTCTTCTTCTCTTCTCTTCTCTTACCCTCTTCTCTTTCTCTCAGTAAAGTTCTTTTTAGCATGTAAGACGAAATGAGATATTTGCCTTTATTCTCCTTTTAAATCATTAAGGCCATGTTTGGCCAGCCCATTTTGCTTTCTTTTCCACTTTTTTTGTTATTTATTTGGTCCTTCATCTCTCACTCTATTTGCAAATCAAGTTATTCATATTTCCGCTAGCCTATAATCTTCTTATCCTTGATATTAGAGTGAATTCAGTAAATTACTAATTTCCTGTTTTAATGGTAAGGTTTTGCTTATTTAATTTTTAGCATTATTTTATTAGAAAAAATATATGTACATTTACCCTAAACATGTTATAAGCTGTCATGGTATAATTTGGGGTGATACGCTTCATAGATGGTTTTAAGGTATATGGTCTTGTGAATGTTGATGATATATCTAAGGCGACTTCATATGTTCACAGTTCCTTAGAAAGAGCGTTTGACAATAGTCATGCCCGCTGGTTTGAAGACGGCGCGCAACTAACAAGACTACGAATCACCATATTTCATAATATATTAGGCCATCACATGAAGATTTATATCGATGACATTTTGGTTAAGTCTAAAAAGGCCATCGAACATGTGAATCATTTAAGGAAAAGTTTTGAAAGGATGAGACTCCACCAACTAAAACTCAATCCACTCAAATGTGCTTTTGGAGTTCAAGATGATTTTTTTTTTTTTTGGGTTTTTGGTTCACTAAAGAGGATTGGAAGTGAATAAAAAAAAGTTAAAGCCATCATTTCAACCAAGGCTCCTCAAAATAAATAAAAAACTTTAGAAGGTCTTGGGTCAAGTGAACTATTTAAGGAGGTTCATCTCTAATCTGGCAGGGAAGACAAAGGTATTCTCTGACCTAATCAAGCTCAAAGATGTGGAAGAGTTTAAATGGGAGGAACAACATCAAACAGTTTTTGATGGAATCAAAGGCTACCTTTCCAAGCCCCATGTTTTAATGCCACCTCTGAGGGTCGGACCTTTGAAGCTACATCCTCGATGACAAAAGAGTCTATAGGATGCCTTCTAGAAAAAAAATAATGCTAAAGGTCATGAGCAGGTTGTTTACTATTTGAGTAGGGTCTTGAATTAAGTAGAAACAAGGTATACACCCATTGAGAAGTTGTGTTTAGCCATATACTTTGCATGTACGAAATTGAGACATTACTTGATCAAGTCTCAAGTGTATGTGGTCTCTGGCAGAGCTTGATGAAATACATATAAGCCAGGCCATAAATCACTAGACAACTGAAATGGTCCACGCTTGTTAAGAGTTCACCTTGGTCTATTTTCCCACATAAATCAGTCAAGAGGGTAGCTTTAGCCTTAACTACGATCATTCTTCGTAGAAATCAAACTAGAAAAGGATGTTGAATAAGGAATATATGAAGTAGAAAAACAGTCCTTGGATTCGTAGTTTGATGACTCTAGCATGGAGAATTTTGTTGGAGCTGGGATAGTAATCATCTCACCAAAAAAGATAAAGACTATCTTATCTTTCAACTTAGCCTTCAAGTGCACCAACAATCAAGCTGAATATGAGGCTTTAGTGATAAGTTTGGAGATCTTGTTGGAATTTGGAGCACAAGAGGTACATATCATTAAGGACTCCTAATGAGTGCTTTGGTAGCTAACAAGGGAATATAAATGCAACAACTAATTGCTGACTCCTTATTATACTGCTTCTACTCAATTGTTAGATTATTTCTACTTCGTGGATTTTGGGCCAGTGCCCTAAGGAATTTAAGCTGAGACGGATGGCTAGCCTGATAACCTCGGGTGTGAAGATGACGAAGAGGTGACTCATGGCTGTTTGTGATAGGAAAAAGAATCACCCCTCAATTTATGAGCTTGAGAGTCATTTTGGAAGTCCATGTGATACAAATACGAATGTTTGAAAATTTAAATTAAGATCATAAAATTATTTAAAAAAGACCTTAATAGGCAGTTTATAGGATGAAAGCTCAATCATAGAACCGTCTATTGGAGGGAATTATGCAATGGCAGATGGGTTCTTTGTAAATGTCTATCCTTCGACTGACATGGAAGTGATGAAGCAAGTCCATAAAGGGGTTTATGTAGCCCATCAAGCCAGGATAAAAATGCAATGGTTGATTAGGAGAAATGGCTATTTTTGGCTAACCATCCTAAGTGACTGCATCAATTACTCCAAGGGTTGCCAACAATGTCAAAAGTATGGCACAAAGGATACCTCTTGTGGACTCCACTAGATGCAGAGCCATGGCCTTTCGGAGGATGGGCCGTGGATTTAGTGGAATAAAAATACCCGACTTCATCAAAGGGACACAACTGTCTTAGTTTGTAAAACTACTTCACTAAATAGGTGGAAGCTACCCTTGAAGAGATGAAAAACAAGGATGTGATCCATTATCGAATGAATCATTTCATAGTGTTTGGGATTCCTCAGGTCCATTCTGATCGACTAAGGCTGTGTTCACTAGGGATGAGATGACTTATTTTGCTAAGGACTATGGCATTCAACTATTATGATCCACTCATTTTTATGCCCAAGCAAATGGGTGAGTAAGAAATTTGGGTGTGCCACAGGGAGTGCAGAATAATCTAGTCATATTTATAGGATTATAATCCATGGGACTTCTAAACGAGGTTCTACAGGGGTAAGTTCTTACTCTTTAACCTATGGGCAGGATGTAGTGATTCCAATGGAGGTGGTAGTTCCTTCTCTAAGGGTATAAAGACATAATGGCCTTAATCCTCAAGAATACAGTAAGGCCATGATGATGGAACTTGAGGCATTGGATGGGAAGAGATTACAAGCACTTGACCACATCATGATCCAAAAAAAGAATGTGGCTTAAGCTTACAACAAGCGGGTAAGACAAAAGAGTTTTGAAGAAGGAGAGCTAGTTTGGAAGGTGGAGCTACCCATCGGTGCTAAAGACAGAGAATTGGGGAAATGGTGTCCTTGTTGGGCGTGACCATTCAAGGTTCACCAAGTACTGCCCGGAAATGACTATTGGCTATCAAGCCTTGAAGGAGAGCCACACAAAAGGTTCATCAATGGGAAGTATCTCAAGAAATACTTTCCCACAATGTGGGGAATGTTGGACACTACCAAGAAGAACTAAGGTAGGAAATGAGGGAATAACAAGTGTAAGTAGGTCTCATTGACCATTTTTGGATTGGGGAAACTATTTATAGTAGTTACTTTTAGTGATAAAGTAGGCTATTTTGGCCACTCACTGCTCACACCTTTTGTATTCCCCAATGTCATACTTGTTATACCCTCATTGTTTTATGAATAAATAAAGTAGGTCCCATGGCCACTTTAAACCTGGGAAGTAGATATCGTTCTTTGATTAGAAGGTTAAAGTAGGCTATGTGATTCCTATTGATCCTAAATAAAGGCTTTTCCCCAAGAATGAGCTTGTTATGTCATCAATTCCCTAAAAGTAGGTTCCATGACCACTTTAGGACTGGAGAAAAATGGGATGGCCTAGTGATAAAGTGGCTTCTTGGCCATTGCATTTTCCAACACATTGATTTCTCCAAGGGTGTTCTTGTTGCCACTTCGAGTTTCTAAAAATCCCATAAGTAGGTCCTCGAACTATTTAGGTGTTGGAGAAATAGGTATAGTAGACTGGTTGGATGGACTTCTTGTCATTGGTTTCCTCATATTCATGCTTTTCTCTAGAAAGTCTACCTTATATCCTCAATTTCCTAAAGTTGGTCCCTTGACCACTGTAGGTATGAGACCAATTCCAAGATAGGATTTGAGGCAGTCAGATTGGCCTTTGGCCACTTCACCTCAAAAACACAAACTTCTTCAAGATTCTCTACTGATTTCCTAAGAAAGATTACTTGACCACATCAAGATAAGGGAAATAGGGATGGAAATATCTGAGTGAATAAGGTAGGCCTCTAGGTCACTGGATACACATATTTACCCAAATAGAGCACCTAGAAAAGTTCATAAGAGGGTATCATAATCACTTTAGATTGAGGAATGAAATGATAGATGAATGGAAAAGTCCTATAAATACAAATACATAAATCTAATGAGGAATGAAATAAGCCCTCATTAGAGTAAATGGAAATGGGCTTTGCAGCCCACACAAATACAAGTGTTAGAAATGAAGAAAACAAAATGAAAATCAAGCAATTTAGACAAGGAACAAAGAAGTTATGTAAGTTGCAGTCATGGTCACGACCATAGTATTTTATGGTTGCTACCATAACACCCTATGTGATGAATTTTGCACCGTGGTCGCAACCACAACAATTCATGGTCGCGACCATGAACCTTTTCTGTTGTTTTCAGCATTTCTCAGTGTAATCGTGACCTAGGTCGCGACTATGGTACCCTGTGTGGAGAAATGTGCAATGTGGTCGCGACCACAGTATTTCAAGGTCGTGACTATGACTTAAAGAGATTATTGAGGACTATGACACCCTGTTTTCAGTATCCGTATAGCGTAGTCACGACTATGACTCAATGGAAAGGGATTTAAGGGCTGAGGAGAGTCAAGTAAAATAGGCTTTTGACCATGGTTCAGGAAAAGGAGTTTTTGGTTTTTTTTTTTTTTTTTTATCAAGCTCGTCCCAATAACAATAAATAAATAAAGTTGGTCTTATGGCCACCAAACTGAGGGAATATAACATCCTCAAAAGTGTACCTCTCCCAACAACAACATCCATTCAAGAATTATTCAAAGTAAAATTTCGACAAATATCCAAAGGTAAGCCAAGTGGCCCCTTGGTCAAAATTAGTTGACCACATGAAATGCGCTGTGCAAGTGTTTGTCAAACATACACATCGAAGGTAGGCTAGTGGCACCTTGTGGTCTATTGTCACAAATATCAAGCGCACACATGTGTATAAATGTTGATGATAGCACACATCGAAGTGTAACGCATGAAATATACCTAGTCATTTTAAACATGTTTAGAGATTATTTTGTAGGTATAATTGAATTTTTAAGTAATTTAAATTCAAAGCGCCAAGCGAGAAACCGAAATTTGTACAAGATCTGAGGTAAATTTGGAATTTGTCAAAACAGGACATAAAAGTCATAAGATAATAAGATTATATGCCAAAGTAGAATATAACATAAGTTGATTTGCAAATAGAGGAGAGATGAAGGACCAAAGTGAAATAAAAGGGAATTTGACCAAATGGGATAAGACCAAGTTGGTCTCCCATTTGGGGAGAGGAAAAATGTGAGGAAGAAGAGGAGAAGAGAAGAAGAAAAAGAAGAAGAAAGGTATGGATTTGTGACTTTGAGTATGGAAACTAGTTTTGTATGGAATAGGAAGGATTTGTATGGAATAGTATGATTTGTATGGATTCATATGGGATTTGTATGGATTTCTAGAGTTTAGTTAGGAATTCTTCCTAACCATAGATGTCTTAAAAGTTGGGTTGGTAAAACCCTAGTTTGTATAAGATGAGTATGGAATCCTCCCTTTGAGTATGGATTCTTGGTTTATGATGTGGGGATACATGTTTGGGTGTTAGGAGGTTAACCTAACTTCCAAGTAGTGAGTTGGGTGTTAGTAGTGATCCTATCTGTGTGAGGCCACCGCGGCGTGGCATGACAGCTCCACGGTGTATTTGAGAGGAGAATTTGTGACAGGAAGTGCCGCCTGACGTAGTGTGGCCTGCTTGAGGCAAGGAGGGCTATCTTGTAGCGAGGGCTACGGGCGTAGCGAAGGAGCTACTCGATAGCATTGTGTTCACAACATGGCAAATTTTGGTGTTTTGTTTTGTTTTGCTTCTCCGTTATCTCGAGGACTGTCTATCGACTAATAAGACCCTATAAGTGTATGATGTGGTCCATTCATGCTCGTAAGGTAAGAGAAAGAAAATATATCGCACCGCCACAGCGTCGCCGTGCTTCGTGGAACAACAGCAGGCGCTGTAGACCGCTAAGACCAAATATCAATGACATGGCACTCGCTACACGGGCGCATATGTATAGTACTTAGTACTCTCGACGCTGCTTCAAGATTCTCGCAAGGTTACGCACACTTCACGTGCGCACACGTCTCTAATCAATGCTTCTAAGACTCCTCGCTAGTGCTACGTAACTCGCTAATGCGGGCGTGACACGCCCCATCAAGCCGACACCCGCAATGCTACAACACTTCGCTACATGGGCAAGCATGTCTCGTGATCGCGCTTCTCAAGACTCGCTAAGGTTACGACATCTTTTAGAGCCAAGGTAAGGTGCATCGCTCTTATCAAGACGACATTCCTCAAGCCAGGCTACGATAACTTCCTCAAGATCGATCAGCACCTTCCAATTTATTGCGTTATGTCCTCGCTTCATTTCTTATTATTGGTCTAGGTATTCCAACGCTATATATAAGAGTCTCAACAACGAATAAGGTTGTGCATAAGCTCGTGAAGACTCAGTCGCACCTCCGATAAGTATAAGCTCTATAACTCCTACGTGAGATCTGAATAAGTATAAGTCTACTATAAGTACATGAGGGCGTTTTATAGTTTATTATATACCATGATAAATTCCCGAGACCGGGCACGTATATCTCTGCATCATATATGCTTACTATAAATGAGTAGCTGCATGTGTATACGTATAAGTCATATGTTTCCCACTAAGCGCAAAGTTTAGCACTGCTTAATCTGTAGTACAGCAGGAGGCCATCCGCGATCTTCCAAGATCGCGCATAGATGTTCCTAGCTCCTGGGTCCCGTTGACAACCCATCAACCTGCGGAAACCTGTGAATATCGAGTGTCCCAATATCACACTCATTTGTCTTAATATATTAAGACCTATTCCTACATATTTAATTCACAAATATACAAAAATATATGATAGATTATTTAATCAATGTACCATTTACAGCCCTTTATACAACAAAAAGGTATACATGAACTATATCCGCCTCATCCCATATGGGTCAACCACCTACACCGGACTCCGTACTAAAGCGGGTCCCATGAAGGGGTGAGCAAAGCCCGCAGGTGATAAATCTCCCGCTGCGGGCAGCTCACCTAAATGCACATGCAATGGCATACATAAACATCAATCACATTTCATACATGGCGCATCATTATATGAAATGTCTGCGGTCACGATGAAATGCGAATTTCATGCTCACAACCCGAGTCCTAACCGACTCCCCTCACACCCGAATGCCAAGTGTGGAAAAACAATACTGGTGTTTAACCCAATGACTCAACCCATTGGACAACCCTCCAATCTTTAATTTATCAAATCATGATTTTCTTTTCTTTTGTGGGCCACGCATTTTTCGGGTTTTCACCGCAAGATGCTACACACCTTTCCAACATTTTTGCGAACTTACATCGTCGGGAATCATGTCTAACCGTGAATAACATTTGGGTCTTTCACCTAGGGAGGGATCTACCCCAACTTGCTCCGCCCAAAACATGTAATTTATCATTTTGATCAATTTACTCCTCCATGAGTCTCAACCTTGGACTTTGTATACACCATGGATAATTATAATTTTTACATCTAATTTACATCATTAATACACCATGGATAATTATAATTTTTACATATAATTTACATCCATGCAATCCATGTTAATACATCAAATAGCATATACTAACATGATACTTTTCTACACAAAGATGTTACCTGCAAGCCATAACACACAACAAGGTCACAATCTTAGACTCATCCAACAGGGTACCTCACGGTCCCTTCACAACATGAACCAGTTTGGTTCCATGCATCCATACATCATTTCATGACTAAACGAATAATGTCATACAACCTTCCTTAGGCTAACTCATGACAATTTCTACCCAATACAATAGCCTATAACATGCCATGCAATAGTCATGTCAAAACCTGGCTATTTACATCGACACAACCACACAACCTGCACACTTGGTGAAAAACATAGGTTTTAAGAAAGGTTATGATCACCTACTACCCTCCACAGGCACATGGCTGGAATCTTGCGACTCACTGATTTCCATACCGCAAGAACACCTGAACTAAGTTCGGAACCGTAAAGCATGGTCATTCGGTCGGAGGCCAACAATAAGAAAAATGACAATTTTGGTCTCTACCCGGTCGGCACACACCATGCGGCCGCTCCATCTCGATCATTATCGATCAGATGCCAGCCTGCAAGGGAGGCAATTTCCTCCCCATTTCCTCAAGCCAACTTGTGTGGCTCTTGATTTTTCCATCTTTATTCGTTATTTATGTATTTCCTTTATGACATCATATCCTACGCTACTATCAGGAGTCATCCTTTTAAGCGAACCACATGGCACTATGTCACTTCTTGTGTGCCATGTTAAGATCCCCAAACCATGCCTTGTGTCATCCGACATCATACTCTCCTCGAAACTTTGCACCTCGATTGTCTCTAATCCAACGAAATTTACGTATAGCCTAGATTTCGCAAGACAAATTCAACGGTGAAGTCTGTTTCGTCATCCAAGATCTAGAAATTTTCCGGTTTTTCTACCGAAATTATTATTTTACCTTTTTTCAAAAAATTGAATTTTCCAGGGTTTCACACTGCTGGGCCAGCACACTTGTAGGGGACCACCACTGGAGGTTTTGCGCTCTGATTATGTAAATGTAAATGCATGGGGCCAGGAGCATGTATACGTAAACGACTCAAGACCGTATGTATCGACACTAAACACCACTACTGGGTAGTTTTATTTTGTATCTTTTATATGATATTGTGATTCGCTAGAAGACTTGGGCCCACCAATGTCCGAAAAGCCACAGCAGTTAGCCCCAAGATGCCTCGCACCCTTAGTCTCCGCGCCAGCTGGGGCCGTGGGCATGACACAAAGGTAGGCCTAGTGCCACCTTGGTCCCCTAGTTCATACACATACAATAGTGCATTTGTGCAAATGTCAGTGAGTTCCCAACATAACAATCAAGGAAGGTTGGCTAGTAGCCATCTAATCAAGAAAATGTAAGATTATTCAGCTTACCTAAAAGTATGATGGCAAGATATAAAAGGGACAAGCTGCTAAGATGATACGCCGTCGTTCGTGGCTATGTCAAAAACTAGTAATCATGTATGAAGCATAGAATCGTGATCTTAGAGAAATCAAAAGATCTCAAAGAGTCTGAGAACCCCAAACACCTGGCGGAAGCACACCATCAGAATCGAGAAGTCAAATCGCTGTACTGCCTCCTCATAAAGGATAGAATGACTGTCATGAAATGGTCTTTGCCAAGTACTTTAGGCCTCGACATGAAGAACCTCACCCTGTCGCATCAAAGAAGACAACTTGGCTTTTCTCTCTCCATTTCTTCTCAGCCCAACAACTGACTAATGTTCTCGGGCATGATACTCAACTCCTTTTAATTTCTTTCTTCACCCTGATGCTTTCGCTGGGGTAGATAGCTTAGATTGCTCATACTCTTTTCTTTTCCCCTCAATTTCTCCAACTCAAACATCACTTGAGCATTCTCTTTTATCACATGCTTAAGGGAAGAAAATATCTCAGGAGCATGGTGTATAACCCCAGAAATGAAAGCCCTAGCCTTAAGCTCAAGAGAAGCAGATTGTAACACTACTATAGCCACGTGAAAAGAATTTTTTTAGATAGTGGATAAGGAGAGAAAGTCCAAGATTAGTAGATGACTAATAGTGGAGCGGGCAACAACTACATCCGATTCAATAGGAGGTTTGGATGGCGACTCAACATGAGGAGTAGCTTGATCTAGAAAGGAAAAATCCAAGGAAGGAACTGTTCCTGCTTCAAGGTGCAAAGTAGACCAAGGAGAGACCTGAGAATGACGAAGGTAAGGAACTTGAAAACTGATAAAAAGAAGGAAAATGAAAGGTAAAGTGTTCACCGAGGAATGGAAGGTAAAAGGGTCAAAGAAGCTTGCCCAATGGAGCCCTAATGAAAAATAACCATCTTCAAATTCTGAACAGTCATTGGAGGAATGACCTCCCTTAAATGTCGTTGAACTATCTTGCTTTTTTTATTCATCATCAATAAAGACGATTTTTTCCCTTTGCACTGACACTTCCTCCTCAGCCTCTTCAATCTCTATAAGATCATCTTGTGTGTTAAAAATTCAAGTCAGAGCTATCCTACGAGATTCGCTGGTGGTTTAAAGGAGTTATTCTCATTATAGCCGCTTAGACGTTGGCCAGTAACAGAGGTTTAGATTGTCCAACCCCTTTCTTCAATTTTACAATGGGCCTGCTGGTAGAGGAAGTGAAGCCTACATTACGAGGTAAAAGGGACCAAGGTGAAATTAAAGAACTCGGTCAAGTAAGAAACAATGAACAAAAAATCCATATACCCGGCGGTTAAGGGCAGAAATGATAAGTTCATCAAATCTGACATACCACCAGGCTGAGAAAGACTCTACATCTAACAACATAATAGTCTTGAGGCCATAGGTAGGAGTCTGATAAGATTAGGTTAGTTGCTCTACCAAGGCTGCAGTAGGTGATCCTGAGGGTAAGGAAGGGAATGAAGGGATAAACTAAGTAAATCCAAATAGGCGAGCTCACAAGCAAGGCAAGTAGGGTAAGAAAACTACAAAAGATGAGAACAGTTGAGGGGGAAAAGCATAACAACCCCCAAAGGTCAAAACCCTACAAACTGTGTTGAAGAATGCTAAGGGATATTTAAAATCCAATAAGTAAGGGGTAGAAGAACTTAAGATCTGCTGCCAGGATGGGTTAGAAATAGTGTCAGGATTCAGGTACAATTGAGGCAAAGAACGGTCTGCTAAGCTCAGGAAAAAAGAGGAGAGGGAGTTTGTAGATATAGCTCCAATGGATTGAGCCGCACTTTGTCCAAAGACATTGAGGGAAAAGAATCAGCACCTGACAACTTAAGAAAATAAGCAAAGATCATATTTTGTACAAACCAAAAAGCTCATCCCACCCTATGGTAAGGTACCTCGATCACATACTTACCCATGGACTGGTACAAGGAGGCTAGGAAAATAGTACCCAAAGCATAGAGCCGCCCAATGGAAAGGGCCCTAGCTAGAGGAAGATACTCCATGGAAGGCTTACTAGAATGAGGAAAAAAGACAAAACGACAAAAAAGAACCCACAGGAACTCTATGTGCTCTTTGATAGAAAGAATCCCATTAGAAGCTCGCCACTTCCGTATGGCGGATGAATAAGAAGTCTAGGAAATGGAAGAGACTTCAAGATGAGTAAGTGATGGGTCATGGACATCTAGAAGACATACAACCTCTAAACCCTCAACAAGCAACCCAATAAAGATAAAAATATCTCTCATGGCGATGGATGCTAGATCGAAAGGGAAGGGAAATAAATTAAACCCTTGGACCAAAACCTCAGGGTGATACTCATCAAATCCAAATCACTACGTTTCACCTGGTGTTTAATGAATTGGTAATACCTAAGATTCCTGTCCCTAGAAACAGGGATAGGCATGTCCACCTAAGTGATCCACCGTCGATGCCCTAGGCTACATTCTTACCGGGTAGAGCCATAGGTCATAGTTCTTTTCCAACAAGCATCTCTAATGGTGATGTCAGAGGAAAAGGAAAGGTCAGGACAAGAATATCCACATCTCCAACTTCATGGGCAGTCCCAAACTCTAGCAAGGGAGGAAGAGATAGCAATGCACTACAACACAGGAAAAAAATATCAGTGAACCAAGGGTAAGAGAGAAAAATGAAAATGGGTGGAGAAATAGTAAAGAAATACCCTTACCTTGAGGAAGATTGCCCAGCCATGTCAGGTAATGGAGTAGGACCTACATAGGGAGAAATAAGAAGAAATTAAGTGTATGGAATGCTGAAAGAGATTGACAGAATAAGTTCTTTTGGATGAAAAATGTTCAAAATTTTCAAATGGCAGTTACCACCATGGTAACCTTGAAGCCTTGCAATCTTATGATAGGAAGGTATATGAGAAAATCTCTCAAAACTACTAGGTAGACATTAACCAATTTAGATTCCCCAAGGCAAGTTCTTCAGGTCCCTTAAATGGTAAGGTGGAAGAGCTACCTTTGCAATGCTTCCACTGGTAGACGAGGCAAAAAGATCAAGGAAAGGAAGAGAAACTAAGATCTATATACAAAGGAGAAAAACTTTTGTAAGAACCATATCATTTATTGATGTTTAAGGATTTTTTTCGATGAAGAACGAAGGATTTGAAGTTCTAAAAACCGAAAAAGGATTCTTTCTTGATGTTTAAAGATATTTTCAATGAAGAATGAAGGATTTGAAGTTCTAAAAACCAAAAAAGGATTCTTTCTTAATGTTCAAATATTTTTTTTGGTGAAGAACAAAGGATTTAAAGTTCTAAAAACCGAAAAAAGGTCATTTCTTGATTTTAAGGATTTTTTTTGTTGAAGAATGAGTGATTCAGAGTTCAAAGAAACCGAAAAAGATTTCCTAGTTCTTGAAGATCCTAAGAATACCTTTTAGATTATTGGATTCCTCTTTATTAAGGATGAATCTTTCAATATCCCCTTAGAAGTCATATGGAACATTCACTATAAATAACTTAGTAAAAAGGGGACAAATCTACTCACCAGCGCAAGAGGGGAGTTCATGCCATGGTGGATGGCCAAAAAAATCAGAACTTGCAGCATAAGAAGAATTTACAGAGGCCATAACGTCGTTTGTGAAGTCGCTTTGAGCAATGTCACCGACGACATCGCTTTGAGTAGCTATGGCAACATCTGTTCGAACGTCACTGTCTGCGACGTAGCTTCGAGCAATGTCATGGCAACGTTGCTTCGAGGAGCGGTGGTGATGTTGGTTTGAAGTGCAACGGTAGCAGCGACGTCAATGCAATGAAAAAGAATGACGGAGGTCCAAGTCAATACCATAACCGTGAGAGGAGGGAGAGAATAAGAAGATGAAGAGAGAAATGTGGAAGAGTTGGTATGTAAATCAAAGGGATTTCTTCCTATGAACCTTTCAAACCCTAAAGGAGAGTCTTTTGATGCAATAGGAATCAGTGGTGTAGGAGGAGGGAGATCAAAATCCGCATGTTTGAAAGATAAATTTATGGGAGGTTTTTCTCAAGGTATTACTTGAGGTTTCTTCAATCCATCAAATCGGGCTCAGGTTATGGCTCGTTCTTTCCGTTGAAAATCCACATCTAAAAGGGTAAGTTGCACTTTGGGCCTCATGGTAAAAATGAGGAAAGCAAGAGAAAGGAAGCTCTTTTTGACATATAAAAAGCTTTAATACATACAAACATGGCCCATTGGTCATATTGTATGTCAGGGGCAATTGTTGACACTAAAAATAATTTTTCAGTCCAATTGGTAATGAAATTGGCTGAATAGAAATGCCAACCCAATCCGAGAAAGCCCAAGCCCATGAATTGTGGATATTTCGAAATTTTTTAAAAAATTTAAAAGTCAATATGGTTATCGGTGACTTTGTCTCAAAAGCAAAAGGTGGAGGAAACTTTTTCTCCAAGTCAAGACATAGTAGAGTACGTGGGCAGTGGTGAAAAGCTACTTGAGGAGAAAGACTCCTTATTGAAGGCATGGACAACTATTGGGATAATGTGTTTGTGTAGTTTCTCTAATGAGAAAGTGGGGAAAAGCAGTTGGCCGTAGTGAGAAAGTAGGTTGGTGTAGTTACTCAGAAATGCTTATAAAAGGGAATCAAAGCATCAGAGCGAGATGTCGACTTTTAAACACTCAAACCCAAGTAAGAGCATTTTTGCATTTCTATTATTTTTCTACAAGTTCATCAGTCGTCTTTTCCAAATTCTTAGCTTAGTTTTACATATTTTTCTTTACAAACATTTATTACTTCAAAGCTTTCTTGCTTCAACATTTTATTTTTAGCCAAATTCTAGAATGAAATTTGTTATTTTTCAAGATAGTCCGTTCAATTTTCCTCTTAACTTTCAATTCAATCTATGCAATCTAATTTTCAAAGTATTTTTCATTTAAAATCTAGAGAACTATCAAGGGAACTAGGGGTTCCATTTGTCATTTGAACATAAGTTAGATTCCGGCACAGTTTCAGTTTAAGTTTAGAAATACTATCATTTCTTGCATGCGCATTCACCAATCTCCATACTTTTTGTATGATTCGATGAATTCCACTAGAAAATCCACTGAAATAGAAACCAATTTCTAGGTCCACTAGTGTCCTCTCTTCCGTATATGTTTGAAATAACCATATCTTTACTTTTCACTACGTTCTTTCCCTTTCAACATTCTGGACAAACATAGACGCAGTCCATACTTTACTTAGCATTACGAGGGCAATAAAATATGATAAAAAGTTGAAAAAAACACACATATAAATTAAGTACAAGAGATTTTTATATACGAAATATGATGAAAGTGTCTTCATTTTTTAAAATCAAATTTATAACCTCTATTTCTATAATTATAAGAGGTCAATTTCAACACAACATAGGCTATATATTATTTATAATTGCGAGTGAATAAAGAAATTTAAATAAAATAACTTTTATTTCATTCAAATAATACTAGTCATATTATTTGATAAAAATAAATAAATGTGTAAAGGTTATAAGTATTGATTTGGTTTAAAACTATAGGCGTGTAGGCCCAAAACGCAAACCCAAATATCAGGCTTAAAAGGAGATATACGAGTAGCCCAAGAGCATAAGCAGCTCTACTTCACCACATGTGCTCAACATACCAGTCGGACCCGGCTTCACCCGGCTCGGGCAGCCAGCGACGCAGAAACATCCAGCAGAACTCAGACAAAAGCCGAAATACCAACTTCTCTAATTAAATCTCCACCAATTAGGGAAGTAGGATATTTTCTAATAATTGTCCATCAATTATCCCTTATTAATCGGCTAACGATAAGGAAAGAAAATCTCTCACCTAATGAGAGAAGTATCCATATCATCATCTAACTAGGAAAGTTATCCCGATCATCCATTATAAATACCAGACCAGCCCATCGGTGAAAGGTATGCATTCAATTTACGCCCTAAGTAATTGATCTTCTTCTCTTCCACTGGAAGAAACTGACTTAGGCATTGGAGAGGCAACGGGAAATCCCCGTCGATCCTCTTTGTTTCTTATTTTTATAGAGGAGTCCGACATTCTAAGACAAATAGATCCCGGCCAAGCGATTCGCCGAAGTTCCAAATTCTCGCCGATTGAAAGCATCATCAATTTGGCGCCGTCTATGGGAACGACAGTTCCTTTACAAATAAAGCTGATCTCTCAGCGACTAATGGTATCAACTTGGAACACAAGCATGAGCCATGCCAATCCCCCAAGGATGCAAGACCAATAAGGCAACGTAGATAGCCGACCTCTTGGAGGCCCGCTAGAAACTCTACACGCCAATACCGGGACGACAGGAGGCACCTCGCTCCTCCAACCAACGCTGCAAGAGAGTCAGGAACAACTCACCGTGAAATATGGGCCCCAGAGGCGCGACTAGCCCGAGAAGTCCAAAACACCATTACCCAAGAAGAACAGCAACACCTCTCGACCCTCCTCGAGAAGCATATGGAGAAGCATAACCAGCTGCCGTGAGCATGACCCTTACAAACCCCCTGTAGAATCGCAATCGTGAGAGGCATGGTAAAATAACAGAGGCGATGGCCCATCCTTATCAAGAGCGCATAAGGAAGCTAATGTGGGAGTAGAGGTTCAGAACATCCGAAGAGCTCACCCATAAGGAAGGAAGCTTAAAGGTCGAGCCCAAATTTCCTGGACGCTTTACTACAACAAACGGAATCCCCATTCACGCCTGTGGTGTCAGACTTCCCTTTTCCCTAAGAAAGTTCACGTCGATCAAATGTTCGAAGGAACGAAAGTCCCCATAGATCACCTCAATACATATAAGAACCAGATGGAGCTGCAAGGATATCAGGACCCCATACGATGTCGAGCCTTCGCTATCACGCTAAAGGGCCCAACATTGGCCTGGTTTAACAGACTTCCGCCATCTTCAATCTCATCATTCACAGATTTCTCCATCGCATTCGTCTCCCACTTTATCGAAGCTAAGACATACAGGAAGCCAAGTTATCACCTTCTGACCATAAAGCAGAACTCGCAGGAGAGCCTGAGGTCATATGTTCAAAGATTCAACACTGAGTCATTAAAGGTAGATATTCCAGACAAGAAGTTCGCCGTCACCGCTTTCATCACAGGGCTAGGGGTGTAGTCGAAAGACCTAATGTTCTCTATCTCAAAGAACCCTCAGGCAAGCATGGCCGAGGTGCTCGACAAAACAGAGAAGTATATCAACAGTGAAGAAGCCCTCTTATCCAAGCAAATGAGCTCTTCTACTCAAAAGGAGAAGGGCAGGGGCGACAAGAAATGGGAACGAAGCCCCGGGAGGTAGGGAGACAGGGACAGATCCCCGAGGAGAAACAGAGAAAATAGAGAGCGATCCCCAAAAAGGCAAGGGAACGTCAGAGACCGCCTAGGACCACCTCACCGAGCCGCAAGAAAGGGTATTCACCGGCACCACCCCTAACAACCTCAGTGTCATATGTCCTACACGAAGTGCAACATGAAAAATTTATGAGATGGCCATCTCAGATGAAGTCAGACCCAACAAAAAGAGACAATACCAAATACTGTGAGTTCCACAAGGATCATGGACACCGAACCGATGACTACATCCAACTGAGAAAAGAAATTGAGTATCTGATCTGACATGGGCATCTTCGCTGCCATAGCTTCTAAGGTAAGGTGACCAGCAGCTTCACCACTCACCTGCTACCTAACCCAGTTTCCTCAAAGACTAATCGCCCTTAGGAGAAATCCATGTGATCTCCGAAGGATTTGCAGGGGGCAGGGAGTCCAACAACCAGGAAGGCCCATCTGCGCAACATCATATCAGGGGAAACATTAGAAATACAAGTCGTATCCAAACTTCCCCGGTGGATACTACCATAACATTTTCTGACCGGCTGTGGAAGGTCACAAAGATCCCCATGACGATCCACTGCGATAAGGGTCGTCAGAATTAATAAACAATCCACAAGGTCCTCATCGACAACGGAAACTCTACCGACATCATCTTCGTGATCGCGCCTCAAATAAAAAATGGGCATCAGCGGAGAAGCCAGAGCCACTAACGCCTACCTACGAGGGATTCTTCAAGAAGAGGTCAGCTTTCAGTCGATACAATTAGTGCTCACTTTGGGAGACCCCCCATGCCAGGCTACAACAATAGTAAGATTTCCCATAGTAGATGCCCCATCAGATTACAACATACACAAGGTGCCCTTTTCAATACCATATACATCCTCCGCCTATCACATGGTTATCAAATTTAACCGCAAATGGAGTAGGAATGGTCTCGAGGAAACCAAATAAGATAGTCGTGGAGCGTTACTCAAAGATCAATGAAACAAAACCCGCTGGACAACATCTACATGGATGAGCTCGACATGCGAGATGAGGTGTTAATCCGACCCGCGCCCCTCAAAAGAACTAGGAGCTCCAGATGTACCTTGGACGACCAAATTAACATCTCGTCTGGCTATTAGGGTCTAAGCTAGCTAAAGACGCGTAAGCCTTCTCATCCACTTCAAAGGTAACAATTTGAGGTGTTTGCTTAGGAAATAGGGAAGACATGGGCTGAATCGACCCACCGCTATCACCCAATGTGCTGAACGTCATCCGTCCTTAAGCCGGGCCAAGCAAAAATAAAGAGCCGCCTAAAGGCGTAAGGCGATTAATGAGTGCCGCTGGCAAGCTCCTCCAAGCAGATGTAATTAGGGAGGTTGAATATCCTGAGTGGTTGGCCAACATTGTTCTCGTCAAAAAAGAAAACAGAAAATGGCGACTTTGCATCTATTTCACAGATATCAACAAGGCATGCCCAAAAGATAGCTTCCCTCTACCTTGGATTGACCTCATAGTGGACGCCACTGCTAGTCATGAACTCCTCAGCTTCATGGACGCCTTCTCTGGCTACAACCAAATTAGTATGGATCCCAACGACCAAGAGAATACCTCATTCGTTACTAGGCAAGGAACCCATCAAGAGCCGGTGATACCCTTCTGGGCCGGGTAAGAACGCTAGGGGCCACCTACCAGTTGGTTGGTGAACAAGATGTTCCAAGAAAAATCGGAGCACGATGGAGGTATATAGTAGACTGATGATGTTGGTAAAATCAGTTAACGCTAAGCTCCACATAACCCACCTAGTTGAGGCGTTCCAGGTCCTGAAGAGTTATAATATGAAGTTAAACCCAACCAAATGCACATTCGGAGTCTCCGCCGGGAAGTTCTTGGGTTTTATAGTCAACAACTGAGGAATAGAAGCAAACCTAGATAAGATAAAGGTTATGCTCGACATGCTACCACCTTGAAACATTAAGGACATTCAACGCCTGACTGGACGAATAGTTGCGCTAAGCAGCTTCGTGTCCAAGGCCAGCGACAAATGTCACCCTTCTTCAGTTCTCAGAAAAGGCCTTCCAGTGGGATGACGCTGCAAGGAGGCATTCACGGTGCTCAAAACCTACCTGAGCTCTCCGCTCTAGTAAGCCCTTCCAAGGGAGAACTCCTCACCCTTTACCCGGGTCGCTTCGTGACTTCTCAACCAAGGCCGCCCCGCCGTATCGATAGCATGCAACCGCTTTACTATCATAGCCAGAGCTCAGAGGAGAGGTATCCAAAGATGGAGAAGCTGATCCTAGCGTTGGTAACTACATCCAGAAAACTCCGACCTTACTTCCAAGCTCATACCATCGAAGTCTCAACTGAATATCCGATGAAGCAAATACTGCACAAACCATAAACCTCTGGAAGACTGATAAAGTATGTTATAGAGCTGAGTGAGTTCAACATCAGATACAATCCAAGGACAACAATAAAAGGGCAGATCTTGGTAGATTTCATCATGGAATTCACCCCCAACAAAGCCTACCGAAGCTACCCAACTGACACCCGACCTCCCCATATGGAGGCTATCCATAGACGGGGCCGCCAATGCTCAAGGAAGCAATGCAAGTCTGATCCTGACCTCTCCAGATGGGATAGATGTGGGATACACGCTCGCATTCGACTTCCAAGCCTCCAATAATGAGGCCGAATATGAGGCGGTCATAGCTAGCTTAACCTCGCCCACTCCATGGAAGCTGATCAGTTGGAAGTGAGCAATGACTCCCAATTGGTAGTAAAACATATAGAAGACTCCTATGAAGCCAAAGGTGAGAAGATGATCCTGTACCTCAAGAAGGTGCGAGAATTTCTTAAAAAGTTCATAATGAGTTCAAATAAACATGTACCCAGAGTTAAAATTCGAAATGATGCCTCGCAAAACTCGGGCAATAGCCTCACAGAAGACTCCGGGCAACCGACAATTGGCTGAAAGCACCTCCCAAAACCCTTAGTAAGCACGACAATGCAGAAGTCTCCCGCGGATGTCCGAACCGGAAATGGATGGACCCCATTTGGGATTACTTGGTGGAAGGAACATTGCCAAGCGACCCAAAGGAGGCATCCAAACTCAAAGCAAGGTCGACAAGATTCACCATACATCGAGGGACCCTTTATAAACGAGGCTTCTCTACGCCCATGCTTAAGTGCGTAGGGAGGGAAGACGCCAGTTACATACTCAGGGAGGTACACGAAGGCATTTGTGGTAACCATATCGGAGAGGAAAAACCTTGAGGTAGGGGTATTACTAGCCCACAAAGCTCAAAGACGCAACAAAACTGGTCAGAAAATGTAAAGCTTGTCAGGAGCATGACAAGATCTCTCATCTCCCATCTGAGCCACTGACGTCAATCATGAGCCCCTGGCCTTTTCAGCAATGGGGGCTAGACATATTGGGACCCCTACCCATTGGAAGGGGCCAATGCAAATTTATCATTATGGTCGTGGACTATTTTACCAAGTGGGCTGAGGCCGAACCCTTAGCAACAATCACATAACAAAAGGTACGCAACTTCGTCGAGCGTTCTATAATATGCAAGTTCAGGATTTCGAGGTCCCTCATGTCTGATAATTGGAAACAATTCAACAATCCTAAGTTCAGGGATTTTTGCGCCAAGCTTGGAATCAAGAAATACTACTCATCCCTAGCTCATCCACAGTCCAATGGGCAAGCAGAGGTCACTATCAGGACTCTCAAGGCAGCGTTGAAGACTAAATTAGAAGATCTAAAGGGAAAATGGGTAGAATACCTCCCCGAAGTGCTATGGGCACACAAAACTACGCACAAGTCAACAACCCAAGAGACCCCATTCGCTCTGGCCCTTGGCACTGAAGCGGTAGCTCCTATCGAGGTCGGATTAAAGTCACCAATGATCGAATTCACAAGTGCCAAACACAACGAGAAGGTTCTTCGCCTAAACCTGGATCTCATAGAAGAAAAGCAGGAGCAGGTTTCGAAGCGTATTAAGGACTATCACAGAAAGACAGCAAGATAATATGACCGAAAATCAAACCTAAAGAGACTACAAGTTCGCAACCTAGTTCTAAAGAATCTGCCGAGGAAAGACCTCGCACATGGGAAGCTGGGACCCAATTGGAAGGCCTACATCAGATCCCCGTAGTTCGACCTGGCAACTACGAGCTCCAAACATAATAAGGAAAAGCCCTACCCCACTCATGGAATGCTGAACACCTCAAACGGTTCTACCAATAAGACCTCGGAATGTAATAAAGTATCCCATGTTTTGATTTTAAATAATAGTCTCGATGTTCATTTTTAGGCTGCTTAATATCATGGTGGGTCAAAAAATTAGTTATAATGATAAAGCAAGGATCTCGGCTCGAAAAGGTCTGGGTGCAAAAGCTCATGTTTTACAAAAGATTGTTCTTTATTTCAAAGGAGTTACAGTTAACACAGTGGATCACAGTCAACAGAGTCGTTCCCTGCACTTTATAGACAAGCAGCACAAACAGTTCCCTACTCCTCAAAAAGAAAAACCAAAAAGGAAAAAGAAAAGAAAAGAGAAAGTAAGGAGCTTGGTTGGTAGAAGCTCTGAAAAGTCACATAACACAAATACATAATTTCATTTCAGGAAAATTACAATCACCTCAAAGGATTACAAAATCTTTCTTTACATCTAAAAAAAAATTTATTACAATCAGCAAAGTCGTTCTTCACATCAGCCAACACCTAGTCAAGGCAAAAACCACAAGAAAGAGAAAGAAGATGAGAAAGAGAAAGAGAAAAGGGGGGATAGGGAGAAAAAATGGGAGGACAGGAATACTAGAGAAAGAGGGACTTAAAAGTTTTCCGTTTGAAGCACACCGCCCCCTCCGAATATGTTCCCCAGTCCAGTTCCTTCAATGGGCAGGACTAGGGAATAATACAACTCCCACAAACGGGAGAGCAGAGGAACCAAGCGTCGGCCCATGACCTCCAAGCTGATGTCGCGTAGTGACAATCGAACCTTGAAGCTCCATCACTTACAAACCCAGGCACTATCGAAGGCAGGAAGAAAAATGGAACAGTGTATAACTCACCCTATCAAAGGAAGGCGGTTATTTATAAAGTGGCCCGGACGCTTGGGGAATTCACGCGATATGCACCGATTCCCCCACAAACCTACATTAAAGCTGCGCACGCTTTCCCAAGGAAAGGGATGTTAAAGTGCCATGTGTCACAATTTCAAAGGAGCCATTCTATCTCATTTCAGAGAGGGCACGATAGCCCAGGAGCCCAGTAGCTCAATTTGCGGAGCTTAAATAGCTCAAAGGGCACACAGCCCGTGGAGCCCCAAGAGGCTCGCTGGAGAGCTCAAACAACCAAAGGGGCACACAAATTCAAGCCTAATAGCTCGCCTTACGAGCTTTTAACTGATCAAGGAAGGCCCAGCCTAGGAGCCTAGTAGCCTGGCTGTAGGTTAACTGTCAAAAGGCCGATGAGCTTAAAAGTCATCTATTTTTAGTCCATTTTTCCTGCTCTATTTTCATCTAGAAATGAATAATTAATATACGTAAATATGAAGAAACTCACCAAATTGTTATTAGCAGAAAGAGAGAAAAGAAAGTAGAAAATACAAAGAATAAGTAGAAGAAAAGTGCAATGAATGGCGTGAGCAACAAAATGAAAAGAACTCGGGCCGATTCATTGATGCGCTGTTGACACACAAATTCCGAGGTCGTGACACCAAAAGAATTAAAGGGAATTTGACGCGCAAATGGCGCGAGTTACTGTGTGACAACAATTTAAGGGCAATCGTGGAGCTAAGAGAACGACGCCGACAAAGATTCCGAGGTCGCGACAACAATTGATGTCGCGGATTTAGGGATGAGAGGTCATGACAACGTAAACACCTTTAAGCTATGAGAGGTTCGGATCGAATAGCTGGCCTAACTTAAGTCGATGTCGCGACGCGGATTGATGTCGACATTGATGATGTCACGACAAGAGGTCAAGTCACTAAATCTAAAGACCGCTGAAACTGCGAAATGATGTGACAAGATGTCGCGATAAGATTGATGTCGCCGACATCGTGAAACCATCGATGAAAGCGTCGGCGGAAATGAACTACCGTCACGGCTGCGAGGGCGGCGTCACGACATCAAAAAGCCATCGCGAAGGACTCGCGAAGCCGGAAGTCGATGTCGCATAAGATCGGTCGCCACATAGGACCCGCCTCGCTGAAGGTGAAGTTTCATAAAGTGAGGTCGCGATGATATCGGCGTCGCGGACAATCAGAATCCATCAGATCAAAGTCAGAAGGTGGCAGCTTACTGCCGCGACATCAATCTAATGTCGCGACAAATGAGCGACCGCTTGAAGCTTTTACGCTTAAGAATGGCGTCGCGATTGTGGAGATTGATGTCGCGATATCCAAGATCGCCAAAGACCGCGATGACTTGAGTCGCAGGTCACGACAAGATATGCACGTCGCGACATCGTGAGAGGTGAAATTGAGCACCGCCTAAGACGCGAAGATGTCACGACAAGATATGAGGTCGCGACATCATGAATGACCAAATCAAGGCAACATGGAGTAAGTTGATGTCGCGCGACGCGGAGGTTGATGTCGCGACATCATGACAACTAGTGGAAGGCGCGTGGAGACTCGAGCCCATGTCGCGATAACATCCCTGATGCGTCGCTGACATCAGAACAAAACCATCAAGACTGCAAAGGACCAGGAATGGATGTCGCGACAGCGCTATGATGTCGCGACATCACAAGCAATCAACTGAAAACTTTTACAAGGGCATAAGATTGGTGTCGCGGACAACATGAACGAACTCATAGGAAGTGTAACTTTAAGTCACTGTCGCGACATGAGTTCGTTGTCGACAAGAGAAGTGATGACTTTAACCTGAGCAAAAGAATCGTGGGCCTCGGCTACCTAAAAATCCACTAGCCTACATTGGGATTAGGGGCCCAATTGAGGAACCCCATAAATACGCAGCTATCCAACTCATTCAAGCAAATTTTGGCACTGGCTGCACGAGAGGTCCGGATCGCCGAAAGCTCATTTTCTTTATTTTTTTTTCTTTATTTTATTTTTCTTTATTTTTCATTTTCGCCATTTGGAATGCATTGTTTATCGTTTCTTTTTCTTTCCTTTTTCGCTTTGTTTTGTTTGGATCTGAATGTTATCGTTGAGCTGAAGCTGAATGCTGAAATCAATTTCTTTTCAAATTACTACCTGGAACGTATGGAATTTCAGACAAATTCTGAAATTCGATTGTTCCAGTTTCCATTTGCAGTCATTCCTATGATCAGAGGAATGCTGTATTGTGTGATTCGGTAATTGAGGAATCCAGCTTCCATTAAGTGAACATGATAGTCAGAATTTATCTTTCCTGTAGATTGTTTACGCTAATTGTTAATTTCGCCACGAATTTATTTCCGTTTTGGGTTTATTGCTCGATTCGAATATCAGTTTTGTATACCGCTAAGATTTGGCGCCATTGCTCCGATTTCAAGGAGGTCCCTCTCGAGGACACAGGAAGACATTCCCGAGTAATGTACATTTCTTTTAAAGGTATACTAACCTGCTATTAGGGGATCTTATGAGCTTTGTAAGTTCACTTAGATAAATCCTCTTCTCACTTGAAATCAAGAACGAGTTGAATGAGTTATCTATTTAAACAAGCAAAGAGTTCACCTCAATTCGGATAGTGAGACTAATCTCGTGTTAGCTGTGATCTAATCAAGGAAAGGTTGATCTATTCTAATTTGGAGTGAGGTACAACTGAAGTTGTATATCCTTGCTTGACCGATAACTGGGAGCTGGGTTTACAAATTCATAAATGGGTATGAAGTATTGAAAAGAAAAATATCCAGATTAAGGGAAGTCCCTTTAAAAAGTAGTTATCTAATTCCCAGATTCGAGAGAATCAGTCATAAATTAGATAATGAAATGTGGAGTGTGGAGAGATCCGTACCGCACTACAACGCCTTGGACAGATTTTGAAACCGGAATTAATCAAGAAATTTTATCGAGTAATCACAGGAATCGATAGTCTACTACACTGCTCTCTTGATGTCTCTTTATGATAATTGTTCAGAATTCATTTCTTGTTATAGAACTTAGTTTTACCTTCATTTATTTTATTTCATTTTTATTCTAATTTTCATTCTCTTGCGCTTAGTTATTTCCCACTTTACGAACACTACTATCATTCAGGGTCCCAAAATAAGATGGAAATTGAGTAGTCGTGGTAGTTGGATTTAAAATTCTTGAGATCTCTCGTGGGATCGGGACATCTGACTTAAATCCATTTTATTACTTGTCGACTGCACTATAATATCGATCAAAAACCAACTTTGAAAAAAATGATTTACTTAAGAGATTGGTGGTTTATATAATATACCCGCATGCATAACTAATGCATAAATGTGCAACACGTTGGGTCTTAACAAGTTTTTATGGCGCTCGTTGCCGGGATCGAAGAATTTAAGTAAATCAATATTCGTGAAGGAAAAGAAGGAAACTAATTTGGACATTTAAAAAAAAAAGAAAGAACAAAATAGATTTTCAAGGAAGTGGGTTCGGCTGTCACTAACCTTTAATCGAAAAACACATTGAATATTTATGATAATTTGACTAATCCTATTAATGGAAGTGTGTTTTGCTTTCGTAAAAACTTTGATGCATAGAAACAAAACAATCGACCGATTCCAAATGATACGTAAATAGAAAGGACGCTCAGAAGTTTGAGAAAGACCAAGAAGGCAGAAAACTCAACCATGGTGCTAAGAAGCGCGGTGGATCGAAGTTGAAATACACATGAAAGTGGAGCTGGGGAAGGCCTCCAGTCACTGATACAATGGAGGATTTCTGGAGACCAATTATACAGGAAGAATACTCACGATCGTGACAAAATTCTCCGCAGCTGATGCTAATAATTTTGAATTGAAGCCAGCACTGATTACAATGGTCCAAAGAGCACTACATCGTCATCCCAATCGAAGATCCAAACGAACACTGGAAGATTCCTCAGATGGCTAATACCGCGAGCCGAATGGGGTGAGACCGAAGTCATAAAACCGCACCTATTCTATCTCTCCTCCTTAAGAGATACAAAGGCCTACATGGTATGAATCATTACCTTATGGTTCCATGGATACTGGGAGGAGTTAGTTGGCCTACTTAGGTAGATTCTTTTCCCCCAGTCCAACCACGTAAAGAAGGAGTAGAAATCATCAGGTTCCAACAGGGGGAAGATGAAAGCCTGTATGTAGCTTGGGAAAGATTCAAACTATGTCGAGAAGATGTCCAATGCATGGATAGATCTCGAAGACTCAAATGGACATTGTATATCATGCCAAGGAATGATATATCAAAAGGGATCATCGGCTTCGCGTCGTGGAGCATTCAAAAGAAAAAGTGCTGAAGAGGCAAAGGAGCTGATTGAAGATCTGGCCAAATGTAACATGAAAACTCCTTCTGAGCTTTCAAGAGGAAACAACAGAGGAAAGGGAATCATGGAGTCGAGCAAGATGATGCCCATGGAGGCCAAGCCGGGATGCCATTATGCAATGTGTTAGACAAGCAAGAAAGAAAGACACACCGCCTATGAAATAGGAGCAATCGAAAGGGAGCACGACTGAAGTGTCGAGGGTAACTGAAGAATTCTATGAGGCTGCAGAGGTCAATTATGTGGGTGAGCCAAGAGCTTATCATTTTAAACCCAATCCAACCTTCCAAGACATTATCACCCAAAGACTCACAGAACCATGAGAACTTCTCGTATGGCGAGGGCTTCTCAAGGCCAAAGGCAGGACGAACCCTCATCAAGGGTATCAAGAACACCTAGGTTCCAAAGCAGCTGAAAGAATGCATGTGAAAATGAGCACAGAATGAATAACAGGCGAGGAGGGTCCCACTTCGAAACGTATGTCGCAGCTGCATGGGGACAATAAAAGCCGTTGAACCTCCATGAACAAAAAATTTTGAGAATTGAAGCAGTCGCTACCACTCTCAAATTTTTCTAACACTACCAATGCATCCTCGAAGAACCCGGGAGACACAAGTAGGGCAAATGGGTCTCTAACCCCGCAAAGCCGTGAGGAAAGATGCCTTCCCAAGTGATACAAGGAAGAACCCAAAAGACTGCGATGGTTTGGCAAACTAGAGTTGGGAAGGAGTTAGAAGAGAGGAAAAGAAAAGATGACAAGAACAAGGAAGTAGCAATACTGTAAGGGGGAAGAGACAATGGAGAAGTTTCATAAAGAAGGAGTAGAAAGAAGAACATCCATGATATCAAAGCCCCAGATCCCATTTCCACAAAGACCGCAAATCAAAGACGTGAGGGAGCGCTTATGTTAGTTCTCGAGAACTTTCCGTGCTAGAGAGATCGGCATGCCTTTATCGGGAAGGGTGACTCGGGATGCCACTTTACGCGCAAAAATTTCCGAAGGACATAATTGAAAGCAAGAAAAGAAAAATAGTGAAGAAGGAATAGTGAATTCACCGCACTCGCAGCAAGAATCGAAAGAACTACCGCAAAGACGAAGACTCCGCAGAAGCTCTACAATTCCTTGTATTGTTGGAGGACTGGACCTGTGAAGCTCTCGTGACTCGTGAGCTGGGTATCAATTACGCCTCTCTCGTTGCTAAGAAACAAGCTCGGGGGAGCTTTTTACTTCCCACAATCGTTACTCTACAAACGCGTACGCATCGATGGTGAAACCAAGGGGTCATTGAAGATGTGTCGGGTCACCGCTGGGAAGTTTGTATTCCCGTAGACTTCATCATTCTGGACATGGAAGAAGATTCACAAGTACCCCTACTATTAGGAAGACCATTCCTAGCTACTGGAGCTGCCCTGATTGACATGCAGAAAGGAGTTCTTATCTTGAGGGTTGGAGAAGAAGCTGCTACATTTAACTTGATCAAAAGTATGACAAATATAGATAGGGACAAGGAAGGTTGCAATGTAGCTGATTTTGTCTCTACTTCCAACTCTGATGTTATAAATGATTGTAACACTCCAGTTTTTATCAATGAAAAAGAGATGAATTCCCGCATAATCGAAGATGTCTATTCGAATTTCCATACAGTTAGCCATTCTATAGAACCTCGTGTTGAACTTGAAGCACAATGTAGTGTGCAGAGCAATGGAGAAAATAGTGAAAGAGGAAAATCATCAAGAGACCAAGATGTAAGGGCTAGGTTTTGAAAGAGTTGCCATGTCATTTAAAGTATGCCTACTTAGAATTACCAAGAAAAACTGATTATTTCACTGCACTGATGCCGAGGAACAAGATTGGTCGAAAAATATTAAGGAAGCATAAGGAATCTTTAGCTTGGTCCATTGGAGGAATCAAGGGTATTAACCAACGCTTGCATGCATAAGATCACCGAAGAGACTTCAAAACCATCCGTGAGAACATCGAGAAGACCAATCCATGACGAAAGAAGTAGTCAAAGGAGGTACTCAAATCACTGAATCGCCTGGGCTTTATCTACGCTTATCGTATAGTCCTTGCGAGCCCAAATTCATGTGGTTCCAAAGAAAGGAGGGTTTATCAGGATCGAAATGAAAAATGAATCGATTCCAACAAGAACAAAGGATGATGGAGCGTATGTATTGATTACGTGAGTTGAATACAAAGAACCGGAAAAGATCATTTTCCTTTGCCTTTCATTGATCAAATGTCGGATAGGTTAAAGGTGACACCCTCACTTTTGTTTTCTGATGGGTACCGTGGTACAATCAGATTGCTATCGGCGACCGTAGGATCAAGAGAAGACCACGCTCACATGCCCTTATGGTACCTTTGCCTTTTAGAAGGATGCCATTTGGGTTGTTATGTAATGCTCCATTTACATTCCGCAGGTGCATGATGTCTATTTTTCGATTTGCTGAAGAAGTGATGGAGATTTTCATGGATGATTTTACTGCGGTATGGATCCAGCCTTTGATCAATGTTTAAACAACTGAAACAAGATTTCAAAGATGCCAAGACAAACGCTAGCACTCGACTGGGAGAAATGCCATTTTATGGTACGTAAGGTATTGTTCTCGGGCATAAAATTCGCTTAATGGACTAGAAGTCGACTCATCCAAAGTATCCATTATCAAGACTCTGCACCACCTATCACAAGAAAAGGAGTAAGAAGTTTTGGGGCATGCCGATTTTACAGAGATTCATCAAAGACTTTTTCAAAATAGCCGACCACTATGCGACATCGGAAAAGGATACAAGGTTCACTTGATGATTCCTCGCAAGGATGCTTTTGATGAAATCAAGATCGATTGGTACAGCACCTATAATGGTCGCGCACTCGTAATGGAATCGGATTGAAATAATGTGTGATGCTGATTTTGCGGCTGAGCCGTGGTTGGGCAAAGAAAGGAGAAAGTATCTGTGTGGTCATATACTATGCTAGTAAGACCTTCAATGAAGCACAAGAGAACTACTCAACAACCGAAAAAGGAGATGCTAGCTATAGTATTTGCTTGTGAAAAAAATTTAGGCAATACATTTTGGGATCCCATGGTAATTCACACGATCATGCAAGAATCAAATACTATGTCGAAAAAGGAAGCCAAGCCAAGATTGGATAAGATGGGCGCCGGGCTGTCAAGAGCTTCTGATTTGGAAATAAAGGATAAAAGGGATG
The DNA here is from genome assembly GCA_016808115.1 of Tetrastigma voinierianum. NCBI lineage: Eukaryota > Viridiplantae > Streptophyta > Magnoliopsida > Vitales > Vitaceae > Tetrastigma > Tetrastigma voinierianum. The sequence goes on from JAEQBH010001548.1 coordinate 132,634, forward strand.
TGGACAATGTGATAGCCGACCACCGTCCGTAGTAGAAAGAAGAAATGCTGATGAAGAAGACAATGTGCGCTAATGTAGAACTTCCCGCATGAGCAAATTGTTTGGGTTTCCTTCCAACTCCATGAAGGTCGATATTGTAAATTATCCGGCTTCAGGAGTAATGCTCTTCGTAATTCACTACCAACGTAAGAGGAAACTCTCGTAACCGAGAAGCGTATATTATATTTGGGATGACCCACTATTATTCAAGAGAGGTGCCGACATGATAATAAGAAGATAGGCGCTGTGGCGCGAACAAGGCAACATTTTTAAATGAATGCCATGCATCACCATATGAAGGGACACTTTTCAGAGAAAGAACAAATTTCACAAGATACTCCAATCGTGGTTTTATTACCCACTATCTTCGTGAGATTGTGCAATGGGTGAAATTGTGATCGATGCCAAAGGATTGGAAATATCAGCACTAGGGACGAATGCTCCTAAAAGGTATTATGGTGATACAAATTTTTGATGTTCGGGGAATAGATTTTATTGGACCTTTCACCATCATTTGGAACATTTATATACTCGCTAGCAAGATTATGTCTCCAAATGGGTGGAAGCAGCTTGTCCGAGGAATGATGCTAAATACGCTTGTGAGTTTCTGCAAAAGAATATTTTAAGGTGTTTGGAAACCCCGTAACCATTATTAGTGACGGGGAACCCATTTCGCGAACAAAATATTTGCAAAACTCAAGGAGCGCATATGGGATCAAGTATTATAATGAGTTTAGCTTATCATCCCCGCACTAATGGACAGCGTAAATTTCCAACATGGAGATCAAAAGAATACTTTGAAAAGACCGTGAGCTCAAGCAGAAGGATCGGTCTTCCAAACTTGACGATGCACTCAGCCTACTGTGATCGCATACAAACTCCCATTGGAATGTCCCCATACAGAGTTGTTTTTGGCAAACCATGTCATCTACCTCTTGAATTAGAATACAAGGCAATGTGGGCCATCAAGAAGTTAAACTTCGATTTTAAGGCTGCAAAGGAAGAGAGACTGCTCCAACTGTCTGAATTGGAAGACCTGAGAAATGAAGCTTATGACAATGCTCGAATATACAAAGATAAGACAAAGAAATGGCATGATCGGGAGAATCTTTGAGAAAAGAGTTCGTAACAGGGGAACAGTTCCGTTGTTTAACTCTTGGGGATCGAAATTATTTCCAAAGGGAAATTAAAATCCAACTGGAGCGGGCCATACACAGTAGTATCAAGTACTACATTTGGAGCAAAGGATTAATCAAGACCAAGTACCGGTGAAGAATTCAAGGTCAATGGACAAAGGTTAAAGCATTATCTCAACAGGAGGAGGAAGTTGAAGAAACCCAACTGGTTCTTATGAAAAGAAGAAGTACCACAACAAAGAAGTCCAGTTTGGCGACTCAAACTGAGCGGTAGCCACGGTGAGTGCAACCCAGAGGATTTCAAGAATGATTTTAAATTTTGAATTATCTCTTTTCTTTTAGTTGCTGATGAATTAAGTCGAATTTGTTTTCCAGAAGGATAGATTTAATTTTTTTTTATTATTAGAAATTGATTGTATTTTAACTAGAATCTTCTGGATTATTGCAGTGATCTTCTGCAAGGGTTCAAGACATGAATAGCAGTGCAACTATAAAAATGATTCCAGCAACTTGCAGAGGAGTCGCAACATGAGAAAAAGGGGAGTAACCTTCTCTTTAACCAAATCCTGTAGTTATGATTGAACTAATTGTTAAATCGTTGCCTGAAATATACCTGGATAGATGTTTAAATGTTAGAAAACAATAACAAAATTCAAAGTTTTGAATTCATCAATTAGGCTTAGGTCACAACAGTAAGGGTTATGTCGCAACATTAGCACGTCCATACATAACATTGATGTCGCGGACCCATTTGTAAAGAACAGCTAGTGGGTAGTAAGGAAAGGAGATCTCATGTCGACACCACTGCGGATGTCACGACAGCTGAATTGCTTCAAATTTGAGAAGGAATTTCGCCACATCCACACTCCGAAACCTGCATGTCGCGACATCTTGGGTATGTCGCGACATAAAATGCGACACATGCCAACTACTCATTCCAAAAAGCCCTAAATTTAATGATCTCAAATGAAAGGAGGCGGAATTGAAGTCGCGACAAGTCATAAATGAAGCATTAATCAGGCCACGAACATTGATCACACCTGCTGGATACTATCTGCATCACCCAACCCACATAATCATCTCGTCCCATCAACTCAAACCCCTGTATAACCAACTCGAAATTCTAGTCCAATACTGAATCATCAGTCCCTAACTCGACGAGATAATGAGGGAACACGAACAATCAGAAGAAGAAGAAACTCATCAAGGAGAACAGTTAGATGAGATTCTGGTCAGGAAGAATAAAGGAGAGACTTCATCTGGCTACAACTAAGCCCGGGGACTTCTCAAGAAAGGGCAGAAAGGGGAAAGGGAAAAAGGAGAGAAGAAGAAGTAGAAGATTTCGTCTCTGATGAAGCTTATTCTCAGTGGAAGAAGTATTACGCTAACAAGGGTTTTGTTACAGAGAGGAGATTCAAACCCTGTGACTCCTTTCTGCTGAGATGATAGAACAGAGGATGGGGAGAGTTCATACAAGCACCAAAAGGCGTGGATATACAACACTCGGTGAGAGAGTTTATTCCAACATGGTAGGGAAGGAAGGATGGAGCTGTTTTTGTTAGAGGAGTTCGGGTCCCATACGGCTTAAGGCCATCAACGAAGCCTATGGCATGACAACGCACAAGCATGGCTCCAAATTCAAGAAAATTTTGGAAAAGCTGAATCTTAGAAAGATTGCCGAGAAGCTCACTGATGGAAGGGCGCAGTTAGACCAGAAAGAAGGAAAGCCAAGAACTCTGAACAGAGGGAGCCTTACGGAAGAAGCAAAGGTATGGTTTTACTTCCTGGCGTCTGTTTTGGTTCCAACAAGACATTTATGCACAGTGAGAGAACAAGAAGCTGTACTACTGTATGCCATACTAAAGGGATACAAGATCAATATAGGAGTTATCATTGAGAACTCTATCATGAGATATCATGAAGGAAACAAAAGAGGTTCGTTTTCTCACCCAAAGAACAATCACGCTTCTTTTGCTCAAGGCCGGAGCAGCTGGGGGAGTCAAGAAGAAGTCCCAAGAGCTTCACCCCTCCTTCTGACAGGAGTTAGTAAGGGACCAAGAAATCAGAGGAAAAAGGGAGTGCTGGTAGAGAACAGAGGTGAAACCCAAGCTGAAGAACCAGAAAAGGAGACCCAGAGGGCCACTGATCAAGGAGCAAGAGCACCCGCTGACATCACTCCACCACAATGATTACATGTTTGCGCATACGAAGGGCGGTGGATGAAGACAAATTTCAATAGACTTCTCCATCCCTCGCCGCTTCCTATCCCGGTACAAAAACAGTAAATTTCCAACACGGAGAAAGCTCCAAGAGGAGCACAAGAGGACAATTCAATTCTGGAAGCTCTCAATTTGATGCAGGAAAGAATAAGAAAGAGAGAAGGAATGGAACCTAAAGCAGGAATTCAGAGAAGGGATGTATGAAAAAGAATTGAAAAGAAGAGACCAACAGTGGGAAGAAGAATTAAACATAAAAGAAAGGGAGCATGAGGTGGAGATCCAAAGAAGAGAACAACATGAATAAGAACTAACAGAAAAGAGGAAATCGTATGGGGAAATAAGCTGAAGCAAAGCAAGGGAGAGGAGTTCAAGATAGAAATGGAAGGAAAGAGATCAAGATCTTTTACTCGAAACTCAACCGAGTCATGAAGCTTTCATAACAAGCGCTGATCGAGATGCCCAACCCTAGCATTGCTAGAGAAAAGAGATAAGAGCATGACACCAAATTTGGGAGCAGATAAAGGTTTCAAATTACTATACAAATCTCTGCTGCATGAGCTAGAAAACAAACCGAATGAGAGAGGACAAAAAGCAATGGGAGGTCGAATCCTGGCTGTGCAGAGAATGGCTGGAAAAATTTAGATTTGATTAACAACAATCTTTCTAAATTCTGAAGTCATGACAGAAATGGAGAACACAATGAATGGTTCGGGGGAAGAGACAAGATACCGAACAAGAAAGTTGATCTCTAATGAGATTGTCATGAAGAACAATTGAGAGGGAAAACTAAGAAGAGAAAAGAAAGAAGGAAATGAAGTTCCCTTCATTCCCAGCTCATTTGAACACTTTAGACCTAGATCCCCCTGATATTTTTGCCACCTTGTCCAAAAAGAAGAAATAGACCTTCTCCTTACCTAACCTTTCAGTACCATCCTCCTCCCATACTGTGTATCCAACAGTTGAAAATCAATCAGAAATAAAATGAGAAAGTTAAATGGAATTGTTATGTACCATTTTTGCATTTGATTGTTCAATGTTGTGTTGTTTGTGGTTGAATGATTAGGAAATCAAAGCAGGTGCTAGTTCCGTATCAAAAACTACCGAGAGGACATTATCTTAATTGAAATGTGGAAGCAGTTAGAGTAGGAGTAAGCTGAAATGAGGGAAAATTGCAGAATAAGGACAAAATGCATCTAGTTTAATTGAAAAACAAGGTAAAAAAATTACTTATATTTAACTGATAAGTCCAGATTAGAGGAAGGTAATACAACAGATGGAACAAACATATTTTTGAGTTTGCAGGTATAGTCGCAAATCAAGGGAACCTCGTTGAATATCAATTAACTTAACTACTATAAATAAAATGGGTCAAGATACTCCTTATAGTTAGTCACAGCTGATAAATCCAGATTCTAGAATTTGTTAAATTATTGATTGAAGTGAAATCCTAGGTGATTCAGCTAATAAGAGATGATACAGGCCATTCTTGGATAGTTTGAGCCATGCTAGCCATCCCTATTCATATGCTGAGGCATATACAGTAGTTCCAGAAATTGAGCCAACAAGCCTATTTTTCAAAAATAGACCAATGGAAACCCCAACTCATCTTAAGACATCAATCCTTCAGTAAAGAACCTACGATTACCCAGGAATTCAAAGAGGAAGAAAGAAATGAAGTTTGGGGGAGTTTATATTTTTGAGGAACTCAAAAAGGGAATGAAAAGAAAAGGCAAGGGAGCAAATGCAAGGTAAAAGAAGGTTTAGGATAAGTTTTATCTTGTGGCCTAACTCTCTTGAACAATTAAGTTCTTGTAAGTGTTTCAACACCTAGCACCCTAATGCCATCCTGGTATGGGAGTTACTAACCCAAAGTTCGCTAAGAGTGTTAGAAAAAGCCTAAAAGTTAAAACATTGCACTATCCCTTAGTGGTAGCAAACTAAGGAAATTCTCGAAATTATAAGAGTAAAATAGGGGGAACACAAGCTCAAAACGAAGAAACAAAGAGATATCCCCAAACATGAAGTTTAGGGGAGTTTACTAGAGAAACTAGGTGAAAGAAGTGGTAAGAAAAGAGAAAATGTTCAGGTGATCTTAACCTAAAAATTCTTCCATCCTACCCATTAACCAAGCCTCACAATATAAGCCCAAAAGACCCGATTGATCCGAAGGGTCGAATTCACCTACATTAGTGGAGATCAATATGAAAAACAAGCCTATGGAATTTGGAAGAAAGGAACAATCAAAATTGTGAAGAACTTTAGGGAGTTAAACACTACCATAAATTGGAGAAAGGAATTTAATTCATTATTCAACAGGATCCAATGAGTATATTGTTTGTAAAACAATTTCAACATGATAGTTTGCATAACATAAAGAGGGCAGAGACCAACCTTGAACCGGACTCAAGCTAAATACGTAAAATTTTGCATACCTTGCATTAAAATTAAATTGGAATGAAATCAAGCAGAACAAATCACGTAAAAATGTCCTTAAAAATTATTTTGTTTTGAGGGACAAACAATTTTTCTTTTCTTTGCTTGAGGACAAGCAAAACTTTAAGTTCGGGGAGTTTGATGAGCTTAAAAGTCATCTATTTTTAGTCCATTTTCTGTTTCTATTTTCATCTAGAAATGAATAATTAATATACGTAAATATGAAGGAACTCACCAAATTGTTATTAGTGTGAAGAGAGAAAGAAAGTAGAAAATACAAAGAATAAGTGGAAGAAAAGTGCCGAATGGCGTAGAGCAAAATGAAAGAACCGGCCGATTCATCGGATGCGCTGGCTGATTACAAGCCAAATTCGAGGTCGTGACACCAAAAGAATTAAAGGAATTTGATGCGTGTAGCTATAGTGAAGTACGTGACGCCAGCCTGAAGGGTAATCGTGGAGCTAAGAGGATCCACGTCGCGACAAAGACTCGAGGTCGCGACAACAATTGATGTCGTGACGAGAGAGAGGTCGCGACAACGTAAAACACCTTTAAGCTATGAGGAGGCTCGACTGATGAAGCTACCGGAACTTAAGTCGATGTCGCGACGTGAGATTGATGTCGCGACATTGATGATGTCACGACAAGAGGCTGAAGTCACGAAATCTAAAGACCAGTTGAAATCTGCAAATGATGTGACAAGATGTCGCGACAAGAGATTGATGTCGCGACATCGTAGAACCATCGGATTTAAAGCCGGCTGAAATGAACCGCTGTCACGATACAAGAGGGCTAAGTCACCACATCAAAGCCATCAAGTGAAGACCGTGAAGCCGGAAGCCGATGTCGCGACATAAGATCGGTCGGAGCATAGGACCTCGCTTCAGTTGAAGGCTGCGAAGTTTCATAAAGTGAGGTCGCTGATAGCGATATCGGCGTCGGGACAATCAGGAAACGACTCAGATCAAAGTCGCAGCAGAGTAGCGATGTCGCGACATCAACTGGATGTCGCGACAACAGAGCGACCTCAGTTGAAGCTACGCTTCTTAAGACGATGTCGTGGACAGAGATTGATGTCGCGATATCCAAGATCGCCAGTAGATGACTTGAGCCGAGGTCACGACAAGATATAGACGCCGCGACATCGAGAGGTGAAATTCGAGACCAGCCAAGACGCGGAGAAGATGTCACGACAAGATATAGAGGTCGCGACATCAAGGAATGACCAAATCAAGGTAACATGGAGTAAGTTGATGTCGCTGACGTAAGGTTGATGTCGCCGGCATCATGACAACTAAAGGGAAGGGTGCAGGAGACTTGAGCCCATGTCGCGACAACATCCTGATGTCGCGACATCAGGAACAAACCATTGAAGACTGCAAAGGACTAGAATGGATGTCGCGACAAGGCCATGATGTCGCGACATCACAAGCGATCAACTGAAACTTAAGGCGTATGAAGATTGGTGTCGCGGGACAACATGAACGGTCAGCTCATAGGGAAGCTTGCACTTTATGTCAATGTCGCGACATGAGTTCGTCGCGACAAAGAGAAGTGATGACGGAACCGAGCAGAATCAGCCCGCTACTCTAAAATCCACGTGCCAGCCTACATCGGGATTAGGGCCCACCGAGGAACCCTATAAATACGCAGCTATCCAACTTCCATTCAAGCAAATTCAAGGCCACAGACGAGTGTCCGGATTGCTGAAAGCTCATTTTCTTTTATTTTTTTTTTTTTTTATTTTCTTATTTTTCATTTTCGTTATTCTTAGAACAGATTGTTTATCGATTTTCTTTTTTTCTTCCTTTTTCGCTTTGTTTTGTTTGATCTCAATGTTATCGCTGAGCTGAAGCCGAATGTCGAAATCAATTTCTTTTTTCAATTACTACCGAACGTATGGAATTTCAGACAAATTCTGAAATTCATCGTTCAGCTCATTTGCGCCATTCCTAAGGATCGAGGAATGTCAGACAGTGATTCGGTAATTGAGGAATCCAAATTGCCCATTAAGGAACATGATAAATGAATTTATCTTTCCCCCAGAGATTGTTTACAAGTAGCCTTGTTAATTTCGCTTAATGAATTTATTTCCCGGGTTTTGGGGTTTATTGTTCGATCTCGAATATCGCTTTGTATACCCGTTAAGATTCACTGCTTCCGATTTCAAGGGAGTCCTCCGAATGACATTGTGGAAGACATTCTCGAGAAAGAATGCATTTCTTTGTAGCGTATACTAACTCCGGCTATTGGGGGATCTTATGAGCTTTGTAAGTTCACTTAGATAAATCCTTCTCACTTGAAATCAAGAACGAAGTCAATGAGTTATCTATTTAAACAAGCAAAGAGTTCACCTCAATTCGATAGCGACTAACCTGTTAGCTGTGATCTAATCAAGGAAAGGTTGATCTATTCTAATTTCGAGGAAAAGTAATCCTGAAGTTGTATATCCTTGTCGACCGATAACTGGGAGCTAAGGTTTCATGTAAATTCATAAAATGGGTATGAAGTATTGAAAAGAAAATATCCGTGATATGGAAGTCCCTTTTAAAAGTAGTTATCTAATTCCTCAGATTCGAGAATCAGTCATAAATTAGATAATGAAATGTGAAGTGTGGAGAGATCCACCGCACTACAACGCCTCGACAAATTTCAAACTGAATTAATCAAGAAATTTTATCGTAGAGTAACTACGTGAATCGATAGTTCACTACACTGCTCGATGTGTCTCTTTTATGATAATTGTTCGAATTCATTTCTCTTGTTATAGAACTTAGTTTTACCTTCATTTATTTTATTTCCGCTATTCTAATTTTCATTCTCTTGGCGTTAGTTATTTCCCACTTTACGCCGAACACTACTATCATTTCCTGTATCCAAATAGTATGAAAATCGAAAGTAGTCGTAGTTGATTTGGAAAAATTTTGAGATCTCTGGTGGATCGATATCTGACTTAAATCCATTTTATTACTTGTCGACCGTGCACTGCACATCGATCAAAAACCAACTTTGAAAAAATGATTTACTCTAAGAGATTGGTGGTTTATATAATATAATCTTGCATGCATAACTAATGCATAAATGTGCAACACGTTTTGGTCTTAACAAAGGCCTTGTAGCCTAAGAGCCCCGGTAGCTCAGTTTTGGAGAGCTCAAACAACCTTCGCAGGGCACACAGCTCCGTGAGCTCAATGGGCCATGAGAGCTTAACCGCTTCAAGGAAGGCCTTGTAGCCTGTGGGCCCAATAACTCGCTTTCAAATCTTAATCGCTCAAAAGGCCTCAGATCCCCAGAGCCCCGCAAAGAATCCTCGCCTTGAGAGAGCCTAAACAACTGAGAGGCGTAATAACCTGCAGGCGACAGCCCAGGAGCCAAGTGGTAGCCCGCTTTTCAAAGCTTAACTCCGCTCAAAAGGCACACAGCCTAGAGCCAAACAACTCTGGGCCATAGAGTTTAACTCGCTTCAAGGAAGGCCTCATAGCCCAAGAGCCCAATAGCTTAGTTTTTAGAGCTTAGCTGCTCAAAAAGGCCTTGTAGCTTAGGGCAGATGGCTCGGTGCGGAAGCTCTTAGGCAGCTCGGAGGAGACCTTGTAGCCCGGGGCCTGTGGCTCGATTTTGGAGGCTGGAATGGCTCAGGATCTTGCCCAGCCTGAGGCTTGACTCGGCGCAGGGAACCCTAAGCGTTTCGGAAGGCGAATAGCCCCGAGAGGCGCAATGGCACAAGGCAGCGACTCGATTTTGAGGGGGCTTAAGCTGCTGAAAAGGCGCGATAGCCGGGAGCTAGCGACTCATTTTCAGAGCTTAAGCGCTCAAAGGCCTTGTAGCCCGGGAGTCAATAGCTAAGTTCTTGGGGCCTTTGCCAAGTACGTCGCTGTTCCAGCAGTGGTTGCCCAGAGCCTTTGCTTTCAAAGGCATAATGAACCCGAGGCAGCGGCTCGAGTTTTCATAACAAGCGCTCAAAGGCCTCCGCCAGCCCGAGGAGTCCCGATAACAGTTCTAGGGCTTGCTTTGCTCAAAAAGGCACAATAGCCCAGAGCCCCAGCGACCGGTTTAAGGGGGCTCAGCCAGTTCAGGCGAAACGACCCAGGCAAATGGCTCAGTTTCGAGGTTAGAAAATAAGCAGGTGAGAACCAATGGCTTCAATTCGGAAAAATAATAAAAAGAGCGATAAAATTAATCAATGAATCTCTGCATACCAACGAAAAGTCAATGTCGGAAAGCAATACAAAAATCCCCAGGCTTGGTATGCACGGATGCGAGGTTAAGGCAAAGTCTAGATTGCTGGCGTTTCAATTAGACTAAAGCGAGCCCGGCTGAGCAAGGTAGAAGAAGTGGCTCAAGAAGAACTGAGAATCATCAGGCTTAGAGACTGCAGTCAGGGCCCTCGCTTCTCGGCATGACCCCTCAGTTTAGGAAGCGAGTTCATATATCGCCGTGAGAAAGATTTGGATGTTGAACTCTAAAAGTATGGGAAGCTCACGAAGCCTGTTGGAGTGAAGCCACCCGAGCGTGGTGCCAGGCTGTCTCTAAACTCTCTTTGTCATGCCTCCCGGTGGCCTCACCTTTCTGAAATTCATCGACCAAATGGGGCTCTCAGTGGCTGGCTCACAGGCTCCCGGCCTCCAGCCTCTTAGCGAGACCTAGTCAGCTACGTCATCACTTTGGCGCATAGGTCACCCACCAGTGCTGCCCAGCTCCTCTGTTGCCACTGAGTCGTCTTCGGCTGTGGAATCCTTGGACATGCTCTTTATCCTCTTGCTCGCACCTCGCCCTACCGTGAAACATAGTGATGGACATTCTTCTGAAACACGATTGGGGTCCGCCTCTGAGCTCAGGCGCCTCTGAGAAGATTCAGGGGCTAATCTCAGCCATATAAGACCGCCACCCTATGGAGCCCTGGTAATTTGTATCTGTATGGGACCTTTGTAAGCCACCTGCAGAGGCAAATGAGGTCAGGTGCTTGATCTGAACTGATCAGAGTGGATTAAATGAAAGTGACTGGGACATCTGGAGAGCGGTTCCTTGGATGGAAGGCGAGAAGCCTCCTCCGAGACAAAGTGCCACCTTCTTGAGGTCGGATTACGAATAATGGAGGAAGCATTGGCGAATATGAGGAAGTAGAAGGTCCTCATCTCTTGATACCCAAAGCAACTGCCCACATCTTCTGGCATTAGAGGAGGGGCTGGGTTATACAGTGGAATAGGACTCCCAGGACAGTGGGAGAAGGGCTGCCTCTGGGAGACTCCGGTAGCCTCCTCGAGGCTCTCCGACCGATGGTAGAGCAAGTGAAGAAGGCCCCACTGGGTCCCAGGAGTAAGGGGCCCTCGGGGAAGCCGGAGTTTCACTTGCTCCTTTTCTCCTTTTGCCGCCTCTGGCGGGCTCGAAGCTCTCAAGGTGGGCTTTGCGGTGGAGGCTCCAGAAAGCGAGAGGCCCAGGAAGGGCCTTGGAGGCAGGGGGTAGAAGAGGCTTCATGTGGAAGGAGGAAGACCTCGAGACGGGAGTCTTGCGAAGCCACTTTTTCAGAATACAGGAATCTCGACCTAACAGGCTCAGGTACATTGAGTGCTTTTCCTAACCAGGCCTCAAAACTACCTCTTCATCCTCGGGACTAAGATCGGGCTGCACACGAAAACCGCTGCAACCAAACCCAGTCGGGAGGCGCGAGGACTTCTAAAGTGGGCAGTTGGGATGAGGAGACTCACGTGGGTTCTCAGAGTAGTCGAAGAGATTTGGAAATGCCAGCGTGTCTTCCTGATCAGGGATTATATTCCCGATTGCATTTACTGGCAAAAAATGTCGTTCAGCCTAAGTTATGGGAGGATGCGTGTCAAATATTCATTTGTTTGGACCTCTTGAAAATGTACCAAGCGCCACATTCTTTTACAACTGAAAGGTCTAGTAATAGGGCTAAGTTGGGAACCACTGGCATTTGTCTAACAACAAGGCGACAAACTGTGGAAGGTTGGAAAGTTGGGTTGGGCATAAATTGATCTTTGAAAGGGCGCGCCAGTCAGAAGAGTATAAGGAAGCGAAAACCATTTTCAAGGCCGCCTCACAAGAAAGTATCTTAGGAGGCATGGTTGGCGTAAGAGAGGTGAAAGTCTGAGACATGAGTATGGATACCGGCGGAGTCTATAACGATGGAAAATTTTATATAGGAAAGCTCAATGACTAAATTGCTGTCCAGACATCCTGGCGATACAAAGTCATTGGGTGAATTGGTGCCAAATCTTTAATCTTTCCTTTTTCTGCTAGGGAGGATGACCCACCAGTGAATTTACTTGTTTGCCTTAGAGGCCCTGGACCACTGTTGGAGTTGACCATAGCGGGACTTACCTCTATATATTGATGACAAGTAGATGGACACGAGGAAAGGCACATGATTGGACAAAGATTAAAAATGAAAGACAGGGAAACCGGCACATCAGTGGCTGAAAGTGAGACAGGAAAGCTAAAGAAGGAGGAAGGAAAATGTGGGAGCTCACGGAACAAGCTTGATCCTCATAGGGGCGCGAGGCAAACTAGCGATTATGGACAGACAAAGATGCTTTGAAAGGAAAATCAAACGTAGAGGAAGAGGACTAGCGGAGGAATCTGATGGCGCGGTGGATGTCCCTAAAGGCAATGAGGTGGCCCGAGATTGGTGCTAAAATCGAAAAGTTGCCATTATCACGAGGCGATTGGCGACATTGCCCCGATCAAACATTCAGTAACTAGCCACATGAGGTCACACGATCCGGCGAAATGGTCTGACCCTTGCTCGCTGCTTTGGCGAGTACGAAGCGGTGAATTAGTTTAAAACTATAGATCACGCGGGGCCCAGGCTATGAAAACTCAAATATTGAAGCAAGAATGTAAAGCAGGCCAGTAAAAGAAGCGATAAAAAAGAAACTTAGCCTACATAGGCCCAAACAGAGCCCCAGTCGGGGACAGATTCACCAAGTCTAAGGAAACAGATAGCGTAAACATCCGAGCTCGTATCAAGGAAAGTGTGACCTAATTAAATCTCTCCACCGATTAAGGAAGTAGGATATTTCACAATAGCGTCAGTAATTATAAATGTGTTGGTTATGGTAAGAATCTCTCTTGATGGGAAGTATCGAGTATTATCATCGACTAGAAGTTATCTGATCATTCATTCACTAAAATGCAGACCTGAGGTGAAAGATACGCATGATTCATTTTAACCAGTTTTATCTCTTCCTCTCTTCCCGCGGAAATGAAGCTTAGGCATCGAAAGGCAGGGCGATCCTTCGATCCTGCTGTTCCTTGTTACTGCGGGGGCCACATCCACGAGACCCGACAAACCGGCCAGCCAATTCCAGGCTCAGAAATACAGTTTCGATTGAAAAAGCATCATCAAGTATAATAATTTACACCCTTTACTTAGATACTTATTAAAGTAGTCTCCTTTATGAAAAAATTTTGATCCTCCATCATATTAGACCATCTAAATTAGTTAGCTTTCTTGTTCCAAAAATAAAATCTAAAATAATAAAAAAAATTGAAGATAAATTAATAATAAAGTTAAAACAATATAAAAATTATTTTTTTATGCTTACCATATTTGAGAGTTTGTGCAACATTTTGAAATGCTTCTCTAAAGTAACCAATGATTTTGCCCCCAAGTTTTAAGGAAATTAGTAATATTTAGAGCAATTGAACTTATATATTACATTCATTTAACTTCTAACAAATAAATGTTAGAATAATAAGTTTTTATTGTGCATGGAAATTTTGTTTCTTTTATTTTCTGTTATAAGAAACTTTTAGTTAATGACTTATTTTCTTCTTACTTTTTTACATCTATTCATTTTATAAATTACATTGTAATATTTTATTCTAATCTGGTTCTTCGGTATGTTCATCTCACCCTTTACCATTTGAGCTAGGCCTCAAAGGCATGACTTATTTATATTAAAGATTTAAAGTTATTGTTTATTCAAATCAAATTATTAAAAACAAAAAGAAAGTAGGTTATATGCACAAACAAAGCTTGATACCATAGGTCCACTTTTAAACAAATTATTTACCTGGGATTGCTTTTCTTCCCTTCCTCTCTTCTAGCATCTGGCAGAAACAAACATATCCTTGCTATTATATGTGCCCTTCCACCAACGTTCTTAACAAATATGGGCGTAGCATACTTTGACTCAGCAACAAATCCATGGGGAGGGTTGGAATAAGATAAGATGAAAAATATAGCAATGTATTGGATATGTTGGAGTGTGTCAAAGTTTGCAATGTCTCATATCGATTTAGGAGTGAGAATGTTTATTAATGTATAGCGTATAGCATCCCAGTGGTGTATGAGATCTTATGAAAGGAAAAACCCGAAAACAAAATCTCTACGTGGGGTTTGGTACCAGGTAGACGATATCATCTCTGGAAATTCTTAGGAAGCGAGACCAGAGGTGTGAACCACGATGGGATCCACAGCCACTGTTCAGACCAAGGAGATCACGACAAATTCAAAAAAATTAGAGCCTTGAATCACAGCCAGGACAGGATAATAAAATAATAAAAATAATTATCTTACAAATATTATCCTTACCTTAATTTAAGACTAATAAAAAACAAGTGTTCAAACATTGTTCTTACAAATATTCAAAGACTAGCGTAAGTAATACTAAAACTAATTATTAAATATGATATTTTTTTTATAAATATAATTAGCATATGATATTTAAAAAGTCATTTAATTAAAAGATTATTTTAATTTTTAGCCACTGTCTGTATGGTTGTTGTGGAAAAATACGATTTTGAATATTAGTTTTAATAATTATGATTATTATTCAAAATTCATGTTTTAATTTGATCTTAAAATAAGGTTTTAATATTTGAATAATTTTTCATTGCAACGTCGATCTTCATTTTGGCATTTTTGGCATTAAATATGAATTTTTTTGACAAATAAATAGGAATATTGTCTTTAACACAAGTATTTTTTCTTTATTTGGTCATTTTTAGACTTTTTGAAAATATTTTCATCAAATTTTATATAATTTTTGCTTTACCAATATTTTTGTAAAAATATTCACAAATATCTTAAAGAAAGCCAAAGTGAAGAAAATAGCTAAATAAATTCAAAAGATTATGGTTTTTTAAGAATTAGAATTGGGATTAAGTGTGGCACATGGTATTATTCCATAAATTTAAAAAAAAAAACAAGAAAAAACCATGAAATAGGTATAGTAAGTGTCTCCAGTATATCCAGCTGAAACTATAACAACCATGGGATGAGCATTGTCAGAATGAGAAATATCCAACACATGTCAAGTGTTTGACACTTTCGGACATCTCTGTAGGTGTGTTGTTGTTACTTCTTGCCAATATAGATAAAAATAGTCAGCTAAGACTTCTAACAATTGATATCAAAGCTGGTTCATACTTAATCGTGTGGGTGAAAGCCGAACAAAATGGTGTGGTGAGCGGGTGAGCCTCTGGTAGATAGTGCTTCACGTAAGGCATGTACCCGAAAGCTATGAAATATAAGAAAATCTTGGATTTAGAAGAGACTCAATGGAATTTTGATCGAGATGAGGATTGTTGGGTGTGCGTCCAAAGATCCACAATGTCCGACATTGATTAGGAATGTGAAGGCTTACTTACGAGTGTATAAGCATGAATAACACTCAATTGGTATAAGGTTTTTTAGGGAAAAAGCCCAAAAACAAAACCATAAGAGCTTAGGCCTAAAATGAACAATATCATACCAATATGGATATGAATGGTCCATGAGGTTTCCTAATAAGTGGTATTATAGTTGGGTTCATGCTTAACCATGTGGGTGGAAATCAAACAAAATGGCGTGGTGAGCAGTGAGCCTCTGGCAGGTGGTGCTTCACATAAGGTGTGTACTCGAACGCATTGAAATACAAGAAAATCTTGGATTTAAGGAGGCTCGGTAGAACTTTGTTCGAGAGGAAGATTGTTAAGTGTGCACCTAAAGTCTAACATTGATTAGGAATGAAAGGTGATAACGCAAAAGCGTGATGTGTGACTTGTATAAACTGGGTAAAGCGCCTATGTGCGCAAGTGCATGCGTCGTATCAAGTAATATATTGTACCTAAGTACGGATATCGATCCACAGGAAGAAGTGTGTTGACTACTGGAATTGGCCCTATTATATTATCTGGACTTAAACTCTTAATGAATTTCTTATTAATGTAGAGAATTAAAACTAAATCTAAATAACTTGTGAAATTACTTTTTGTGAAAACTAAGGTTTTGCCTCCCCTTGCCACATTTGATGGATTATTACCTAGAGGAACTATTATTCAATCTATTAATGAATTCTCGTTGACGGGGTGATCGTGCCTATGAGATATCCTCTCTCGAGGTATATCCACCTATTTTGCCAATAGGGTTGGGCGCATTTCTACCCCGACCCTTGACTCCGAAATGCTTAAATGCTTAACCCCTAATTGCCATACTTAGAACTAGGATATCTCTATTCGCCGATTGACCAAGTGTCACTCTACTCAGATCCTACAGGTCCTTGCCTCTCTCGATCTCGGATTGACAAAATCATGTCAATGTTGGCTGGAACATTTACCATGAAAATAAAACCACAGGCGTAAAATAGTCGAGTATAACTCGTAAATAAAGTGAGCAAACTAGATTTAAACTCTAATCCATACAAATAGCCAGGTTCAGCAAACCCTAGAAATAAATCACAGAACATAATGAAAATTATTACAAGCATAGTTCTATAAATCATTGATAGTTGTAAGGAGAGAAATACGAGACACGAGGTTTCACACGGTGATCTCTCGGGTCGCTCACGCTGTTGTTAAAACCTCCTCGTCCATGCGATCCTGGCTAGATATCTCGAAAATTGGGTCTCCCGTGCTGTTTATAATTCTAATGCAGGAATCGCAGAAACGTCATGACGTCACAACGTCGGACGTTGGAACATCACGATGTTAAGCTGCTCTTTGACCTTAACTTCTATTGACCAAACGACGTGACGTTGCAATGTCAGCGTTGCTACGGGGTCTTCACTTCTTCTTCTTCACATTTCCAAAAAAGCTTCTGAAAACCACCATATTCACCTGTAATGCATAAAAGACCCAAAAATCATATATCGGGCAATAATGCACTTATTAATATATAGTAAAACTAAGCGTAGTAAGGCGCTAAGTATGACATTAGTGTTTTAAACACTCATCACACCCCCAAACTTAGCTTCTTACTTGTCCCCAAGCAAAAACATACTCTAAACTAGACACACAAGAAAATAACGTACTAAAACTCAACGACACGAGTGTGATGCACATGTTGCCAAAAGGAAGGATCAAAATGAACCGACTCACAAATCTTGCCCTTTTGTTTCAAATTTCAGAGGATCCATAAGGTTATTCGACTTTCGAAAGAATTTAGATGAACACAGTTTGGTTGACAAGTGACTTAACCTCCTAGGTTTTCAATAGCCTTTCCAAAGAAGTCTATGTGCATTTGATACATACAACTCGATTTTGATACCCCCAAACTTGAATTCAACTTACCTATTTTGGAGAGTCTAACTACGGAAGGATAAGAACGCACCCTTTTTATTCAAACCAACCTACCTACTCATGAAAGAAATACTAGTGCCCGTAAGTTTATGTTGAAGTGTTCTGTGGCGGGGTTCGTTTGGTGACTCCCACTTGATTAGTTAAGGGCACACGTGGGCATTCAGTTCCTGAACTTCACCTGAACCTCAACCAAACCTAAAGACCCTAGGCTATGGGAAACTTCCATCCTCTGTCCCATGTAACGAGGCGATTCTGAGTCAGTAGCTCTCGTGGGTGAAACCCGGGGCATTAGGCACAGCCCCTCGGGCTGTGCAGGATTCCGACTAGAAGATCCTACTTATTTTATTCATACTTTCTTTTTTATCGTGCTCTTTTCTTTTCTTTCTTGTTTTTTTTTAACTAGAGCTCGATGGAAATCATCTTTTTCTAAGGTGTCCCATCGCTTATGTGTTTAAAAACTCCTAAGGTTCGTTAAACATTAGTAAGCCGGGTTCGGAGCCTAGGCATACCCTGGAGATCACATGTGTGTGGGTGTGGTAGACTAATCGAAAATTGGTTTCTTGAACACCCAAGAGGTGACTCACTATGTCCCCCCTACCTATCCAACATGTACTTCTCGAGCATCTAACAACCCACGGATGCTTCTTGGTTGTCTGCTGTGTTTAGAAAAGATTTGAAGAGGTCAAAAGGGATCCTTGATTAGCAATCATGGCATCACTCACACATACCTTCTAACACAACCTTAAAACCCAAGACAAACTAAAATAGGGAACCCTCAATAAATAGAAAACACATAAATAAACACAAAAGCAGAGACCACATTAGAAGACTTTAGGCATAAACACCCAGGAAGAGCCTAAACATGAAACATATAAATAAGCACAGAAACAGACACAATAAAGCAGAAAACACAGAAATAAACACAAAAGCAACCCAATAACCCACACCCCCAAACAAGAGCGAACAATGTCCTCAATGTCTATAGAATAGCAAAGGGTGGAGTAAGGCTCATGGTGATCTCTGGGATCACTACGGTGAGTGGTGAGTGGCATGTGGATTTGGGAAGGCTGCTCTGGATGGAGAAATTCTTTGGTTGTGGAGATTATGCGCATGTTGTTGGCTTGGGTGCATCATATCTAGGCGATGAGGGACCGGGTTGCTCTACGGGTCGTTCGATACACATCAAATCAAGCGTTGAGGTCCACACACTGGTCTATTAAATACACAGGTTCCTACTTGGATCCCAAACCTAGACTGATACGCTCTAAGCTCATCCTCATCGGATGGATCATTTCTCGAGTCGTACACCTCCTTTAGCCTTGGTACACCTGATTTGTCTTTCTTAACCATAATCGCCTTAATCGAGTGTATCTAAGCCTCATTATCCTCTAAGGGCACCCCGGCTTGCTTGCATAGGCCGTAAATAAGGAAGGGGTGCTTGAGATTCATCTTTGCATCCTCTATAACCTGCCCGACATCAAATGGAATGTCCTGGATAATGGCATAGTTGAGTAGGGCCCTCTTGGCCGTCACTTCACACACATTAGTCATCGGAATGAGATGCGATGTGATGAAGTGATGCCATACCTTAGGAATGTGATTAGTGCCCAAAAAGTGCAATTTTGAACCCTATATTAGATAAGTTTGAGGTGCTTTTGCGCGTAATCATGTCATTTATAATTGAAGTGTGCAAGGATTACCTTAGTAACACTTATGCCATTTAGGGTGTTTTTAGTTTGTTTTGTAGGATTTGTACACTTATGGAGTTCAATCTCAATACAAATGATCAATCCTTGAAGTTGGAATTTAAGTCTCGACCATCAAACAACCCAGAATCATTAGAAAACCAAGGCAAAGTGAGAAGAAAATGAGATGCGGTTGAAACGGGATGAAGCTGGCGAGGAGCAGTGACCAATGGAGCGGTAGCCGCGGGGAGAAACACATTGATTTACTAAAAATTTGCCAGTACACCGCTAGCGAAATTTGATGCCTCGTGCTTTTGTAATTAATGCAAGCAGAGCTTCAATTTTGGTGTATTACTCTTTTGTCCATTAACTTAGCCTAGTTGTTAGAGTTTTGGTATTTTCATACCTTGAGAGACCCTATATAAGCCCCTCTTGTTTTGTAACCTAATGACGATTCAAGCATCAGTCTTTGGGAGAATAATTTTGTAGTTTTATTTTTGTAAATAAAGTCTTTTATTTTTTAGTTTTTGCTTTTCTTTCTCTCTTCTCCTCTCCTCTTTCTCTCCTTTCTCGATTTAAACACCCTCCAAGGATGACAACTTGGAGGATGAAGCGTCGCTCCACTCCTTCTTAGTAAAGGAATTTGCGGGGGTAAGATCTTTAGGTTCTTCGGTGGTTCCCACCTTTTCATGTTGCGGAGTAGTGTATTTATGGCCCTTATATTCAAAACTTAGTTGCATAACATGGGATGTTATTGTCTTCAGCCAATACTCTCCATGCTTTAGGTCCGGTCTTTCGGGTGAGAGATGCCTTTGTGGTTCTTTAGATAGTCCTTACTAGCCTCACGAAATTAATATTTACATGTTGGGTTCTTAATTAGGGTTAAATAACATTTCAGTTATTGTTTGTGTCTCTCCATGCTTTAGAATCTTTGTGCTCGGGTGAGAGATGCAGCATTATTTTAGATGGTCTTCTGAGCCTCAAGAATGATAATGGAATGTTGGGGTTTAGCTTCAAAAGGGGCCGTAAGCGTCTGTGTTGACAAATAGGGTTGTTTTTCAGCAGAGACTCTTGGTTAGCCCTAGGATCTTAAAATCGGTGGCCCTCTTTATTAAAGTTCTCTTTTCTTATTTTTCTTGATTTTATTTCAGTTGCAAGCCGGCCACTTAACTTCGATCTTCTGATCATTAAGTTTTCAAACTACTCACCTTCATTGTTTTCACAAAACCCAGAAATCGAGAATTTAATTCACCGGTTTTGATTTCACTCGAATCATTTGTGCGAAGAAAACCCATCCGTGTTCGACCTGGAGCCGTATCAACATTGGCTTGACTGCAGGCGATAGGAGGAACCTCTGGATACAAATTTTGTTGATTCCGCTCACCTGCGGTGGCGCGAATCAAATGGCGGATTCTTAGGGATGGTGCCTTAGTGCAGAGTGAAGAGCATTGGAACACTTGTGATCCTCATCACAAGTTTTGGTGGTTTAACTTAATTTTTCATTGTCATTTTTATTTTCATTTCATATAAAAAAAAAAAAAAAAAAGTGTTAACGGAGATGAGTTTAATTATTATTACATTTCAAATCGCAGGAATCCATTTTGATGGATTGAAAATTTTAAGGCAAGCGATTCGGGTTCGGTGGGAAAATTGGCGAAAAAATGGAACTTTTCCAATATGGAAGCAATCACGATTAGGGAGGGTAACCCCAGACACATGTGATGAGGGCTATCACGAACCTTCCATACAGTGTATGACACATGAGAGGGAACACAGTGAATATAGATCCATGAGGGATTGAGAGACCATTGGATGAGTGCACTGTCTATGGTGTTCCCTCGACTTATCCGCCTCCTCCTTGATATGATTATCCGAACCTCCATTTTATGCCTCAACCCCTCGGTCACCTCGGTCACCTCGGCCCGCTACAGTCAATCCGTCCATTAGAAACGAAGCCATTTTGGACCTTACGGATAGTGGATGACTTTGTGGAAGAAGAATAAGAAGATAATGCCCATTCAATTGTCCTTGTGGAAGGCAATTTGAACAAGAAAATAGATGAAATTTGAAAGATGACTTTAATGGTGGACATCCGGCGAGGAATCCATCTTAAAGCTAGCAATGCGAGTTTGTTCATCGAGAGGAGGAAAATTTGGAGGAAGAGAGTCGAAAGGAGGTGCTTGGCCCGAAGCAGTTTTGGTTGGCGAGGGCTCAAGCTGCCGGCCTCGAGGGGAGTGAAAGTGGAATCATTAAAGCTCACGAGGAGCTGCGGGATGCGATTAATTTTTGCCTTGAATGACGAAGGGTAAAACAACGCCTTGTTAAGCGAGGAGGAGAGTAGTGGACATGAAACGGGGAAGAGCCCAAAGAACCTATCCTTGACCAATCCCATGAGAGTTAAATCCTAGTGCCAGCGCCCAAGATACAAATACCCACTTTGCTAGTAGCCTTCGGTTGATCAAGTATATATTCTACCTATATTCTACCTCCACGCACCGGCCTGCGACAAAATCAAAACCAGCGGCTTCCGACTCGAAAACCAAGTCCGACCATGCGGCGGCACTCCACGACTCAGTCTTCATCTTGCCCATTACTGCGGCCTGGCCAGAAACCTCAAACATCCTACCAAGCCACCCCCATCAACGCTTGTGTTGCAAAACATTAGAAGACTAGTGGCTTACGTACGTACCTTTGCCACACTACATCAAAGAAGATGGCAAATACACACACATTATGGCATAGTGGTTAGTTCGGTCTTGAGTTCGAACTAACACAGGACTAAACATTTCTAAGCTCCTCCCACTTTTGTTTAATTTTTTCTTGTTTTGTTTTATCTTATTTTTAGTTAGTTTATGTTTGTAAATTAATTTTTTCTTTTCTGCAGTCTTTTCTAATTTTTCTTGTGTTAAATTTTGCAGTTTGTGTGCCAATTTTGAAGCAAAAATGCAAATTTTGAAACCTGGAATGAAGAACTCAACAAGCAGAATTTCGCAAATGTTTCGCAATTGTTTCGCAATTTTAGCGAAATCAGAAAATTAAGCTAATAGCGAAGAATTGGCCAAAAAATTTTAAGCTAGCTAGAAATTCCCTTAAACTAGCGAGAATTTGCGTGGTGCGAAAATGCCAAATTTCGCTAAAAAATTCTAGCAAAAAATTCTGGTTTAGCGAAAATTGCAAATTTCGCTAAAAATTTGAAATGATTACTTGAGAAGTGTTTCGCAAAATTTTCAATTTTTCGCAATCCCTAGCAAAATCACGGAGTTTTGACCTCCAATTTTGTTTTTCCCATAACTTTTACATCCGAACTCCGTTTTAGGCGTTCTTGGTACCGTTGGAAAGCTTAGAGAGTGTAGAATCTAAATATGTCCAGAAAGAACATTTTTGGGATTATTATGAAAGTGTAATTTTAAAAATGGTCCAAGCGGGTCACCTTTTCCCTCTCTTTCTTGTCCTAATTTGTTTATTTGAAGCGAAACCCCGGAGTGCATAAAGGCGTCGATGGAAAGCTTGTAGAGGTCTCATCCAGAAATGATCACATCTTATCATAGAGGTAACACTTCCTTATCTAATTTTCCATTCAGGAACCCCATTTCGGACAGAGATGCGGGTTGGGGGAGGGTTAATAAAGGGAAGTGGATTTTGTATTTATGCTTTGTTAGTATTTTGTGCAAGCCCCATTTGTGATGTTCGGTGGCTTCTTTGGGTCCTTCTATAAAATTGTTATACATTACGACTTACTTTTCAAAATTTGGGCTAGTTTTTGCAACCAAACTTTTTGTGGTTTTAACCTATGGTTTGAAAAATTGAAGCTTTGTCAATTCTATTGATGTTAAGATTGATTCCATGCTTAGTTGGTGAATGATTGGTTGAATTCTTAATGATTTCGACGCCTTTTTCTTTACAACTTTAGCTAACCACACACAAAGCACATTAGATTTCAATGATAGAAATTTGAAAAGCGTGCGACCTCCTTTAATTTGCATAACCTACCCTAGTTTCATTGACACTTTAATGGGTTAGGACCCATGTGGAAAAAGAAAAAAAAGAAGAAAAAGAAAAAAAAAGAAAAAAGAAAAAAGAAAAAGAAAAAGAAAAAGAAAAAAGAATAAAAATTGCAATGCTTTGCCTTGAAGCAGAGCACGGTCGAGGTATATGGCGAACCTTTAAAGCCAGTGCCCTAAACCTTCAGTGGTTGGGAGTCACCGACTTAGTATTCGCTACATGGGTGGATAGGTGGAGTTTAGCAAGTTGTAGATTACTTAATTCTCACGAAAGTCATTCGAGTCAGGAATTGAAGCACAGTAGGTTGTGGTCAGTTGATCCTTTTGGCTTGATGCCTAAACCTTAATTAGTTTGGGGAGTCATCGGTGGACCCCGTTACGGGACTTTGATGAAGTCGAGGTTTTGCATTGCACCCTACAACATAGTGTGGAATAAGAGGTGGGTCCCGATCTATTTGGGTTGGTTGCGTCTTCAGGTCGTAGTGGCTAACGGGTTGGGAGAAGCGGGTTTGCGGTTTATTGTTGAGAGCTAATAAAAGGCCGGCTTAGATTTTGGTGGAAGTTTACGAGGTTGATTCATTGAGAGGGGAGACTCTTTTTATACTCAATTTTGTATGGCGTATTCATTTCTCGCGTATGGTTATTGAACACCAGGCGTTGATAATTCTTACTTAGGGTTAGGCATTACTTTTTCACAAAGCCTTTTTGAAAATCACCACACGTACATCTTTTTATTTTGGCTGCTAAGGGACTAGCGTTTCGGTTGGGGGGAGTGTGATTAGTGCCCCAAAAGTCACGATTTTGAACCCTATATTAGATAGGTTTTGAGTGCTTTGCATTAATCATGTCATTATAATTGAAGTGTCTGAGTTACATAGTAGCTGCTTTATCTTAGGTAGAGGGTGTTTTTGGTTGTTTTGCAGGATTTTGTACACACTTATGGAGTTCGATCTCAGCCACAAATGATCAATCATGAAGTTGGAATTCAGAGTCTCAGCCATCAAACAACCCAGAATCAATGAAAACCAAGGCAAAGTGAAAGAAAATGAGATCTGGGTTGAAGGCAGGATGAAGCGAGCGGTGACCCGATGGAGCGTGGCGCGGGGAGAGCACATTGATTTAGCTAAAGCTAAGCCCGAAATGCATCAGCCTAATAGAATTGATACCTCATGCTTTTGTAATTAATGCAACGACTTCAATTTGCGTTGTATTACTCTTTTGTCCATTAACTTAGCCTAGTTGTTAGGTTTTTGGTATTTCATACCCTTGAGAGGCTATATAAACCTCTTGTTTTGTAACCTAAACATGATTCAAGCATCGTCTTTGGGAGAATAATTTTTGTAAGTTTTATTTTTGCTTAAATAAAGTCTTTTATTTTAGTTTTGCTTTTCTTTTCTCTCTTCTCTCTCACTCTTTCTACTCCCTTTCTGGTTGCGAAACACCCTCACGAGGATGACAACGGAGGATGAGCGGCTAAAACCACTTCCTTCTTGAAGTAAAAGGCTGCTGGGGGTAAGATCTTTGGAGTTCTTGGTGGTTCCCCTACTTTTCATGTTGCAGGTAGTGTATTTATGGCCCTTATATTCAAAACTTAGTTGCATAACAGGGGATGTTATTGTCTTGGCCAATACTCTCCATGCTTTAGGTCCAGTGCTCGGGTGAGAGATGCACTGTGGTTCTTCTAAGATGGTCCTTACTAGCCTACGAGGTAATATTTACATGTTAAGGTTCTTCAAATTAGGGTTAAATAACATTCTGAGTTATTGTTTGAAAAATGGCATCTCTCCATGCTTTAGAAGCGTATCGGGTGAGAGATCTGCTGTTATTTTTAGATGGTCTTCTGAGCCTCAAGAATGATAATGGAATGTTAGGGTTTTAACTAAGGGACCATCGCGCATCTGTGTTGACTCGAATAGGGTTGTTTTCCAACGGGAGCTCTTAGTTAGCCTAGGATCTTAATCGGTGGCCTACTGCTTGAGAAGTTCTCTTTTTCTTATTTTCTTGATTTTATTTTTAGTTGCAAGCCAGCCATAACTCGGTCTTCCACAGGTCATTAAGTTTTCAAACCTCACCTTTGTTTCCTGAAAACCCAAAAATCGAAATTTAATTCACCGGTTTGATTTCACTCCAAATCATTTTGTCTGAAAACCCGTCCCACGTGTTGACCTGAGGCCGTATCGCTGCGGTAGCTTGACTACGACGGTAGGAGGAACTCGGATACAAATTTTTGTTGATTCGCTCACTACCTGCTAGTGGCGCGAATCGGGGTGGCAGGCCCCGTGTTTGGCCTTGAAGTGAAAACGCGCCCTTCATTGTTAAGTTTCCACTCACAGTGCCGGGGTTGGTCCAGCATCTGGGACCTACAGGTAGTTGGGATGCTCATGGAGACTATCATAAGCCTCAAGGTTAACCGATTCTAGGTTATAGTACTAATTGATCAACTTTGCACTGAAATTACACCAACACCAGCGAACTACAAGCCACTTTTCGGTACATGGGAGCGAGATGGCGTAAGCTACCGTCTGACACTTATAGTAGCGGGCTCGAGTTCCAGCATGGTGCCACGCCATCCCTTGTTCGCAATTGTTTAATGAAAGAAGTCATGAGGGTGGTGACACCCCTTCTCCTTGATGAAGGACCTATTCTTTTGAGATGAGGCCGAATTTGTCGATCGCACTCTCATTGACAAATTTGTCATGATCATAACTATGCATTGGCTCTTCACTTGCCCGACTTCTCTTTGAGCTCATCTTTTGCTTCTTGCTCGACATTGGGCACTTATAGGGTCGAGTTGAGATGGTTGCCCAAGCTTTGCTCACCTCTTCTTGGCCTCCTAGGCCTCTTAACACCCGGTGTGATCTCATTTCGACCAAAATTGCCCCCGATGGGGCCTCCCCAGCTCACTTAGGCAAGCGTCGAACTTGGTTTGCGTTTGAGATGGTGGTCGTGACTCTATCCTATGGCTACTATGATCACTAACCACTCTTAAGGTGCCTTCTCTAGCACCAGGCAGCCCCGAAAACCTGTTACAGGTGAATCGCGAGCCCTCTTTCTTACCCGAAACCCAAGCTAGTAAGTAGGATCTCCCAGAGCTAAGGTGAGCGAAGTTTGGTCTAGGTTCGTTCAGCAGGGTTTAAGGGTTTCTAGGATCACTGGGATGACTTGGATCTGCGTTATGTTATTTGCGGAAAATCATAGCCTTTGATGGGGTTCCTCGGGGTTTAGGATCTGAGAAGAATGAATGTTTTACATTCCTTAAAAACAAGGCAGCGTCCGACATTCGAACCAGCGTCGGAGCATTGAGAATAGCGTCAGACGTTCAAAGGTGCAAGTTTCAATGTCGCGGCGTTGGGATCAACGTCCGCGGCGTTCCCGAAGTCATAAGCGACGTGGCGATGTTGGAATCAACGTCATGGCGTTCCCAATGTTGAAATCGGCGTCGCGACGTTACGGAAAGGGCTCCAAAATGTGGTGCGCTTAGCGTCGCGATATTGAAACCTTGTCGCTGACGTGGCCAACTTGTGTTTTCGACTTCTTTCAACGTCAAGACGTTGGCATCCAACGTTGCGACGTTACAAAGAGGGTCAATTTCAATTTTTTTTTTACAAAACTTTCTAAGTTTGAGAAAACTCCCCTGAATGAAGTTCCAACCCCTTCGTACTTCTGAAATGAGTTTCTCGAACTAGCTCTCTGTTGCCATTGCTATCCCGAGTTCTGAAAACAAACAAACATTTCGATTACGAAAAGAAATTGAAAAGCATGCCAAAAGCCAAAAACACTCAAAACTACACTACGGAAAGAAAAACATCAAAAAGTTTGGGTTGCCTCCCAAGTAGTGTTTTGTTTAATGTCGTTACCTCGACTACCCTGCATCTCAATGTTGGATTTCAAAAGAAATTGGGAATGCTAACACATCTCCATAGTGCTCCAAAACATTACTCAAGGTGGATGAAATATCTTGGCTTCCATGTCCTTAACCCTCTTGGTGTCTTTCTATGCAGCAATGGGCTTATCCTGGAAGTTTACCGAGTCGCCTTGAAAGATCTCCTTGTGGTGGAATTCCAGGATATCTTCATTAGGGTCATCATCCGGATGTTTCAAAGGCTGGAATACATGGAAAGTGACCTCATCTCCTTGGACTCTTAATTTAACCTTACCTTCTTGCACATTGATTTTAGCCTTTCCCATGGCTAAGAAGGGTCTACCAAGTATGATAGGAACTGTGTCATCTTCTTCCATGTCCAAGATAATGAAATCTCTTTGAAAGATGAATTTACCCACTTTTACTAGGACATTTTCAATTATACCCTAAGGGTGTTGGTAAGACCTGTCAGCTAGTTGCAAACTGATTGTAGTCAATTTTGGTTCCCCCAACCTCAACCTTTTAAACAATGAGAGCGGCATCAAGTTGATGCTTGCTCTCAAGTCACAAAGGGCTTTACCTGATACTCGGTTTCCTATAAAGAATGGTATAACAAAGATACCCAGATCTTAAAGTTTTAGGGGAGGCTTCTTTTTTACGAGTTGTATTTGCATTCTTAGGTTAAGGTGATGATCCCATTCCTCCAGACTTCTTAGCACTTGCCAAGATCTTTTTCATGAACTTCACATAACTTGGCATGTTCTCAAGTGCATCCATAAAGGGTATATTGATATGCAATTTCTTGAAGATATCAAGAAACTTTTGCGAAGCTACTTCGACTTACCGCTTCTTTAAACGCTGAGGATACGGAATTGGTATGGCGGGTTCATCTGCTCTTGCTTGTTTCTCGGTCTCTTTCCTTACTTTATTGTCATCGCCTGATCTCGTCTCTCAAGGCCGCTCTTCTTGCATCTGATCTTTCGGGCTAACCTGATCTTCCTCTTTAATTTCCGCTTCTCTTACCGCTAGTGGTTGCCTTGGTATTTACAACCCTCTCCCACTCCTTAGAGTGATAGCCTTGCAATATTCCTTCCCCTTTCCTCTTGGGTTTACCTCTGAATTTCTTGGTAAAGAACCCTGCTGCCTTTTCTTCAACAGACTGGTCATTTAGCCCATTTGCACCTCTAAGTTTCTCAGTTGCGCCGCTTGATTGTTCAACTAGGTGGCTTGGTTCTGCATATTCGCCTTTGTCTCATTCATAAAGGCGGTATGGGAAGTAAGCATTTGAGCAAGGGCTTGTTCCATGTCCACTTTTTTCTCTGATGGCGGTTCGCTCACTTGGGGTGGTGGCATGTTGTTCTGATTGTTCCTCCATCCATAATTCTTGTTGCCATGGTTATTACGCCACCCCTAGCCCTGATTATGATTCTAATAATTGTTGCTCTCATACTAACCCTACTGTTGTGGCTGATTAAACCTCAACACATACTAAGCATGTTCTAATGTTTGTTGTCCCGAATGACATTCTGCACTATTGTGCTATCCTCCACAGAATTTTCATAACTCCATGTTTGGTCTGAACGGCCTTCACGATTCTTCTTGTTTAGTGGTATGCGACATGATTAACAGGTGTTGAGGACACTTGTCGTTATGCAGCTCCACAGCCTTCCCAGAGTTGTAAATCTATATCTAGGCCACTAATTGTTGTTAGTAGTTACATATCCTCCACGGATTTCATAATGGCAGTCCGTGAGTTTCTTCATTAGTGCACCCCCTGCTGAGGCATCTATAACTGTTCTGGTCGCATCCCTTAGACCGTTATACAAATTATGGACTTGCATCCATCTGGTCAACCTGTGGTATGGGCACCTCCTTAACAATTCATGAAATATCTCCCATGCTTCAACTAAGTTCTCTCCCTCCAAGTGTCTAAAAGTATTTAATCTCTTACACTAGCTGTGCAATCTTCGCAAGCGGGAAGAACTTTGTCAAGAACTTTTGCACCAAGTCATTCCATGAAGTAATGAAATCCAGTGGCTAACTTATCAGCCAATGTTTAGCTCTGTCACCTAGTGAGAGCAGAAACAATCTCAGTTTGAGCGCCTCTTCTATCACCCCATTGTACTTGATCGTGTCACATACTTCCATGAAGTTAGTTAGATGCATATTCGAATTCATGTGATCAAGTGGAACATAATGTTAAAGACATCTATGAGGATTCTTCCCATTTCGAAGTTGTTTACTGAGGTGGTGTGTAGGATAGCAAATTGAACAACTGTAGGAGGTAAAGCGAACTCTTCTAGCAACATAAACTGATCATTTGGTTGTGTAAACGGCCTGGGCGCATAATTACTACCATCATTCCCATTGTGACCCCCTTGCAACTCGTTTTGTTCTTGGTCCTGATCTTGCCCTTCATTGTCTGGCATGGTGCTGATTTCTTTGATGTGCTCTCTTTGTTCTCACATTAATAATCGGTGTAAAGGTTTTTTAAGTTTCGGGATCAAGCGAAAGTGGTTCAGCTTGACCGTCTTCACATACATTCATAATAACCTTCACTTTGGCAATTACACGCCTGGCTTATGAACCCGAATATGAAACACGTATATATACAAAATAAAATAAAAATAAATAAAATAAAATTCCAGAGTAATATCTAATTGCACTATTGTCAATATCAACAAAAAACTTCTCCCCGGCAACGGTGCCAAAAACTTGATAGCGTAAAAGCGTGATGTGTGACTTGTATAAGGCGGGTAGCGCCTATGTGCGCGAGTCTGCTACGTCTTATATCGAAGTAATATAAGTGTACTAAAAATACGGATGTCGATCCCGCAGGAAGAAGTGCGTTAACTACTGGAATTGGCCCTATGATATTATCTGGACTTATACTCTTAATGAATTTCTGATTAATGTAGAGAAGTAAAACTAAATCTTAACAACTTGTGAAATTACTTTTTGTGAAAACTAGGGTTTTGCCTCCCCCCTGCCACATTTGATGGATTATTTCCTAGAGGAATTATTATTCAGTCTATTAATGAATTCTCGTTAACGGGGTGATCGTGCCCTACAAGATATCACTCTCTCGGTATATCCACTGGCCTCCCGGTGATAGGGTTGGGCGCATCTCTTGCCCCGACCACGGGCTGAAATGCTTAAAATGCTCAGCCCTAATGCAACACTTTCGAAACAGGGATATCTACATTCATCGATTGACCAAGTGTCGCTCTACTCAAATCCGTGGGAGTCTTTATCTATCGATCTCGGATACCCAGCAAGTTCATATCAATGTTGGCCAGACATTACCATGAAAATAAACCACAAACATAAAGCAAATCAATATAACTCATAAATAAAATGAACAAACTAGATTTAAACTCTAATCCATATAACTATAGCAGGGTTCAACAAAACCCTAGAAATAAATCTAAAACATAATGAAAATTATTATAAGCATAGTTCTATAAATCGTTGATAGTTTTGAGAAGAGAAATACAAAGACACAAGTTTTTACAATCTCTCGGGTCGCTCCTACTTCGTGTTCCGCTCCTCGTCCGTACGTCACTATATATCTCGAAAATTAGGTCTCCCATGCTTTTTATAATTCTGATGCAGGAATCACGGAAACGTCGTAACATCGCAATGTCGCAAAGTTAAGCTACTCTTTGACTTTAACTTCTGTTGACCAAACGTTGCAACGTCACAACGTTGCAATGTCACGACGTTGCAATGTCACGACGCTGGAATGTCGCGACGTTGCTGCTAGGTCTTCACTTCTTCTTTTTCACATTTCCAAATAAATCTTCTAAAAACCACCATATTCACCTACAATGCACAAAAGACCCAAAAATCATATATCGGGCAATAATGCACTTATTAATATATATATATATATATATATATATATATATATATATATATATATATATATATATATATATATATATATATATATATATATATATATAATATATAGTATATATATATATATATATATATATATATATATATATATAAAATATAACTAAAACGTAGTAAAGATGCGGGTATGACATGAGTGTTTTAGATACTCATCACAAGGCTTGGTTACAAGTGTATAAGCATGGATAACATCTAATTTGTATAAGGTATTTTAGAAGAAAAGCCAAAAAACAAAATCATGAGACTTAGGCCCAAAGTGGATAATATCATACCAATGTGGATAGGAAATGGTCCATAAGGTTTTTAAACATAAATAAATGAGTATACTTCACCCATCATGCGTAGCTCATGTGATAGAGTTTTTAAAAAGGCAAGGTATAAGGAGGAGATGGGTCTCGGATTCGAATCTTAATAAAGATAATTTACTATATAATAACTAAAATATTTAGCTGTAAAATAAAGTGGATACTTCTATAAGTGTAATAATTTATACCCTTCATTTAGAAACATAATAATGTTGTATCCTTGATGCAAGAATTTATATCTTCCATTGTACAAGAACATCTAAATTAGTTAGTTTTCTTGAAAAAAATAAAATCTAAAATAATAAAATTGAAGCAATGTAAAAGTGCTTCTTTTATGTTTACTAAATTTGAGAGTTTGTGCAACATTTTGAAATGCTTCTTTTACGACAAAATATGGTTTTTAATAAAAATACAAAAATATGCAGGTTTCTATAATAATAATATCAACAACAACAACAATCATATCATATAAACGCAAAAAATTATAAATCATCGGTATAATCAAGATAATCAAAAGTCGTATAATGAAAATAACATTTTTTTTAAGAGAGAGAAGGATGAGAGAAAGTTAAGAGAATTCTTTCTGAACGGATAGGAAAGGCCTTTTATAATTCTTACAATTGTCCTCCATGATTCATCTTTTAATATGAGTAAATGAAAATTAATAAATGCCATTTATAAAATGGAGTTTGTTCATGAATTTCAAGGCCACATTAGGTAAATGAGATCATTACCCACATTTACAACATATTATTATTATCATTATTAATGGAATAAAAACCAAAATACTTAATTTTTTTTATTAAGTTAAAAGGTAAAAAATATCAACCGCCATAACTAAAAGGAACTTTTTTGTGAAGAGAAAAGGAACTTGTTATTAGTGAATATTTAGGTTATAATTTTGACTAAATAGAAAAAACAAAAAAGTTTGATTTCTTCATTTAATTAAAAAATACAAATACTATAGTAATTCTCATCTAATCATATCAGAATCAAATATCTCAATGAAAAATGAACTGAACCCTCATTATTTTTCCCCCAAACTAAATACATTCAAGGGTTTAAGTAGGAAGTAGAACAGGTTGTCAAGAAAGCAGCCATTGATTTGTTATAACTAACGTAGTCTTGATAGGGTGTGTATTCGCGACATCCTCGTAAGCTCAGGATGGAACGATCGAAAAGCTTGGTTCTAAGATTACAAAACTGAGAAGAAGACAAATTCTTAGTGAGAATGTCAACAACTTGCTCATTGGAGGGAATATAGGATACAATGAGCTCGTTATGAAGAACCTTATCCCGAATGAATTGGAGATCTAACTCAATATGCTTCGCTTCCGAGTGAAAACCGATTACAAGCCGTGCCTGGCAAAGATCAAAGTTATCGCACCAAAAAGTAGGAGGAGGTATAGAAAAACACAACTCTTGAAGTAAGGACTGAACCCAAACTAACTCGGTAGTGAGAGAGACGAGGCTTCGTGATTCGTGATTCCTGCACTACTTTTGGAAACTAGATCGCTGTTTCTGCTAAAGTCCACCTAGATGAGGTTTGCACGTCTCAAAATAATTTCTAGAATTTTTTTTATAATTTTAGTTTATATATTCGTGGTATAAATTGAGTCAACTTGTATTTTCCGAGAATTGTTAAATGAATATTAAATAAATGATTATGGCAGATCCAAATGCATTATATGCTAAATGGTGAATCGATTTGACCTGTAAATTTACCCAAGTGTAAAGGGCAAATTTGAAATTTGTAAAATGAGGACCTAAGGGTCATTTGTGATAAAGAATAAAGACCTAAGAGTGATATGAAGAATTTAAATGAAAATAGAGAAAATATGGTGCAAGCTAGCATTTATGAGAACTTAAGTCAAAAGAATGCATTTTAAGCCAAACATGGCCTTAAGAGAATGAGTGTTTTAAGACCAAAAGTGGTCCAAGGAGAGCTCATTTGAGCAATCCCGTTTTTGAGAAAGAGGGAGAGAGCTAGGGTTTTTGAATGGGGAGATTTGTGAATTGCTCCATGAAAATCAAAGCTTAAAGTGATCAAAAACAAGAAGAAAGTTTGGCATTGAAGATTGGAAGAGATTTAAGATAAGAAATAAACCCAAACCCCTTTGTTCTTGTGTTTGAGTTGGGAAAAACCTCAAATGTGGATAAAAAGAGTTTTGTTTTGGTTGTAAATGAGTTTTGGGATTGTGTTGAGGTTGTTTTATATTGTTGGTTGGGATTGGTTTGGATTGGTTTTGTGTAGTGTTTGTAAAAAGGGAAAATGTTGAGTTTTCAAAGGAAATGCTGTAAAAAAACCCATGTTCTTATTTTGGCTATAGATTAAGTTATAATCATCCAAATGAAGTGATTCTAATTGTTAAAAAACCATAAGAGATAGGGATACAAAGGTATAGAAGAGACCAGGAGCAAATTATAGCTCTAAGGCTCCCAAATACGGGCTTAAAGGTGAGCTCAGGTAGCTTACTAGTTATGCTCATGGTATTGTTAGTGTTTTGGCTGTAAGTTGAGTTTCACTCATCCAAATTGAGTGATTCAAAATTATGGGTAAACTAGACTTCTAGGGGAATAATTTACTTGAAGGAAGTGTTAGCAATTTGCAACCCCAAAGTGCCCAGAAATCTGTCGCAGAGCTATGTAAGAATGTGACTGATTCTCGCTTGCAATTGGCAGTCTGATGTAAAATGCAATAACTTGAGTTTTGGTGATCTAAATTGGATGATTCCAATTGGAGAAGAAACCTTAGAACCATAGCTTCAAATGAGTAGAAGGAATTATAACCAAATTATGGAGTTAAGACCTCTGAAATTGGAAATAACAGAAGGTAACCGAGTGAGTCGGGTACAGCCAACCGCTTTGGCATTAAAAATGTCGTGAATCAGCTCGTAATCCAAATGAGATTATTTCAATTCCTACTAAAAATAGACTCATAGAAATATAATTTTCTTGAATGAAGCATGAGCAAAATATGGCTCATGTTTCCCCATAAAATTTTCTCATGAAGGGGCACGTGCATATAAACCCCACTAAAAAACTCTGTATCAACCTACTAATATACGATCAAGTATCGACTCAATGTAGGCCGATGAGGAGAAAGCCCGTGATTGAAGCTCGAGAGATTCCGAATATTGGAATTAAAGTGACGATTTTGGTTTGTTCTATCTTCTCCTATTCTCGTTTCAAGTGTAAGACCCGAAAAATTCCAATTTCTGGAAAAATGGCAAAATCGTAATTTCTGTTACAAAATTGTAATTTCGATTAAAAATTCAAAATTTATTCTCTGAATCTCGGATGACGAAACGGATTTCACCATTGGAATCAGTTCTCGAAACTAGCTAGCACATCGACCCCTCGTAGAATTCCGAGATAGCCTGAAGGCACGTTTCAAGCATTATGTTCTAAAAGCCGTAAAACGATTTTCGATGCTACAAAAGTCACATATAACACGTACTCATGTGCCATAAGTGGCATGAGTAGAGAAAGTATGAAAATGGACGGCCGAGATAGTGTCAAATGTCAAAATTGGGAAAATAAGGACATAAATGTCATTTTGAATCGGCGGTTAAAAGACAAAAAAAGATGAATAGTGTTTGTCTTCTCAAATGCAAAAAGGAAGAAAACGTGCAGGAACTTCCAGTAGCCAAAAATGGTGGGTTTTAGTGAGAGAATGTCCATCTTCTCTCTAAGATTGTAGCAATCCGATACCAAAATTCCTTCGTGGACAAGAAGGAAAGCCGCTCTACGCGAGAGGCCTACGCAGGCTCCGGCTTTTAGGGAGTTTCACAAACTCCGAGAGTAGGGGTTTCTCCCTTACTGGTTTTATTCCTTTATTTAAGTAGCTTGTTACTGCATTTGAGTTGAATGAGGCCGTGAGGGGTTGTTTCGACGTCCCAAATCTGGACCGAATTGTTATGATTTTGAAATCCCCAAATGGATGTACTCTGCGCGCGCCACCATCGTTTTGTGTTTGCGGTATGTTGGAAATTAAGTATTAAATGGTGCTTTGCATGTATAGGGCCTAATGGTCATGGAAATTCGGGTTCACTAAGTGAACCGATGATCTGAGATTTGTCGGGAATAGTAATCGAGGGTTTCACTATTCCCAGAGAATAGTGTTCACAAAATAATTTTTGTGAAATAATGTTTGGTCGAAGTAATTCAAATTGAATCGCTGTTTGGATCATTAGCCCATGTGGAGCTAATTTTGATGTGTATGGAAATGTGAAATTACATGTAACATGTTGTGTGATTTAAATTATGTGAATATATGCATGATTATATATTTCCACATGTGTCATTAAACTGAAATGAATTAGCATCACGATTCCATACGCACTCCAGGGCATCCTAGGACGATGTGAGTGAGTATACGAGGCAATTCTTGAGAGAATGGTTCGGAGGGTTGTCTAAAAATAATGAATATCGGAGGGTAGTCCAAATAAAATATCAATCGTCGGAGTCGGCCCAATTGATATACATCGGAGGGTAGTCCATACATAATATCAATCGTCGAAGACGGCCCAATTGATATATACATCGGAGGGTTGTCCACAAACAAATAAACATAATAATTCTCATACGAGGCTTAGGCGAGTGTGAGGGAGCTCTGAGGACTCTGTGGTGAGATGGCCGCTAGACATTCGGGCAGGGATCACGCATTTGCTCGAATGTGTGTTTACTTCTCTGGAGCATTGCATATGCACTTAGGTGGAGAGTAGCCCACTTAGGGTGATCCCACCACCGGGAAAAGCATTAGCTCACCCCGTTGAGGGATACTATTTTACGTGCAATGTGGAGTGGCAGAGACAATATTCTAAAGATCGAAGTTTTAGAAGAGAGCCGGAATGTGGCTTTGATGGTTCTACATGTATTAGAATTGTTTTAATTTTAATATATATTGTATAAGAGTAAAAACAATTGAACTCTGGAAACTATTGGATATAGTTAGATATATATATATTGATGAGTAGTGTTGTATTGGGCCCAAGCGGCTTTCAGGTAATTCAAGGATATTGATGTTTGGGACACATTATATACAAGTTTTGTACTGGGGCAGAGCCCCGCACAAAAGGAGACTCTGCCCGATTTTCGTGAAATGTCGGGTTACCCGACATTCACGAGTATTCCGCGGGTTGACGGGTAGTCAACGGACCCCCGGGTTTTGGGGCGTCACATCAAGATTTGAACTATTTGTTCTAAATGCATAAGAAAATCATATTGAATTGATTTAATTGATTTGAGAAAAGTGATTATGAAATGTTTGCATATGAAAATTGCATGATTATTGAAAATGAACTGTTTATATAAATGTATGTATTGTACTATATTTAGCTATAAAGGATTTGAACGTCCTTAAGGATAGATTGGTATACCAATAGGGGTCAAAATAGCAATACTACAAACGATTGTATTGATGTGTCACTCTGATCAGCAGCCCGGCCGATAGCAGTATCGGTATTCACTAAATGATTTTAATAACCACAACAGCCTCTGAGACCGCATCGGCGATTCTCGATATCCCGATACCAAAAAACATAGGTTTTAAATTCAAGTATGGCATAACTAAATTGAATTGTAGAAGTGAATTGAATTTGTGAGTAGAATTGAATTGATTTGAGATTGTGAACTATTGGAATCGAAAAGCATGTTTGCCAATTGAAATGAAAAGAGCATTGTAAAATGCATGATTTGATTAATGCATGATTTATTGAATATGAAAGTGTACATTTGGGTTGATCAATGAACTATAAATGATTGTATATAAAACAAGTATATGTATTGTATCGACAATGATCATCCAAAAGATTTGAAAGTTTTGAATTGTTAAATTCGTATGACGGAATTAACCAAACCAAGAACGGATTCAGATGTAACCACTAAGCATGAAAATGCTTAGCGTATTGTTTTACCAATGCGCAGGTACCAAGTGATAGATGGTGATCGAAAGCGGACTCAAGATCAAGGAGCGTCGAGCCAGAAAGAAGGAATTGCGGAGTATACTCCGACTTGTGCATTCATGTCATGTTTTTTTTTAACTTTGATATTTTGCAAAAACATTTTGAACTCTGAATATCTATTTTGTAAATCATTTGAAAAGGCTTGGAACACCTTCATTGTAAATGTATTTTGTTAAATGTTATGGACATATTGAATGTGTAAATGTTTATGGACTTGCCCTAAATTGAAACCGCTTCCGCAAAGATTTAAGAACAAAAACGTTTATATGAATAAATGGATTTGATTGATGGCTTCAACCAAGGCCCCCGGTCATGGATCCGGGATCCGCCAACCAAGTCGACCAGCTCGAGGGTTGCTACAGTCAAATAAGAAATGCAAAGCCCACCGTACCGGCAGCTGTCATTCCAGCATGATGCCCAATCGGCATCACTATAGCCTTTAAGCTCAAAAGATGTAGAAGATTGGAACTGAAGACCAAGATGTATCAGGCTCCTTACAGATTCGAAAATACGCCTACGTACTACCGTTGAGGGCATCGCGACATGCCATAAATTGACAAGTCTTGTTCACACATAAGGCAATGTCCAGTTGTGCTATTATGAGGTATTGAAGTGCTCCCACAATGCTTCTATACTCAGTAGGATTGTGCAGAGGAGATCCATCAAATTGTGAGAGAGTTCTCCCAAAACTTCCTCAGATTGCAAATTGCTTGAATCTTCCATGCAGTATGACATAAAAGGTCTTCACATATTTTCATTTAGTGTAATATGGAGCGTGGAACCTTGTCGATGCACTTGGATGCCCAGAAAATAGGAGATACAACCAAGGTCTCGAATAGAAAATGTTTGTTGTAGAGATGTGATAAAGTGTCCAAAGAAGGATCACTGCCAGTCACTAGTATATCATCGACATAAACCAATAATATGATGGTGTCTTTTTCCTTATGATAGAAAAACAGTGATGAATAAGCCCGAGAGGAGTTAAAACCATATTGAAGCAATGTAATCCAAAGTTTATGGAACCATGCTCGTTTATGGAACCATGCTCGCAGTGTCTGTTTGAGGCCATAGAGAGCCTTGTTTAGTTTGCAAACATAATGAGTAAAATTTGAGTCAACAAAACCTAGGGGCTGAGACATACAGACTTCTTCTTGGAGGTCCCCATTCAAAAAGGCATTTTCAATATCAAGTTGTCTGATGGGCCATTGAAAATTGACAGCCAAAGCAAGAACCAAACGATTGTGCAAGGCTTGACTACCGGACTAAAGGTGTCAAAGTAGTCGATCCCAACTGTTTGAGTAAAGCCTTGAGCTACCAACCTGGCCGATCTATTGAGCCATCAGGCTTGTATTTGATATTGTATATCCAGGGATGACTAACCACATGAGCATCTGAAGGTGGAGAAACAAGGCACCAAGTCTTATCTGGCAAGGCGCTGATACTAAACATTCATAGCAAAGAACTCCACTTGGGGCAATTTTCGGGAAGCCTAAGGTCCGAGCGTTGGTTCAAAAAATTGATCAGGTGAGGTAAGCCTTCTTTTTCTTTATGCCAGACTTTGCCCGTGTAACCATATGATGTGTATTAACATGAGAGGGAGGTGAAGCAGAGTCAGAGGAAAGAAAAGGTACATGTATAGGGGAGGGTAGTGGCTTAGATGAAGGTGCAAAAGAG
This sequence comes from Tetrastigma voinierianum, assembly GCA_016808115.1. NCBI lineage: Eukaryota > Viridiplantae > Streptophyta > Magnoliopsida > Vitales > Vitaceae > Tetrastigma > Tetrastigma voinierianum. Next base: position 171,395 of record JAEQBH010001548.1, read on the forward strand.
GGAGCAGGAGGAGCACTGGGAAAGAAGAAACTAATATGTGAGGGATATGTGGTGTAGGCACAAAGTGGTGGGTGAGGCAATTTGAAGTTAACTGTTGAGGAGAAGATGACGTAGTTAAGGATGATCTGAATGTTGGATACGATTCTATCAATTCTAGATAACCATGTTAGAATACAAAGCATAATTTTGTCGAGAAAACCAAATTACATACCCGACTGGGAACTATCACGGCTTCTTCTCGATGCTGAATCGATGAAGACCCGTTGCAAAGAAAACGACCTCAAGATCTTCTCCTCCCACTGGACCCTTGATGAATCGTCGCTTTTAATGAGAATGCCTCCTCACCGATCTCCCGAAAAATATTTCTCAAAACTCGGGTGATGTGAGAATTGCACGTGATCACACCTTGTGGCTCGGGAGGACTTAGGCTTATTTATATTGAGTTCTCGACCACAGCCCTCCTCTCATCACCGGTCGGGCCGCACTCACCACTCAGCCACCCCATATGTTTCCATTAAGAAGCCCAATAATCTCACTTTAATTAGACCAGCTTAATCCGCTTAGTTTTAATTAATAAAGCCTACATAAAAGGAAAATCTTACATTCTCCCACTCAAGATATTAATTGAAACAAAACTGTGTGCGCACCTTTATATCGGGCTTCGTAGATTATTTAATACACTGGATCCCATAAAGTCTCGAACATCGAATCATGGCGGTAATTGCATACCACGCAGCCCTTCCATGGTCACGAAGTGCTTAACTTACCGAGCATGGATTCAATATGGTAGTGTGTTTTAAATGGACAATACTCTCATAATGAGTGATACTTCATGTTATCCATTTGTTAGTCCAAATTCTCTCTCCTATGTCACAAAACCTAGTGTCACCGTAGAATATCCATGTCCAACGACCTCAGATACGTGTTACCTTAATAGGCAACTTTACTTTATGTAACAAAACATGTCATAAGGCTAATGCCAAGAATGCCCCATAGCCTGTATTCAAGGTTTACACAATGCCTTGAGATTTTCAATTATATGTACTCAACTCGATAAACCTACATTCACAAATACCTTATTGAATGTAAAAGAGTTGATACAAATTCAATTATTACCAAAATGTAATGAAATCAAGATTCATCCCTTCATAAGAGCAACATAAAAACTTACAGCTCCCACTAATTCAAGCCGTGATCCCATGATGTTACCCTAAGCCCCATAATGACATGTTGATCAAATACACAAGGGCGAAGGCCTTTAGTTAGCGGATCTGCAATCATATCATCTGTTGATATGTGCTCCACTTCAATGTCACCGTTTTGAACTTTTTCCTTTATGGTCAGGTATTTGACCTCCATGTGCTTAGACTTCGAGACCCTATCGCTGTTGTTAATAAACAACACTCCAGAGTTATTGTCACAATACAACCGTATGGGCCTATCCACAAAATCAAACACCCGTTAACTCCTTAATGAGGCTCTGGAGCCAAACTGCCTCGAAAGTACGAAAAGCATGCTACAAACTCCATTGCATGGCAGAGGATGCACTGATTGTTTCTCACTCTTTCCATGACACTCGCACCTCCTGCTAACTTAAAGATATAACCGGGGCTTGTTGACTTCTTTTTCATCCGACAAACAAAGAAGTCTGAATCGAATACCAACTAGCCGTAGGTCCCGAACATGTTTTGTAAATCAACATATAGTCTTTTGTCCTCTTTAAGTACCTCATAACCTTCGCAACAACCCAATGATCATGTCCCGGGTTTGACCGACATCTCGCCTGTAAACTCAAGCAAAGGCACATCGTGCCCAGTGCATGTACTGAGCATGTTACACACCCCAAGTGCACTAGCATAAGGTACATTCTTCATCTCGCTTTCTTATATCTGAATGAGGACATTGTATGATCAACTTATCACCTTTACAGACAGTGAGCAATTCCCGCTATATTGTCAGATGTTGAATCTTTCTAAAATTCGATCAACATACGCCCTCCGAGATAAACCCAATAGTCCGTAAGAACGATTCCTATGAATCCCAACGCCTGCGACAAAAGACGCCTACCAAGGTCCTTCATATCGGTTATTTGACAACATCCGCTTTGTCTCACGCAGCAAACCAAGGTCATCAAGCCAGAAGCGTGATATCATCCACATAGAGTACAGGGAAAATGAATTTCCTCCCACTCGACCTTGCAAGATATACATTGATCTACTTCTGTTTCCTCAATTAAAACCATATGAAGCAACAACACTATGAAACTTTAGTTAATTACCGTCTGTGGCTTCTCGCTTGAGACCATAAATAGACTTTTTTTCGCCTACATACAAGTTTACCGAATCATTTGCCACAAAACCTTCGGGTTGCATCATATAGACTTCTTCATTAAGGTCTCCATTGAGAAAGGCGCTTTAACATCCATCTGCACTCCATATCAAAATGAGCAACTAATGCCATGATCACTCGGGAAGGTTCAGAAGAGACCGAGAAAAAGCTGTTTCATAGTCTACTCCTTTCTCGAAATAAACCTCATTACTAGCCTCTACTTTTAAACTTCTCAATCTTTTCCTTGGGAGTCCTTTAGTCTTATACACCCATTTGCAGCCAATGGTCTATGACCTTCGTGTAATTCAATAAGTTCCCAAACTCCATTACGCTCATGGGACACTTCATCTCTCATCGCATCCAACTACGCTTCCGACCGAGGACAAGAAACAACTGCGGTTATCGGATCACCACAACCGATATCGTAGTCTTGCTCTCCTCTAGACTAAATAGTCCGATGGTATTGCTGATCGCCTCTCCCCAGGATCTCCTGCATCGGGAGCAGTAATAGCCACATTCCGCACTGAGAGCCTCGATGGACATCATTAGAGTCGCCTCAACAACAGATCCCTAGTCTCAACAGTTCATTATGGTGTGGAGTTTCACAATTATCTGTATGGGAGGAGATACAGATACCACATTACTCATCGTACTATCATCCTCAATAGTCTCGTGGAGCAATACTCTTCTAGCCACATCAAACTCCAAAAAACTTAGCTATCCGTGATTCCACACCAGGCCTCCATCGGGATTATAGAACTATATCCCTTCAATGTTCCGAGTAAGATACAAAATAACACCTAAAGGGTTCGAGTCCAACTTACTTAATGTTGGATTATATAACTTTACTCCAAGTAGACATCCCCAACCTTAAGATGGTTTAAGCTAGGCTTTCGCCCCGGCCCACAATTCAAAAGGAGTCAATGGAACAACTGTGAGGGTACACGATTCAAAATGTACAAAGCTGTTTTCAAAGCTTCACCCCATATAAAACCGGGTAAATTTGTCCTACTTATCATACTCCTTACCATTCCATAAGAGTACGATTGCGCTTCTGGCTATACTATTTCCCCGCTTTCTTCAGGACTCCTGTGCATAGTAAATCGTGCCACTATCCCGCAGTCCCCAAGTATTTGGCGAATGGCCCCTTGCTGTCCAAAGACGCCCATGCGTTTGCCATAATACTTCCACCTCGATCGTATCTAACAACCTTTATGACTTTTCCTAATTGTTTCTTCGACTTCAAATCAAAATCTTCAACTTGTCAAGAGACTTATTTTCTTTAATCAAGTACAAATAACCATATCGAGAATAGTCATCAATAAACGTGATGAAATAAAATTTCTACACAAGGTCGCACATAAGGTCCACTTATATCAGTGTGAATGACTTCCAACAAGTCGAACTACGGATCATAGCTTTTCTTTTCTTATCTTGGTCATTTTACCCTACATCATCGTTTCACGTGATATCTCTAAGTCATTTTTAAGATAGTGGGTGATATTAGTCTTTATCACCCTTTCTACTCTATCCTTAGAGTGGCCAAGTCGCTTATGCCATAATGCATAAGACTCTTCCTTAGGTAAAGGGTCTCTGTAAAATGTCTTTCAAATCGTATGCTCCACGATATGTCATCGGGAGATAAAACTCAATCCGTATAATCCGGGCCGACATATGACAAGCATCTAACCTTATTCACTAAGAAATATTGAAATATTGCTCTTTAATTTCAAAAGAATAATAATATGAATCCAAAACATGATAACTGAAACTAAATTCCTTCTAAAGGAAGGTACATAAATGTCTTCAACATCAATTTAAAACTTAATCTAAAACTAAGATTACATCTCCCACTTAACATGACTTCAAATTTTCTCGTTATTTCACGCTGAGCTTTGATTCATCCTTGCTCGCTTCCTCCTGCTTATGAATCCCCGTATGGTAAATGTAACATGATTAGTTGCTCCACCATCAAGCCACCAAGAACTGATGGTGCTTCGATAGTCGGATTCACAAACAAGTATTAAAGAATCATTACCAGAAGCCCACCGCTGACATCCAAGCTTTAAATTTTGTACGCCCTTCTTCATGTGACCTTCTTCTTGCAAAGAAGGCTGATCACCATCCTTTTCAAGAATGTCTTCTTTGACCTATATTGTCGATTGACCTAGGGTTTCATGGAGCACCTTTATGAGTTCGACTTTCAACTTCTTATTCTTCCTTATAGGACTTGCAGCATATAAAGCCATATGCTCTTTCTCCTTCTTAGTTCTTCTTCCTCCGCCACCACCCTTGCTATCAAGTCATTTACTCCACCAAGTCTCATCTTGGGAATTGTAGTTTGTCTTTATAATCCTAAATCAAAGTGGATATGTTCAGGTTTTGGATGCACAATGCAAGCATTAGGAATGGTAACATTAAGAGCTCGAGTTTCGCCAGTCCACCATCCTCACATTACAATCTCTAACCCCAAATTGCACTCATCATACTTCATGTTGAAGAGCTTTGAAGAAGTGTTCCAACCTCGCATTGGATGAAACTCGATTTCTAGCCCCCATGGCTGCCATCATTTCCTTAGCGAAGATACTTACCGGGCAAACCACTTTCAAATGTTCTTGTATGGATTCTTCCATCACCGAGCAAATCCTATCGTCCTCTCCCAGTAGCAAAGCCGCATTTTCTCTCTTCGCACTAGTGGTTGTAATATCCGCCGGTTTATCCATTGTAAGCGCCTATGTGAACATCCGTCGCCTCCATTCCAAATGTAGCAGTCCTCTTCCATTTCTCTTGAAATTCAATCCACAGCGATCTCAATCAAATGGAATTACCGCCATTTAAAATCAATCGAAAAATAAAACAAAACAATACAATCAAGATCATGTGAATACTCATAGAGAATTACATACATCATCACATAATCAATTTTGGGAAGGTAAAATATGACATGCGCTTGTACACTTCCACATGACGCCATGAGAACATATTCTAATCCTTCTCGTGAAATCACCACCTCGTGGCGTGGCCGAACCACTAAGATCGGCCATTCCTCAAGCACATGCCACAAGCATGTATCCTCCATGAAATAACACAGATCACCTCCTTTGGGGAGTATGGTCACGTAATAAACAGAGACATCCCACCACATGAGATTGATATTTCTCAAAACTCCAATCAAGTGTGCCACTTTCGCGGTCACAACCTAATCAATCCTCGAAATCACCTGCTACCAAAGGATATTAACTTTATGTATCACATTCTATATATATATGTAATGCTAATTATACTGTTCAATTTATTCATTGACAATGAATTTAGACTCTACACAGTCCTAATGCAGTCATATTCATCTTAGCAACCATATGTATTTCCGAAACCATAGAGAAATACCAAAATTACTTAAAAATACCCTAATTTCTAGGCGCATAGGTTTTATACGCATTTTCATATCTCAGAAAAAGCTTCAAACATACTAAGTCAATATACCACATTGCAGAGAATTTCGATACGACCAGATATCGGATTGCCGTAATACCACACGGCTACCACTGGCCACCGTGGCTCTCGCTGCGGTAGCGCTGCGTGGTAGCGTGTGTACGTCAGCCGGTTATGTTGGATCGGGCCGCTTGACTGGTTGGTCGTCGCTGACCGCTGACCGTCGGGTCGCTGACCGGCCGGGTCAATATCCGCCTACCGGGTCGGCCATGGTCGGGTCGTAAGACTCCGGTCGAGATGACGTCATCATGACGCTACGAATTCACGCCATCACCCATGTTACCGCCACGCCGCCACGCTCAGCGCATTACCGCCAATGGCCCACTAACTGAATCGGTCAACAAACGGACGCGTATCCGGCTTGACCGCCGGTTGGCCGCCGGGTATGCCGACGCCGCGATGACGCCGTGCCAGCCGCCAGCGTGACCGGGCCGTCTCGCTTCCACGCGCCGTCGTCTCGCGCTGCGGGCGGCGCCGCGGAGGGCGCCACCGGCCACCTCCGGCGACGGCCACCCAAATCGATGTGATCGTCTCATCGCGGTGTATTCCAAATATGTGTAACATTTAATTGACGATCAAAAACCCTAAACCGACACGCGCCGATTTTCATAAAACCCAAAAAATTTCTCCACCTTATGTTTTGAATTTAATCCATTGGCCAGCCCGATACCAACTATCGGATACGATTCTATCAATTCTAGATAACCATGTTAGAATATTAAAGCATAATTTTAATGGAGAAAAACTATAATTACATACCCGATTTGAATCCATTGTCAGTTTCTTCGATGCGGAATCGATGAAGACCCGCAAAGAAACGACCTCAAGATCTTCTCCCAATCGACCCTTTGACGTAACTGCTTAATGAGAACGCCTCACCGATCTCGTAAAATATTTAAAACCTGTATGTGAGAATTGCACGTATCACACTTGTGGTTGTGGCGACTTGAGCCTTCATTTATATCAGCTCGACCACAGTTCTCTATCACTTCCAAGCCGGGCCAGATTTCAAATTTTTATTACTAATTAGCCAAAATTCCATGTTTTATTAAGAAGCCCAATAATCTCACTTAATTAGACCAAACTTAATCCAGTTAGTTTTAATTAATAAAGCCCACATAAAAGGAAAATCTTACACTGAATGGAAAAGACTCTTCAAAAAATAAAACATTTCTAGACATATAAAAATGACCGGATTCTGAATCAAAACAAAGATAACCCTTATGGGAAAGGGCATAGCCAAGGAACACACAAGGAATATATCTATGAGATAGTTTATTGACCATGTATGGGCATAAAGATGGAAAACACAAGCAACCAAAGATACGTAAATGATTATAATTTGGGATTTTATGAAAAAGAATCTGAAGAGGAGTTTGGTAGTGAAGGACTTTGGTAGGCAAAAGATTAATAAGATATACAGCAGTTTGAAATGATTGCATCCAAAATTTAGAGGGAAAAGAGGCTTGAGCTGAAAGAGCTAAGCTAGTCTCAACAACATGTTGAATTTTCCTCTCTGCCCTACCATTTTGTTGGGGTGTATGTAAGCAAGAGAACCTATGGGTAATCCTATTGGCACTTAGGTAATTTTTAAAAGCCAAGAACTCTCCTCCATTATCGGATTGGAGACCTTTGATTGGAGTTTGTAGCTGTTTTTCTATCATTGTTCTGAAAGTTATAAAAGTTGGCAGGGACTGATCCTTAGTGTTCAAGAAATATATCCAGGTAAATCTGGAAAAATCATCAATGATGATCAGAAAATATCTAGCTCCTGATGTAGATGGGCAAGGAGCTGGACCCCAAAGATCAAGATGCAGTAATTCAAGAGGACAAGAAGCATGTGAATTTGACAAGGAAAAAGGAAGCTGGTGAGCTTTTACCAGAGGATAAAAAACACAAGAATCGCTGATTTTATTGCTATGAAAAGAATGATTACAAATGTTTAACACTTTAGAAACAATTGGAAATGTTGGATGACCAAGGCGAGATGCCAAACATCTATTGTATCAGCTGAATCTTGAAGATGAGATAAAATAAAAGCACACGGACTAGAGGACTGTGTAGGAAGAGTGTACAACCCATCTTTAAGATGCCCTTGAAGCATAATTTGTTTGGACACCTGATCTTTGACAACAAAATGATTGGAGTGAAACTCAAAGAACACGTTGTTATCAATGCAAAATCTAGAGACACTAACAAGATTTGTAGAAATCTGAGGAACATGAAGCACATTTTGTAATTTGAATTGCTGAGAAGAATGAGAAAGGAACATGTTACCTGTATGAAATATAGGAATAGACCATTACTGACTGTAACTTGGTCTGAACCACTTTAGGGATGAAGATTTGTAAATGGCATAGAGTTGTTTGTGAGATGATGGGTGGCCCCAATGTCGAAAAACCAATCTTCTGGCATAGGAGAAGAAGAAGATGCCATCATAGCCTGCATGTGAGCAGGTGATCATGTAGTGGAACCAGGGTTAGGAGAAACAAATGCTTGATGAAGATCTTGAAGAGAAAGATCAAAACGGTGATAGCATTTGAATGCAGTGTGTCCAAATTTGCCACATATTTGGCACTGAAGTTTTGTAGAAGGAGCTTGGCGTTGATGATGCCCAAAACAAGATTGTTTGGGTAAATTGGGTATGTAAGAGCGATAAGAAGAGGGTTGATTTGGTGTTGATCTAGGTTGTGAATGTCTATTGTGCATTGATGATGAAGTATGAATTGAGGATGCGGCCAAATAAGTAGTAACCGATGTTAGATTAGCGGGTACAGCATGTTGCAGTTGCAATCTTTGTTCATGAGTGAGCAGAATGCTCTGAACATGATGAAGGGAGAGATCATCCTCTCTTGTAGTTAAAGAGGCGACTATGGAGTTGTATTCAGGGCTAAGAACCCCAAGAATTTGAAGAATTTGATCTCTTTCTTTTACAGGTTCATCAATTGGCTAGGTTATCAACAATGGTCATCTTGAGAACGTATTCAGCCATGGTATTGCCATCTTTCTTTGCCATTTGGTACTCCAATCTGAGCTGCATCACACGAGCTTTTGAAAATGCAGAAAAAATCCTCTAAAGAGCAACCCATGCTTCATGAGAGGATTGAGACCCAATAATCTGGCTCATTATATCTTGAGTGAGAGTAGAATAAAGCCAACTAAGGATCATTTGATCCAAACGATGCCATTGAACAAACTCATAATTGAGTTCTCCAGATGGAAGATTCTTCTGAGGACACTATATGACACCTTCCATATATTCTTCAAAGCCATTGGCGAAAATGACGTTTTCCATTAAGTCTTCCACAAAAGATAATTGTTACGAACAAGTTGAAGGAAACATGATTCAGAAATTTCAAGGAAGGGGTTGTTGGGTTCGATGAACGCTAATGCTCAGACGATTGAGTCGATGAACGTTCCATGGAAGAAGAAGAGAAAAAAAAAAAAAAAAAAACAACAAATTAGAGCCTCACGCAATGGCTCTAATACTATGAAAAATGAATTGAACTCTCATTATTTTTCCCCTAAACTGAATACATTCAGGGGTTTAAGTAGGAAGCAGAACAGGTTGTTGGGTTTGTCGAGTCATGGACTTGTTATAACTAGCGATTTTTAAATATCTATTTCCAAATGATACTCCAGACTGATTTTACAGATATACAGATATATCGGAGATAACTCCATACATTTACACGAATATCGACATCTGAAATTAACAAAAATACTTTCAAATTCACAAATACTTCTAACAACAGAAAAACGACATCAATAATCAAATATTACACAAGATTTTAAAATCAAAACGAAGATCGACGCGCCCATCATGCACCTACTATGAACTTCATCTGATAAAGACACACTGTGACAAGACACGGTGTTCGATAATATCGATTATAAAGATCAACATATCACGCATAAACGCTCGACTCAGTCCACAACCTGCTCCATGATAGAAATTTGGATTCATTTACATGTTCGCTTCTAAATATTAACTAACATTTAAAAAATTAATTTATTAATATATTACTAAATTAAACTAATTTAAAATATGAAAATTTCATATAATACTATAAATTTAAAATATGCATACACAATATTAATTAATATATAACTTGATTTTAAATATTAACTAACATGAAATGCTAATTTATTAATATATTATTACTAAATTAACTAATTTAAAATATGAAAGTATCATATAAACTATTACAATAAAACAAATCGAGTTTAAAAACAAGACGTGGACATAGCAGTAAAGAATTTGTAATCAAATGAAATAATTTTAAATGTATTTATGATTTTTTTTTATCAAAATACGTTGATGGTCAAAAAATCTTGTAATTTAATTATACCACTGGATTTAATTTTGTGCAAATACGTAGATCTTCTTTTAAAACCGCCGATCAATCTATAACCGTCGATCAAGATCCCGGAGAGGTCCCGATATATCGCGCGATACACTTCAATATATTTCACATATATCTCCGACTACCAAAAATTAAACTAACGACGCGCCACAAACCTCACATTTTACGATATATCGGTCCAAAACCGATATATCGTCGATATTACCGATTTTTTTTTCGATTTTTCGCTCAATTAATTATCAATGACTGATATCGTTTCGATCCTTACCGATATCCGATATATTGGCCGATATATCAGATATTTTAAACCTTGGTTATAACTAATAGAGTCTTGATTAGGGTGTGTTTGGTTAACACTCTATTCTTTTATTTAATAAAAAAAAAAAAAAGTTAAAAGAAGCCAGGCACTATTATAGTCCATAATCCAATCGGATAAATACCATCAAATCGGTAGCTTATTTGGAATGTTACTTTATAAAAGTCGAGAATCAAAAAGCTGCTGTCTGAGTTTACAACGTTATGATATTTCAATTGCCCTTGATTTGAATAAGATCATCCAATTCTGCATCTTCTTTAATGTGAGTTAATGGTTTACAAAATTATATTATAATTGTGATTTTTTTAATTCTAAAGTTCTTACAAGAATTGGATACCAGTGAACAGAATGGAGTATGGCAACCAACCAGAGTTGGGTCTAAAAAAGTTCCTTCCAAAGATGCCAACACATGAAGCACATGTTCCAGGGATGCAGAGGTCAGAGCAGTGAGCCCTAGCTCCCTCATTTCCCCATGCTCGCTTCTCAATTCGATTGCATCAATGGAGGTGGCGCTACTCGAGAATGACGCTTCCCACTGGGTGTATAGGGGAGAAGGTGCTGAAAATCTTGTTCTTGCTTACAATGGGTCCTCTCCTCTTTTCGTACGATTTTTCCTTCTTCTCTTTCATCTTTCGATGTTTTCTTGCAAAACCCGTTTCCATTTCGGATTCTGTATTTCCAGGTGGGGAAAGTACTGCGCATACGGAAGGCTTCCAGGAAGGTAGCCGCCTCAGGTACAGAACAATGGGGGAATGGCCCCGAACGCCTTATCTGGAAAGACGATCCAGATATTTTATCTTCCCCTTTGAAGGAAATTGCGCAGCAGATGTTTGTGCAAAGTGTGATGGCCCCACTGTTGGGTTCTCAACACATTGATGCGGGGGTACGGTTGTTCTCGTGTTTCTTCCTTATCATGTGTGCGTTTTTTTTTTCTTTTTCCTGTTTGTACTTGCACTGAATTTTAGATTGTTTCACAAATTGAAACTATTCATTGTGGGTGTGAGCTTCCTTGAAGGAAAATTCTTGAAATGGCTTGGTACTGTGCTTAAATTGTTGAAAAATAATAGTCGATTGATCAGTTTCATAATGAATTTGTTTATTGGTTATCTGTGTCAACAATTTAGGGGAAAATCATGGGTACTTTACTTTTGTTATCTATATGACCTTGTTTTGGAAAGATCAGAGATACATTTAATTCATTTATCTATGTGAAAGTGTTACTGGAAGCAACGGATACATTTTTATTTATTATAACTGTATGATCAATATCCCTGAACTTAGCTTCATTTGAACTTGGCAGATTTATGTTCTTGTGTCCAGGGAATTCCTGGAATCAGTTGAAAAGAATGTCCTCTGTCAAAGGCCTGCTTGGCGAATTGAGGCTGCCAAGGTTAATACTGACTGTGATTATGAGCTTCTTTTATCTGATCATTCAGTTTTTCCCCATAGTAAGTACCATTTCTTGGATTTTGTTTAAAAATTTTCTTTCATTTGCCCAACTCTAAGTAACTTTCCTTGATTATATTGGCCTTTTTGTACTTGAATTGTGTCTCCCTCTTATTAATATCATACTTTGCTGCCAGATTTCTTATTTTAGTATTCTTTTTCAGAAAGATTACTCAAAGTTTGTGTTAGTACAGTTTCTATTTATTGCATCATGTTGAGAAAGAGGGTTGTTTTTTGTGTTAACTCTGCTGTGGCTTATCCTTATGGTGCTCCTTGGATGTATCTTGTGTGCTTTAGTGGACTCTGTTCTCTTGCCATATGTATGCATCTTTTGTTTGCTATTAAAAATTGTGATGAGTTGCTATTTAATGTAGGAATGAATTGGTCTCAAGTTTCAAATTTTTATGTCTAACTTATTTTTTCTGTTTCCATTAAAAGTTCACCTTCCCATCTTAATTTCACAGGCACATACAAAGTAGTATACATGCACCTACATCTATATAATGGGGCAGAGTCAAAGTCTAGAAAACTGAGATTCTTTTCCTCACTCTTGGCTTTCTGGCTTGATAAAGTATTTGCATTTGGATATTCTTTGCTATTTCTGAATACTCCAAAACAGAGACAATGGGATCGACCTCCTTTTGAGGGTCAGGTCAACAGAAAAGTAAGGCACTCAATTGTCCAATATTCCTGTAAAGGAGTCAAAATCTATAAATTGAGTTTCTTTTCCTGATTTTTGGCTTTCTGGTTTATAAAATAGTATTTTCTTTTGAATAGTCTTTATTATTTTCAAATATTCCAAAGCAGAGACAAAGGGATCAACCTCCAAATCTTTTTGGTATTAGAGCCAACAAATCCCTATGCCAAAATTTCTTAAGCTGAGAGGGGAAGAGCCCAAGACACATCAACAAAGAGAAAATTCCAGACCTAGAGGCCTCTCAAATCTTGTTTTCATAAGTGATACCGATTAACCGTATACCATACTTCTGTTCATTAGCTGAGCAGATGCTAGAATTTTCTCACTAAACAAAGAAATAAATCTTCGATGGTGACTTGGAACTCCATCTCTTTAGCTTTATAGGAAAGACAGAGGACTCATAATAGTTCATAGAAATGTAGAAGGACCTCACTAGCAAAAAACCCCTCAGAACCTTCCAAATCAACCTGTTCAATAGCCCACCTCAGAGTTTTGTGTACCATGAGTTTTAAACACCAGCTTAGAAAATTATTGATGATTATAGAAGAATGTTGGATAAAAATACAAACCTAGTTCTATATTTGAACTATACTTTCCTGCATGTTTTTGTTTTTAAAAAAAAATAGAAATTCTAATAAAACCTAGTTTACCACCACCTTTTCATAGCTATTGCCATGACCACCAAATCAGTAGAGACACCATTTGGTCCATCTTTTGTCATCACTATTGCTTGTGCTCACTCCTTGTTGACGACCTTCATTGCCTATGTTTTTTTTTGCCAATTTGCTCTTTCATTCTATCATGTTCATCACTACATTTGTTCTACTAATTTCTGCTACTGCCACCACTGTGCATTTAACCCATCACTACCAATGACAACATTTTGATTCCAGTACTGTAGGGTCATATATTCTACTTTCCTCATTTCAGGTATTGTCAATGGTGAACCATGCATATCTGTTGAGATAAAGGTGTTTCCTTCTTTGCTGATCTCTTTATTTCATTTCGTCTCTTCAGGGTATCAGTTTATTTTCTTCTTTACAAACTTCTTATTTTTTTCCTCTCCCTATTAACTTCACTTTTTTATGGGAAGCAGCCCAAATGTGGATTTCTTCCATTTTCAAGATACATAGCTGAAGGAAATGCTATTAAGAAGAGTGTAACTCGGTATACGATGCACCAAATCCTGAAATTACAGCAACGAGAGGAAATGCCTCTTCCCCTAACCAGTGCTTTTTTATAGTTTATGTTATAATGTGAAGGCTCCTTGACTTGAAGTGTGTAGGGGATTCGCATTCATGTATGCTCTTGTCGAATCAGTATCCTTTTTGTGAAGTTCAGTAGAAGGATCCTAGTTTATCATGCTTTTTCACTTAAATATTTATGTTATTTTCACATCTGATTCTGATTTAGTCATGTTTGCTTAAACCTCAGATAGCACAAGTTAGTGAATATGACCCATTAGATCTGTTCTCTGGATCCAAGAAGGAAATACATAAGGCTGTCAAGGCTCTCTTTACCACCCCTCAGAATAATTTCCGGGTATTTTTAAATGGTTCTCTCATATATGGTGGCTTGGGCGGTGGGACAGATAGTACTAGCTTGATTGTTGGTGAAGAATTTGAAGATGTACTCAAATGTGTAATTCAAGCTGACATTGGCATGCGTACTGAAAGCTTTTTGCAGCTCGTTACTGAGGCAGTCTCTAAATCAGGAGTGTTGGATCGGCTTCTTGAAGTACAGAAGCTTGATATTTTTGACATAGAAGGGGCAATCCATGCATATTATGACATTGTTTCTAAGTCTTGCCGTGTCTGTAGAGATTTGGGAGAGGACATAGCTTCACACAGATTTTCTTCTCTGCATTCCATTCCTTCAGATGAAAGTTTGAAGATTGTTAGAGACTATTTGATTGCTGCTACTGCAAAGGACTGTAGTTTGATAATCAGTTTCACCCCAAGAAAAGATGGGGATTCAGCTTCTCCTTATGATAACATATACCTGGCATCAACTGATCAAAGTTTTGATTACAAGGTATGGTCCCCCATCTTAGTGTTAATTGGTACCAACTACTTGCACCTCTCATGGAATTGAAATCATGTTACATTGTTAAAGGAACCAAAAGCGCATCTCTAGATATAGAAATTTCATCTCTTGTTCCCAAAATTTTGTAATGACAAGATTTTAACTTTTATAAATGGTCCCATTATCTATAAAAATACAACTCTTTCAGATCATGCGAAAACAGAGCAAAAGGATTTCAGACACTATCCCCGTTGCAACAAGTAGGATTTCAATTCAATGTGATTTTCAAATCCATTGATGTGTAGAATCATTAATGATGTGTTGTGAATTCCAATGTAATGAGGTTTTCAGTTCACCGTGCCTAGGTACTCGTTATAAATTATAGCTAGAACATATTTGCAGACTTCCGGAAGTTGCTAACTGCTGAGATTAATGTATTTCCTTGCTTTCTGAAAATTGCTAACTACTGAGTTTAATTTATTTCTGTTGCTACTGATATCTTCTTGCCTTGGCTGTAAATCTGTAGGCATATTTCATTGACCTAGATATGAAACTCTTGAAGAAGATGGAATACTATTATGAATTGGACCAGAAAATAGTAAGCTGCTATATTCAGACGATGAATACAGAACATCAACCTGAAAAAATGGCAAGCAGTGGGGGCTTATGACATTCAACACAACACCAATAAGGATGATTGCTGCCATTTGTCAATGTTCTGATTCATATCTAATGTTCATTTATTAGAGCAGATAAGCCTGGCCTGAACTTCGAGGCTTAAGCTTTATCTGTTGGTGCTTTTCTCCGGTCTATGGCTTCTTGCTAGACCCTTGCAAGGTTGCTACACCGGTGCTGAGATTTTTACCACTTTCACTAAACATGACCAATTCCATGGTACAAAGTCGGTAGCTTGACAAAAAATATCAGGCTGAGTCCATGAATAATTGTGAAGGGTAAGAAAAGTAATAAATTTGGTGAAGTTCAAAACCCCCCTTTAAAATTCTACAAATATCTTTCAATTTTGACAGGTTTTGTTTTTGTTTTTGTTTTCCTTTTTTCTCAACGACAAGATAAAGTTACTTCCTGGTTGCATTATGCTATTATAGCAGTTCCATGCTTAGTCTTCTTATGCTAAACATTATTTTTTATTTATTGACTAAAATCAGGAAGTACACCCAATGCAAAGAATCTCTCTTCGGTATTTCATGCATTCAAATGTGGAATGCTGTCTTTATTCCATGTGCGATGTCGACATACACTGGGTTACTGATCTGCCCTGTGTCATTGAAAGAGAACAAAGAGAGAATTAAAAAACAAGGAAAAAAAAAAAAGATACGATAAAGAGTCATTACTGTAATTCCGAAGAAAGATAAAAAAGAAAGCACGATGATATTCTAAAAGAACGCGAAAACACACATGCTAGGTTCCATATTCTATGGCGAGACTCTCACCTTGTAAAGCCATAATGTTTGTTACGACAGTCTTTCGCATTGATCACTGCCTCACATGAGCTGATTCCGAAACATTGTTTTTAGCTACAAGTATGCATCGATCACAGCCTTAAAGGAGCTGATTCTGAAACATTGCAGCATTGCAGCTCCTGAATTCACTGGAACTTGGTATCTGAATGCTCTTTATCTTATATGCATCTGCCCTCCTTTAGAATTACAATAAAAACAAAGTGTCTTTCAGGTTGGGGAGGACAAGTTGAGGAAACATGGTGACATAGTGCGGATAACCAATGAATGCACCTGCAAGAAAGTGGTTTGATTCTAAGTCCAACGTAGTACGTTGAAATGAGCGGATTTTGGCTTCGATTCAAGTTAGATGCTCTACTTTGTTAAGTGTTTAGTTTCGTCTCCATCCATAACAAAATGAACCTACAGAGGTGGATGGCTAGCAGAGCTCCTAGTGTATGGCGAGTGACTAGATTGGCTTTTAGCTTCTCTTGGATACCTAATCAGTGTCTTCATTGATCCCCCCCATTACCGAGAAAAAGACAGGAGAATTTTCTTCCCCACTACTGAGAAAGTGACATTCAACTACTTAACTGTCCTTCCATCCCATGTCTGACAAGCCTTATTTATTTATCCAGCTGGGTTTTGAACTAACCTTTTCCTTCATGTAAATGTAGGTGGAAACTGAGAGAGGTAACCAAAGAAGATAAACCCTCAGTCTATCCACATTAACTATGTCAGCAATTCCGATTTCATGACTTAGTTTTAACTATTTCTAATCCAATTGTTTCTTGTGACTTTATGAATGCTTTTATAAGTCAAGTCAAAGCTGGACTTTTTCCCCAGCATGGAGAAATTGTTTTCCTGTGTAAACTGCAGGTGTAAAATAGGATCAAGTTATTGATGGAAACCCTAATTACGGGATCATTTTGATGGAAAAGGAGGTCCACTGCAACACAATAGAAGGATATCATTAACAGATTACCATGGTATTCATATAAAACATGTAAGATGTTAGAAACTTGGATATCTTTGCCTATGATGCTCCCCTTTTGGTACCAGATCACATCAGCCATAATCCACACAGGAATAATGCATCTGCAGAAACATATTGTGATCAGGATCAATTTTGCCAGACCATTCTATATAGCAGGTAGCAATTAATGAAGTTTTCATTATTTTCATTAAGCTCCCCTGTTGAATCTTTGCTTAAGATGTGACACATAGGTGTAGAATGGACCTTTTAAGTTGAAGGGGGTAAGTTCATTAGTGCCTAGAACAAAATTTGTGGACTATGCAAAGGAATCCTGGGTTTTAAATGCCTAAATCTTTATATTTGAGACAGTTTTTTGTTCTTAAGGCATTGTATAAGCATGAAATTCTGGAACTAATGCTTTTAAGTATTAAGAGACAGAATTCTCCACTTACCTTTGTAACAGCTCTCAATTTACAATATTGGATGTGAGCAGGAGCTGCAACCAAAATAAGAGGTTCCATGCATCTGCATCGAGGTGTTATGCCAGTTCCAGACCATATCAAAGACCAATAATTGAGGTCAGTTCAACTGAAACCTCGGTGTAAGAAAGCTGAACTGATAATGCGCTGAAATATAACGGTCTTTACTGAGTTGAAAAATCAGCTTCAAATTCCCTTATCTGCAAAACAACAGTCTACCACCACAAGATCTTGTCCATGCAAAATGACAGTTCATCCAGAGAAGAATAAATGTCTCACCAGACACAGCGCACTTCAGTGAAGCATTATCCTCTGAATGGTCGAGCAACCATGTATCTCACCTGCCGCATTTAAAAGTTAAATCCCTACTGTTACCCCTTGGAAACAATTCAGAGCCCACCTCTGTTATATACTAAGAGCATGGTAAAGTTAGAAAAGTGACCATCTAATGCAAAATTTATGTGATTTGTGAGTGATGTTTTCCATATTAGAGTACATTCTAAGTGCTTGATGCGGTTTAGACCAAAATGGAATTCAGAAAGGCATGATTACCCATGAAATCATTGGGCATGAAAAACTGCACAATAAATGCAAAAGGGAAGTCATAGGTGATCCAATCAAGAACCTTCTGATGAACATTTAATTCGAGTTGCCAACCAACACTGTCACTACTTTTGTATTAAACCAAACTCTTATCAAAACACGTAATAAGAAAAAAGGATAACAAACAATTTTCCAATAATCACAAACAAAATGAAAGAGTGGGAATAATTTTATAAATAGAAACTATAAATCCACTCACAACTTGCACAGCAGCTCGTTCCACTCCATTTTCCTATGCTCACAGCCAGTACAGTTCTAGACTAAACAACCATGTCGAAGGTTCCAATCTCTTCCTCAACCTAGCATACTTCTATAATGTCTCTATAGGGCAAGTGCTGTTTTTGTATTAGCTTATGCATTAAATTTATGAATCTCATCTGTCTGTACAGTTCTTTCCTTGCACTGACACTTTTCAGTACTTTTTCTGCACATCTGATATGGAATATAATTTATCTGCTCTGAGCTCAGAGAAAGTACTACAGATCCTGGCTCTGTTTTTTATGCAGAAAACTGTAGTGTCAGTGGAACTACTCTGTTCAAAGTGCAGACAGAAGGTCATGAAGTTAATTTCTTCAATAGAGGGGATAACTTCTGTTGCTCTCGACCCTTCAAAAAATACAGCCACAGTAATAGGAGAAGCTGATCCAGTGAAAATTATTAAACAGGTGAGGAAGTTCAAAAAATCTGCCATGATTGTGAGTATAGGTCCTCCCAAGGATGAGAAGAAGGATGACAAGTCTGTGTCCTCCCATGTCTATATTCATAGCCTTCCCAAGATCTGTCAGGGTTGCGATGCCTGGTTCGTGGTCGGTGAAGATTATCATATCTGTTCAATTCTGTAACTAAGAAACCCATTCCTCATGGATCTCTGTATTTATTATGAGTTCAGTTCATGGAGTTCAACCACTAAAGTAGATAAAAATTTTCCCCTTTCCTCTTTGTAGCCCTTTTGCAATTATTTTGTCCAGAAACTATTTTTTCAAAGGGTTTGGCAACACAAGTGTTGAGACATTGATAAATTTCCATAACATGCTAAACTGTACATTTAGTATGAAAAAACACTTCCCTTCCTCAGAATAAGATGCTTGTTCATACCTGAAGATAGGCAAGTCATTTAGTAGTTGTTCTTCATTTAGTAGTTGATCTATCCATAAGCAGCTTCACCCAAACAATTCAAGCTGATACGTGTATACTTTAAGACTACTAAGGATTTCAGCAGGCACCTAGGAAGAAACGTAAGGCAGTTTCATTATGGACCACACTAAGATTCATTATCCTAAGTTATGAGGTAGATAGTTTCTTGATGGAGTATACAATGGATACATGTATATCTAGGGTAAAAATGTGCTGACTTTTTGGCAAATGGTTGTTCTTCATAACATAGAAAAGGTCATGGGTGGTAAAATCATGCATGAACTAAATTTCCAGTCAGCTACTCCATTTGTGTTGTAGGAGCCTCTACCAACAAGAAATGGGGAAACCACCAAGAGTCCTGGATGCAAGCTTGGTAATGGCATGCTTACTAATTATTCTCTTTGAATGTTGGATATTCACCAAAAGCAGAGATGGGGATTTAAGGCTTCTTTTAAACTGGGACGAATGCAATTTTTTTTTTTTTTTTTCGTTTTTCAGATGAATACAGAGCTCTATGCATCCACCACACTGAGTAAGAAATTTTGATGACTGAAATCATGATAGTGAAGTAAAAGTAAAGGTAAACATCCCATGTAGGGTATCGATACCTGATTGAGCTTTCCTTGCCCTCTTTTGCCCCTTTAAATTGTCTAGTTGGGACTTGGGAGTCAAATGTGAGGATAATCCTATCCATATGTCATTTTACAACCTTAACCTAGTATTTTCAAAATAAGTGATGATAAAGAAATGATCGAGACATCATTATATGTTTTGCATAGATGTGATTGCACAACCGACATGATAAAATATATGAAATACATGACAACTCATGCATTGTATTCAAAAGCTTAGAAAATGTAGTTTTCGACAAGTGGGGCAGGTGTGGCTCCTGTTTCGCCATAACCTGAAAATCAAATCAAAATGAGCAGAGTGTCACTATGTTGACAAAACAAAAATTTGTGCCCTAAGTCCTGACAAGCAATTCAATAGCTCATTGGGCATATGAAATATTAATAATTATTTGAAATAATGGCGAAAAGCATCCATTTGTTGGTAATCATGCGATATTTTATAATCCTCTCGACATCCCTACCTTTTCTTCATAATATTTCGTCTCTTCCTTTTACGGCTTGCTTTCTTTTAGCGCCTTCCTCGACAGATATAAAGATATGCGACCGGCATCGCTTAATTCATTCAATCAATGTTAAACATCATCTTTTCTTATATTTCTTCAATACTACATCAAAACCACAAGGCTCGAAGCTGTGGCTCTGCCACTGCCCAAATCAACCCATTTAGGGGTCCACTCCGGCCACCCCACCTTCATCTCTAGAATCCTCCCCCGTCATTAGATCACCTCGGCTGCCGGAAAGATTTTCAGGCGATTTTTCCGACAACACTATTTCCGGCCAATAACCCCACCTTTGGAATCGCCTCAACCCGATCTACCCACCGAAGGAAAAATCTTCGGCATAAGGCAGTCCACGCAACCACACGCATGGGTTTCTCCCTCCGCGGCAACCACCACGCGTTGGCGCGTGGTCTAGTCCCCAGCCACCCCCTTTTCCCAGATTGATCGTCTCTTCCCGACAAACCACCCCAACCCCTTGGTTTCTCCATTTGAGGCCTGCATCTAGGACTTTTTCCCTTTTTTCTCTCCGACAAGTTATGAAACCCTAGATTTCTGCATATTTCGTGGCCTACCAACTGCTATAGTGCATTTTCTCTATTTTTCTCGAGCCTCAGCACCATCCATAGGCTTTTCTCACCTTTGTAGCTGCATTTTTTGCCCTGGTACATTGGTCTCCTTGTTGATTTTGTTGATTTGTTCCCACTATGGCTAGCAAAGCTCCAAGCTTTTCTTCATTTATGTCTAGCACTCCCATGATAACTGTCAATTGACTCCATGGAAGTGATAACTATCGCCTGGGCCAATTTACATTATGGTTTACCCGGGAATGGTGTCGGGGCGACCAATCGAATTCTACTGAATCTAGTGTTGCTACGCATAAAAGTCACGCTGATAAACATGACACTTTACTTCATAACATTATCCACAACTGATGTAGCCCAAAACACTTGACAATCTGGGGGACACAATCATAGCCTCTGGACCCGTGCAAAGAATTATATACCAACGATATCTAACGCTCTACTACGATATCTCCTTCTGATAAATACTTGAGCAAACTAGCATGGGAAAATTATCTTACTTTGTTGGGAAGGAATGTCTACGAAAATGAGTTCACATCTCATTCGCCAAAGTCATTGATTCCAAGACCTACTTGTCCAACATGGATCAAAATTTTATGATCCTTACTCTTATTAAACTTGGCACAAAAGTTTCATAACATCCAGAACAAATCCTTCGGGCTCCACCATCCCTAAATCTTTGATGACATTTTCGCTTACATCAAGGCGCCATTCATCCACGCGACTACCAAAGACTCGAGGCTTCCCAACACCCGTTGATGCTTCGCCCATCTAACCCTCACAAATGGGATTCCTCGAGTATTCGTGGTGGCCACCCAGGAGAGCCAACGACCCATTGTACCTACTATAATCGACCGTCACCAGACCCATGTTATCAAGCATGGTCGTCATTTCGCGACCGCTCTCACGTGAGCCTAGCCTTCAACCGCCTCCACCTCCAGCTAAGGATAAGCCACCGCCTCCATCTCAAGGAGTGACTCTTACGCCTGGTGAATATAAGGAGTTTCTTCACCTCACTCAGTTCTCGCCAAATCTACCTACTACTCATTGCCCGCATCGCACGCTCCGCCTATCTTACACACTCTCGCCCATGGATTCTCATTCAGATGATCTCTTCTCTTCCTCACTCATCACTTCACCCTTTAACGGCGATTACTCGCCAGCGGATCAAACCACGGCTAAAGGCACGTCCATGTCCCTCCCATCTTTACCTCTTACTTTTATTCTCTATGTCCCTGATTCTCCATTTAATCTTATCTCTATTAGCAAATTAATCCATGACCTTAATTGTTCAATTACCTTTTCTCACTCTTCTATCACCTTGCAGGACCGGAGTACATGAAGGACGATTGGCATAGGACATGAGTCTCAAGGCCTTTATTATCTCAGTTCAACCCCATCTTCCATCGTCTACACTTCAATGAATGAACCTCTCTTCCTGGCCATCATTGCCTCAACATTCGAACATTTTCAAGCTTCTAAGATGGCTCTTTCTTTTTCTCAACTCATTCACTAGAGTGTGAGTCGTGGCTCACTAGGAAACATACTGTATTTCTGCTCCCTGCCGCCTTTAGAATCCCTGAACAAGCCCTTGAGCTTGTCCACACTTATGTTTGGGGTCCGTCTACTTTAGGTTTCCAATATTTTGTTACATTTATTGATGATTTTTCCCGTTGTACTTGGCTATTTTTAATGAAGACTCGAACTGAGCTATTTTCAGTATTCCAAAAATTCTTTGCTGAAATTCACAATCAATTTCATACTTCTATTCATCTTACGCGGTGATAATGCCTTGGAATATCTCTCTACCCCTTTCTCTGACTTTTTATCCTCCCATGGGATTTCATCACTTGCGGCTTACACTCCACAACAAACGGGTGGCTAAGTGCAAGCAAGAATCGTCACTTAGTCGAGATACTGCACTCTTCCTACTTTGTCCGTCTGCAATTTGATCAATCACATGCCCTCTTCTCATTCCGGTGACTAAGTTCTCATTCTCTTCTTTCCACTAACCCTTTTTTGTCTCCCTCCGCGTGTTTTCGAATGCACTTGTTTTGTCCACATACTTACTCCTGGCCAAGATAAGCTTATTGCAAAGGCCGCGAAGTACATCTTCCTTGGTTATTCCCGCCTTCAACGCGGTTATCGTTGCTATTCTCCTGCCACATTCTTCTATCTTCTCTACCCCATCGCCTTCCAATCTCGAGGTTTTATCTCTACCTCTCATCTTTCCCATTTCAGCCTTATCATCCGAGTCCCCAGCTACTCCACCTCGTCCGTTACAAGTTTATACTCATCGTCCGCGTACCAACACCAGGCCTCCCGATGACTCATCTCCTATGGCGCCCTCCTCCACAACGTTGGTCTTATCGTCTCCCGCTGATCTGCCCATCGCCATTCGAAAAGGTACTCGTTCCTCTCGTAATCCCCATCCTATTTCTACTTTCCTGTCTTATCATCGTTTATCTTCACCATATTCTACTTTTATTGCCACCTTGTCTTCTGTTTCTCTTCCTAACACTGTACATGAGGCCATCTCTCATCCGGACCGCAAACATGCAATGGTTGAAGAAATGGTTGCTTTGCATTCTATTGGCACATGGGACCTAATCCTCTTACCTGCTGGCAAGTCTCCTATTAGTTGCCATTAGGTTTATACAAGCAGATTGGTCCGATACGAGTGGATCATCTAAGGCTCGCTTCGTCATGGTACTCGCATATATGGCCTCGATTAGGACACTTCTCCCATTGCCAAGACATCACTGTTCTTTATCTATGACCGCTATGAGCCCAGCCCCCTCGTATCATTTGACATCAAGAATGCCTTCTCCATGGCGACCTCGGCTGAGGAGGTATATACAGCGACCGTCGATTTTGTCAGGGGAGCCCGGTTTAGTACGCAGCTACGCCGCCTTATATGGTCGAAAAAGTGCACCCCCTCAACCCGGCTCGTCGCTTTAGCTCTATGGTACAAAAGTTCGATATGACTCGGAGTACATTAGACCACTTTGTCTTCTATCATCATACATCATCAAGACAATGCATCTATCTACGTAATACATATCATATAACGTAGTAGTGATCGTGATGGTATTCGGAAACTTAAACAAAGATCTCTTAGCCACTTCGTATTGTAAAAGACTTTGAGAAACTCATACTGTAATTATGATAACTCGCCCAATCCCGCACATGCCTCGCAGAAGTATGTCTTTGATATATCGGAGGAAACTAGTATGCTGACTCAAACCCATACACACTCCTATTGATCCAATGTCGCTCAGACCGAACAGGGGGAGCCTCTACGAGATCCAGGGTGATATCGACGACTAGTGGGAAGACTAAACCACCTCACCATCACCCCGACTGCACGCTTTCCCCGTGAGTGTTAGTCGCTCCTCGTCTTGATAGCCACTCTGACGTCACGATCCGATCATATATATCAAAAGGAACACCATATGAGATGTTATATGAAAACAGAGGTACACTGCATTGTTGGATATTGCATTGCGATTGGGCGCTCGTTCACAGACAGAGATGCTTCACTTCAGGATATTGTGTATTTATTGGAGACAACTTAATATCCTGGAAAAGTAAGAAACGAGATGTAGTGGTCAGGTCTAGTGTTGAAGCTAAGTATCGAGCTATGGCTTTGGAAACTTGTGACTTATATGGCTCAAATAGCTTCTTCAGGAGCTAAGATTTGGGAAGGATGGTCAAATGACGCTTGTGTGTGATAACCAAGCAACCCTACACATTGCTTCCAACCCAGTCTTTCATGAGAGGACCAAACATATTGAAGGGGGTTGTCACTTCATTCGAGAGAAGATTGCCTCAGGATACATGACTACTAGTTTCTTCAACTCGAGTGACCAACTAGCAGACATTTTCACTCAGTCTCTTCGAGGTCCAAGGATTCAGTTCATTTGTAACAAGCTTGGTACATTTTCACAAAATTTAGTATCACTATATGCATGTAGATGTGTAGTTCATAAAGGAGGGAACATCACTGTGTAAGTGAGCATATCTGTCCAAAAAAAAAAGTAAAGAACTTCAATAAATGTGTGTTTGTGTGCACGGGCATCAGATATATATATAGAGAGAGAGAGAGGGAGGGAGGGAGGGAAGTAAAAGAGGAAGAGAACCTCAAAGGAATAGTTCCCTATCTAGAAGCATGCGGCACAGGAGAGATGCTTGCCATCCACATTCAATGGGCTTCACTACTCGGTATTTCTGAAAAAAATAGATAGCTTGTCATGATATAACAGTAATAATGGTGATAATTCTCCAATGTCACACCCTACACGGATGAAAGGTAAGGATGTCAAGGCCTTGAGATACATTAATCAATTGTTAAAATTTAGAAGTAAAATGGAAAGCACCAATGAGATTTGTTGAGAGAAAATGAATTTTGTATTCTCATTAATTTACAAAGATAAACATGTTGCTATTACCTAACAAGTTAGTGGCAAAAAGAAACAAAGTTGTAGTCCAATTAAGAGACTCAAAGAGAGAAGTAAAAGAATCCTAAATAGATTAGGAGACTAAACCTTCAACATTCCCCCTCGTGTTTGAAAGGATATGAGTTCAAAAACTGGGGCCATCAAGACATATACTTTATCCTGCACTCTAAGAGCACTTCAACAAGATATCCCTAGTCATCATTAGAGTCGACAAACCAGTAGGCCACGCATCCCGACGCACCTTCTCCGAAAGTGGCAATCCACTTTGATGCGCCTTAATCTTCAAAGGAAACCAGTTAGATGAAATATGTAAGGCGGTTTGATTACGTGATATGTTTTTCCATCCGTTCATCCTTCCCATATTTTAGCTCTCGGAGGAGAGATATGTTTCCAACCATATAAGTTCACACGTTAAGCTAAGGTCATACTCTTCGATACCTCACTTACTCAAATCTAGCTACTATATCTTGTTTCTTACTCTTCCATAATATTAAGTTACCTCCAATGAACACAGAATACCCAGATCTGGGTATGACCTTTGTTCTCATACTACACCCCTTAACCTGGTGTTCCTTTGACATAACGAAGAATACGAACTGCAGCATCCCAATGGCTATCACAGGTGGATTGAACCGACTAACTACGCTACGTGAAAGAAATGTCGTGCCAAGTGATGGGCGTGGGAGATAGTTCGCATTTTTACCTACAAGTCATCGAGATATCTCCCGATCTCACATGTGAGGCTCTCCACCTAGTACAAGTTTATAGGAGTGTCTACAAGCTGCAACCAACATACTCAGGGCGTCTCCGCAATATCCAAGGTATACTTCCTCGAGAAATATCAATCCTAAATTAGACTGATCTACCCACGCTGTAAAATACTTCAGCTTCAAGTCTTTGTCTTAAAGTGGTCGGGTTAGCGGTTGCTTGAAGCCACCAACTCGTCACCATTTCTTACGATGACAATGTCATCCATAAACACAAGTAAATATTAATCGCTCAAGAGAGGTATGATGATAAAAAACGGAATGGTCTATTGTGCTTCGAATCATGCCAAACTCCTCAACCACTGAGCTAAACCAACTAAACCAAGCTCGATGAGATTGTTTCAAACCATAAAAGGAACGACGTAATTTGCATACCAAACCAGACTCCCCCTGAGCAACAAAACCAGGCGGTTGCTCCATATAAACCTCCTCGGCGAGATCACCGTGAAGGAAGGATCGTCGGAAAAAGTTTCAGGCGGCAAGTTGTTCCGACGAAGGTGTAAGCCGAGAGGCTTCATGCACGATCGTACGACTGGGAGCGAGGGCACATCGCTGATGGGTCGAAATTAACTACATGGCGGCAAACTCCTAACCTAATATTTTAAACCCCTTATGGGTTTTGATACCATGTTGAGAGAAAAGGAATTATGTATTCTCATTTAATTTACAAAGGAGGAAACATACATGTTTATACCTAGTAAAGAAAAGGAAACAGTTAGAGTCTTAATTTAGGGAGACTAAGGAGAGAATGAAAAGAATCCTAAATAGATTAGGAGACTAAACCTTAACAAGATTAAATGAGATAAATAAGGGCACAACAAAATGACAATATATAAAATAAGAAAAAATTATAAGCTGCATTATTCAAAATATACCTGGAAAGCTGACAGTAGTAATGCTCAAGGGGAGAGGAGGCAATTTTGTTTTTTTTTTTTTTTTTTTTTTTTGCCACCATGTCAAAGCTCCTACACTAACATTTCCGTTTCAATCTACTGATCAGAATTATAACCTATAAGCACAAAGTCAGTTGTCACAAATGATTCAATGTCCTTCTTCTGTGGATTGATATTCAAAATCTGCAGGAACAGGCAAAGACAACAGAGAAGTTCAGAAACAGTAATAGGAGAAAGCACTTAAACAGGGTATATTAGAAAAAGGCTGAGCTACATTGGATGCCCTATATATTGCCACAAATCCTTTACAATTTTTCATATTTCTGTCAGTACATTTTCATGTAGTTGTTCATAACCTAACCTCATATATTTTTGAGGATAACATCAACCACCTCTCCCTCCCCTCCAACCTCGCCCCAACCCAAAAAGAAAATATTAATAAAAACATGCATAACAATGTCATAAGTTTTTTTTAATAACATTATCATATAACTCTTCTAAATAAAGATAAGGGAAAACATATCCTTCATCCTGTGTTTCTTTATGTTAAAAGCATGATATTCATATTAAACTCAAATCCTACAAGCTTGAGTTTTTAGGAGAGTTGGCTGTTTAACATGCTATCAGAGCCTGGTTTGGCAGGAGTTCCTAGGTTCGAGCCACCTTTTGGCAATTTATTCCTCATTTGTTGATTTGAAAGTCCATGGAAGAATCTATTTGGTTTGTTTGACTCTCCGCATGCAAGTATGGGGTTGGACGTGAGAGAGGGTGTTAAAGGCATGATATTCATATTAAACTCAAATCCTACAAGCTTTAGCTTTTAGGAGAGTTGGTCATTTAACACTTTCCAAAAACAGTTTAAATTGAATTTGAAATCAGCCTGGATTTCACAGAATCAGGGAAAAATGTTATTTCCAAAACATGTAAAAATTTTCCTAGATATGAGGATAAAATAGGAATTTAAATAGATAGATAAAACATATCCTTATTCCTTCATCTTGTGTTTCTTTCCAAAAATAGTTTAAATTGAATTTGAAACCAGCCTGGATTTCACAGAATCAGGGAAAAATGTTATTTCCAAAGCATGTAAGGTTTTTTCCTAGATACGAAGATAAAATAGGAATTCAAATAGATAGACAGAACATATATACATACATACACACTCAAATACACATCCATACATGTACACACATGCACATCTACCAGAAACAGAGTGCCAAAGACCTTCAGCATATCAGAAATTATCCAATTCAGCTTTGTTCCTCTTTTATTGGTCATACTCACTGGGAAAGGTTTAGGAAGATACTGAAGCTGTTCCTCGAGAGGCCTAACGTGAGTTTTATAAATATGGGCATCACCAATTATGTGGATGAAATCACCAGGGACAATACCTGGACAGGCAAATTGATGTAGAAAGATTCTTAACAAGAATGTAGATGATTGATAGCTCATGATGCCAATGACAGGTCATAAATGAAGTAGAACTATGGAGAAAAATATAATTGGATCCTCTTATTTTAAAACGTTTAGATCCTCATATTAGAATTAAATACATACCGCAAACATGAGCAATCATGCATGTCAACAAAGCATAAGAAGCAATGTTAAAAGGCACACCAAGACCCATATCAGCAGTGCTCTGATACATTTGACAGGATAGCTCCCCATTGGCTACATAAAACTACAATGTAGAAATACGCAAATAAGCATATTACAACCATAAAATCAGGAAAAATGATAAAAAGAATTAGCATGTACCAAACCTGCGCAAACATGTGGCAAGGTGGAAATGCCATCAATTTAAGATCAGATGGATTCCAAGAAGAGAGTACAATATGCCTTTCATCAGGTTTATTCTTAATCTTATCAATAACATCAAGCAACTGATCAAATCCTTGATCTGTGTAGTCAGCATGCATGTTGGTATACCTGTTAAACAGAACTCTAAGGAGATGATTGAACAATGGAACGAAAATTATACCAGATGTACAGAAAATGCTGACTTCTAACCTGGCACCAAAGTGTCTCCACTGGAACCCATATATGGGTCCCAAGTCCCCCTCTTCCCTATCTGTCAATCCAATACTGAAACATATGGATATATCAGTTATACTGGAGGACAAAGCAGTTCTAAAATAGAACAGATTCTGATAGCCAAGTAGTTACCTGTCAAGGTAATCTCTGGATGCATTGCCATCCCATATATGAATGCCTTTCTCCTGCAAAACCTATTTCAATAACATCTATCCATAATCCATTTCATCAAATATAATTAATTTTAAAAAGATATTAAGGACTTGTAGATAAATCTCTCTAAGACTCTCCATGAGTACCCAAATCTCAGGGTGCTAACTACTCCAAACAACCAGCATCAATAAATTCAAGGTATTGCCATCGAGGGATTTTTTTTTTTTTTTTTTTTAATCAATAAAAGCAGTATATTGAACAAAAGGGAAACAAGGCCCTGTAAGTACATAGTATACAAAAGGAACCATGTAAGGAGAAAAAAGACATGCGCCGTGAGTAGACCTAATAAGCCAAAACCTACCAACCCAGAAAACCAAGGGCCAAGCCAACAAAACCACACCAACCCCTCAACTTGCAGCCACCCACTCTAAGAAACATATAAGTGAAGATATCTCTTCACCTATGTACAAACCATTCCAACTCCACAAGTTATAAACAAAAGAATGCTTTAACTTTTGTACATCAACGATCCCATTTCTAAAAGCTATGCGATTACGCTCCTTCCACACTATCTAAAAGATGCAAGGTGGGACAGATTTCCACATGTTGCTTCTTTTTTTTCCAACAAAAGAACCCTTCTAGCTAAGGAGAGCCTCCTTAACCGTTTTGGGAAAGACCCAGGATAATCCAACTAAGGAGAGAAAAATAACCCAAAGGTGGCAGGCCACTGGACAGTGCAACAAAATATGATGGGCGGATTCTTCATCACAACCACAGAGATAGCAACGATTGGGAAGGTGCCACCCCTTTCTTTGGAGCTTGTCTAAAGTTAAAATCTTACCCCAGGTTGCTTCCCACGCAAAAAAGGTTGCTTTGGTGGGAACACAATGAACCCAAATGCCCTTAATGGGGAACAGAGGAGTACCCCTCGGACTTAGCACTTTAACGGCCTCGCTGACTGAAAAAGAACACCTTATTAGGGCCTTCCAAGAGATCTTGTCTGGCTTAGAGGAGACCCTTTCTTTCTGTAGGGAGTTGAGAAGGGCCATAGCCAAAGCCACTTCCCAGTCATTAAAGTCTCTATAAAGATTAAGCTTCACGCCGTTTCCCCACGCTTGATCCTAAACATCCACTATAGTCTCAAATTTGTTAACTGCTAAATCGGAAAGAATAGGAAAGGAGTGTCTAAGAGGAGCGGTTCCACACCAGAGATCCAACCAAAACCTTATCCTAGTGTCGTTGCCAACAATAAATCTCCAATTCTCTTTCACCTCGTTGTCAACCGTTATCATTGACAGAATTTAAACTTAAGATCATGTGTCTCTTATTGGGAACACACTTTCCAACATTCATCCTTACCAATTGTGAGCTATATTGGGTTTGAAAATCAACTTAGAAAATGTGAGCTCATCCCAGTGGAAAGGGTGTTGAATGTGGAAGGTTAGATTTTTTAAATTGGTTGCAAAGTGGGTGTTCTTCTAACTAGTTAATTAGGTCTTTCACTTAACACCCTTTACAACTGTGTAATAGTATGGGATGGTGTTGATGAAAGGCTTCAGAAGAAGTTAAAAACATGGAAACATCATTATATATGTACGAGGGGTAGGTTAATATTAGTAAAAGCACTTTAACTAGCTTGCCAATTTAATCTTATCTCATTGCTTTGAATGCACAAGAGAGTTTGGACAAGGTTAGAGATTTAGAGTGATGGTTATTTAGAAAGGAAACCTCATTTAATGAAATGGGAGATTGTGTGTTTAGATAAGGAAGTGAGGGGTCTTGGAGTTGGATGTCTCCCTCTACTTAACAAGGACGTCCTCTGTAAGTGTATTTGGTGCTTTGCTAATGAATGGGAAGCTATGTGGAGAGGCGTGATTCATGGCAAGTATGAGGAATTGGAAGGCGAACGGTGTTCTAAGGAAGTGAAGGATAACTACGGTGTTAGGGTTTGAAAGGCCATTAGAAACTTATGGTAGCTTGTTTCTTGTCCATTTTCTTTCTTAGTGGACAACAGGAGGAGGATTAAATTTTGGAAAGATACTTAATAAGGAGATAAGCCTTTATGAAGCCTTTCACTCCTTGTGGGCCTTAGCTAGCTTTAAAGAAGTTTAGGTGGTAGATTGGTGAACTAAAACAATTAGGAGATTGAGCAAGTGGAGATATTTTTATCCTGACTTCAAGGCAAAGTAGTGCAAGTAGGAGGAGAAGACAAGTTGGTATGGGGGTGGCTAAGAGTGGATCCTTCTTCATAAAAAGTCACTCTTTGATGTTCTTAAGGTGAGAAGAGTAGAGTCTTCCCCTTCTAAAGTGGTGTAGAATGCGGGGATCTCTCTTAAAGTTAGCTTCTTTGTTTGGAAGGCTTTTTGGAAAAAGTGTTAACCTTAGATAATTTACAAAGTAGAGTATAGTCTTTAGCCAATGGATGCTCTTTTTTCTTTTAATTATGAGGAGTTGGTTAATCACATCCTCTTGTATTGTGAGAATGCTAGGGTGATGTAGGTGTTATAGTATTGTAGAATTAGAAACTAGTTGGAAAAAGAAAACTTGCATTCATGTAGAGTTAGGAAACTTCATATTCTTTCCTATTTGGTTTGGGATTGTCTTGTATATAAATGGGTAATCAATGAAAGATACAATTTTTCCTTCAATTATCTCTGATTACAATGTACCAGAGCCTAGGGCTTAATTTGTTTAAAATAAATAAAAAAAAGGCAAATTTTTTGGAAAAATCTCAAGCAAAATCTGTCACCGCCGACTACAAACTCCGGTGAACTTTCCGGCAACTCAAATCCGACCGGCGACCACCCCACTTAGAGCACTATGATCTGATCTATCCACCAGCGAAAGGAGCTCCAGCAAAAGCCCCCCCACGCACCTCCACATTGTCTCACGCATCGGCGCATGAGGGCGCGTGACGCACTTTCCGACAACACATTTTGAGCTTTTTCTCATTTTAGTGTCTTTTGTGCTGAAATTCAAACACAATTTCATGTCTCTGTTCAAACATTGATATGATACCCAGAAAGAGTATTTTTCGAATCCTTTCACCATTCAATATGTTATAACATGAGATTCCCATCAAACCTCGGTGTGTTGATACAATCTCCTTCGTACGGGTAACCGAGAAAGAATAGACATCTTCTTGAGACTCGCCTTAGGCCCTTTTGTTCTTAAAATGAATGTCCCTAAACATTTTCAAATACGCAAAGATTCACAACTTGTTTTTTATTACCGTGACGCCTCATCTACTCGTCAGCTACCCCTTACCACCCGCTTGTTTCCAACAATCTATCAGTTCTTATTGATCCCAAGGTATTCTCGAGATGTCCGTCCTTAAGTCTCTAAGCTTGATCTGAAGTCCTTAAAGTGTATCTTTGGGAGCTATTCTCGTGTTCAAAAAGGGTATAGGTATTATTGTCCCACTCTTCGACGTTACTTTGTGTCTACTGATGTTACATTCTTTGAAACTACCTCGTTTTCCCTTTCTTCTCTTGTTACTCGTTAGGGGGAGGATGATGATTTATTAGTGTACACTATTGCCTCACCGACTTACCCAACTCCCTGCCTTATTAACCTCCCATTACTCAAGATATTCTCAACGTAACCCAATTAGCCTCTATCTAACACCGGTCGTTTCATTAACATCGATTTAGTCCAAAATGATGATCTTCTGATTGCTCTCCATAAAAGTAAACGTCAATGTGCTAACCCAATCTCTTCGTTTGTTTCCTATAACCATTTTCCGTCTTCCTCTTGTTCCTTTATTGCATCTCTTGATTCTACCTCTATTCCTCACACTGTTCGTGAGGCTTTAACTCACCCTAGTTGTAAACCCCCACAAGTCTAAATATCAATAATCGTCCAATTAGTTTTGCTTGCAATTAACGCTCTTTTAATTCTCCCGAATCAAAGTATAAGAATGATAAATATGAAAATGGGTACATAAATCATAGAAATAAAGGTTTTTAGGTTAAAACATTAAAAATGAACTGAATGCCGAAACCTTAGAGCAGTCCCATGTGACTGAATTTGAGAAACAGAAGGGCAAAACTGTAATTTTGAAGAAAATCAAAAAATACCCCCCATGAACAAGAGAAAATCAAGTACCGGATTAAAATCCCATTTTTCTTCATCTTTCTCAGATTCCTTCACTTCACTCTCACCCCACACCTGAACCCTGCAAATCATTGGGAGATGAAGAAAGGAAGGGCAAAACCGAAGATTGAAGGGTAGATTAGAGATCAAAGCTCAAGATCTTCATCCCAACCAAGAATTTCGGGTAGGGGTTTTCTCCCATTCACTTACATTGAGGCTAGGGTATTTATACATGTATGTTTTGGGGTTGTAAATGCTATATATTTATGGTCTGAAACCATTCTCTCTCTGTACGTGGGAATGAGGAATTTTATTCTTAAACGTGTTCTGTAGTGGGATCGATTTCTAACCCTAGTGATTGCGTGTGAGTAGTGAAATAACGGGGTATGATCTCAGATCCACCTAAGTGTTTATTGAAAGTGTTTTATAACCTGATATTGTGAATGTTTTTAGAATATTTTCGTAACCGGGGATTTATGAAATATTCGGGTACGGGTCCCGATTTGTCATCAACATTCCGCATGGTGATCGAGGAACTAAATGGATTCAACTATACGGGGAGTCAAGCATATCAGGTAGGATTTAAATATATGATGTAGGATTCTTACATAGTTTGGGGATTCTCTATATAGTATAGGGATCTTATATAGTATGAGGACTTTATATAGTACTTGTGATTCTAACATGTTATCATATTTTTTTTTTTTTTTTTTTTTTGATGTCTCCCCATAACATCACACGTAAAGTAGACTTTCATAAGATGTGATTCTTATATAAGATGAGATTCTAATATACGGGGGATGCTTATAGTACAGATCCTTATATAGTAAAGGATTCTAATATAAGATGCAGGATTCTAATATAAGACGGGGTTTCTTTATATAGTATGGGAGATTCTTATATATAACATAGGATTCTTATATAGTACGGGGGACTTATAGTGTTGTGGGGAGATTCTAATATAATACGAGGGATTCTTATATAAGATGGGGATTTTCATATAACAAGTGTAATTTTATATTAAGATGGGATCCTTATATAGCAAGTGATTCTAATATAGCACTGGGGATTCTAATATAAGATGAGTGGGATTATTATATTAAGATTTAGGATTCTTATATAACATAGGGATTCTTATATAGTACGGGGATTCCTACATAATATCAAGGATTCCGGCATGGTGATCGGGTTACGTAGATCGATTGTCTAGGATAAATTTCCTCGATATAGTGATCGGAAACAAAAGGAGATGAGAGGTTCAGAAGAGGATGCTCTAAATATTCTTAAGAGGTTCCTAGTAAGGATGCTTCGAGAAATACTACTAGGAATATGAGAGGTTCCTCAAGGATGCTCTAATTATTATCAAGAGGTTCCGAGTGAGGAGAAACAGAAACAAAGAGAACTTCGAGGAGGTGAGGCTACCGCTTGAAGATGGTTTCTTGTATGTTGCCTATGTTGTCTCGTGGAGGTTCCGTCAAGTGTAAGGATGCTCGAGAAACAAAGAGAACTTCGAGGAAGTGGAGGTTACTGTGTAGTATGCTACTTTCCTTTAAGGATGTGTTCGATGTTTTCTCCGTAGAGATTCCAAGTATAGACGCTTTATGAAAAGAAGAGAATTGATGAGGTGGAGGTTGGCTATGAAGTATGTTACTTGCCAAAGAGAAACTTCGAGGGTAGAGGTTATGCTATAGCCGCATGTTTAAGAGACCTGTTGAATTGTCAGAGTCAACCAAGTAATATTTTTACACACGTGGTTCATGCATTTAATCACTCATTTGTAACCCGAGATCCGTTTCAGTAATGTCATCATGGCGAAATTGTATATCTATGATATGTTCAAAGAAAAAATGAGAATCGACCGTTTCATACTTTTCAACCTTGTCGTGAAGCTGAGGATTTTCCACAGAATCTCATGCTCACCCCCACTACTTACATCCCTTTCGCATTTTACTGAGGGAGTGGTAGAAATGAGGAACCTGCAGATTGAGGCCCCACCTAGGAATCAAATTCCCGAGAGAACATGTGTGAGCTATCGGGCTTACTAGACTAGAGAAATTATTCTCAAAATCATGTAAAGTCTAGTATTTTGTTATTCAAGTTATCATAGTTTAATTCTTTTGAAATGTAAATGCCAATACTGGGCATATTTTGCTATCAGGGCCATGGTCGTTTAGTCTTTTACTGTTATTGTGGGTATTGCATACTATGAATGGAAATCTTTCGGGGATAATATTGTAAATATTTTATGGATAAACGGGCCCAATGTGGGTGATAATATAATCGCATTGTGCTGTGTTTCGGTAAAACTCCTAACAAAAGAGACTCATCGAATTTTGTTTAATTGGGCGACCCCATCATTTATGGATTTTATTAAAGTTTCCTGTTGTGTAAATGGTCATAGTATGTAATGACGTCCCATGGGGTATTTGGGGCGTTACACTAGCTGAGGTAAGGGCAGATGGTGGGATTGTAAAATGCAGGTTAGATGACAATGGTACATGGGACTTCGCTGGGTTTTACCTACCTGAAATAAGGCTATCGGGTTGTCATTGGGTGTTTGTAGTAAAGTTTAATCCTGATGATCTGCTGTTGATCAAGGTCTGGCTTGCTAAGCAGAGCTATGCTCTCGACTTATGACGTTTGATTATTCCGATACTCTTTCTCCGTAGGTAAGTCGACATCCGGCTCATCCGCTTATTTCTCTCACGTCTTAAGTGATTAGACTCGTGATCAGCTTAAAATCAAGAATGCTTTTCTCTACATGAGATTCCGTGAAGAAATTTACATGAAGCAACCTTCTGGGTTTGTCAGCCAAGGGAGATAGGAATGTGTCTAGTCTCTAAATCGTATGGCTCAAACCCGAGTCCCCATGCTTGGCTCGGGCAAATTCAGCCAAAGAGACATTCGCATGCAAGTAAGAAAGTAAATCTAACCACTCTATCTTTCATAAAACGTCTAGTTCTGGTATTATTCTACTGGCAAGCAGACATGACGATATCATTACCACTGTGCTGACCTGGCAAAGGTATATTACATTCCTTAAACTCTTTCTCTATAATACTTCACACAAAGGATTTATGAATGTTGAAGTATTTCTTGGGTGTTGAAGTCATGAGAAGTAAGCAGGGAATTTTGTTATCTCAACGAAAATATGTGCTCAATTTGTTATCAGAGATAGAGAAATTGAGTGTCAAACCGTGTAGTACTCCTATGACTCCTAATGTGTAGATCACTAAGGAAGGAGACCTATTTGAAAACCCTAAGAGATACAGAAAACTGGTTAGAAATCAATTATCTTTTGAAAATCGCTCGAATATCTATTCAATAAGTGTTTCTGAGTCTAAGATAATGCCATCTCCCACAAATCGGGCTATCGCTAGCTATGAAAGATATCCTACGCTACTGGTGCAAGTCCCTTTACATGAATATTGTATAAGAAGACAAGTTAATATGAATTGAGGCTTTTCGAAGGACAAGTAAGATCTAAGGAAGACAGGAGATCTACGCCGTATCGCGTTTCTTTAGAGGAAATTCTGATCTCATGGAAAGTGCTGAAGCAAAGTGTTAATCTCACGGTTCAATATGAGTAGCATCGAGCCATGGCACAATCTGTATGCGAGATCATGTGGATACATCAGCTATTGATGGAAGTGGGCATCGAAACTTCAGTACCAACAAAGCTTTGGTGTGATAACCAAGCTGCCATGAATATAGCATCTAACCCAATATTTCATGAACGGACCAAACATATTGAGATAGATTATCATTTTGTCCATAAGAAAGATCCAATGGTCATCTTTACAAGATACGGAAGACTGGAGAACAAGCAATGAGATATTTTCACAAAACCTTTGAATGGGATCAGTTAATTTTCTCAGAACAAGCTCGACATGATCAACATTTATGCTCCAACTGAGGGGGCTGTTGTAAAGATTGTAATTTAGAAAGTAGTTTGAAAAAAGGAAACTTGCATTCATGTGTGAGTTTAGGGAAACTTTGTTATTCTTCCTATTTGGTTTGGGATTGTCTTGTATATAACTAGGTGGTTTGGGAAAGATACAATTTTTCCTTCAATTATCTTTGATTACAGAGTGCGTTCAAAATTTACTCATCTATATACTGGTTTCATTTCTTTACCGATATCACAAACCGACACCGGTCTCTAAGCCTAACCGATACCAAACCAATATACGAAAGCTAAATTGACCCGCCTTGATAAAAGGGATATCTTATCATAGAAGAAAGAGAGGGGGGACTGAAAATGTCAGGTTAAGAGGCTCT
Organism: Tetrastigma voinierianum; assembly: GCA_016808115.1. Classification (NCBI taxonomy): domain Eukaryota; kingdom Viridiplantae; phylum Streptophyta; class Magnoliopsida; order Vitales; family Vitaceae; genus Tetrastigma; species Tetrastigma voinierianum. Next base: position 209,111 of record JAEQBH010001548.1, read on the forward strand.
TCACAAGAAGTAGAGGGAGGGGTCGAATTTGCCAGGAACGCCCATCACAAAGAGCGTTTGCCTGAGGAGAGGAGACCGAGAGAGGGCAAGGAGAGGTCTGATCTATATTTTCTATGTAGAGGGAGGAAGAAGACCAAGGAACGGGTGCGACATGTAATCTTTGGTGTGTCTTTGTCGCAAAGAGAGGGAAACGAGAGTAGAGAGGAGGTTGGAGTGTTTTTATTTTAAATACTAAAATATAAATATATATGTGAAATGATAGAAGAAAAGAAAGCTTTTCTTTATTGAATGGATGAGTTACATAGTATAGAGACACCTATATATACACATCAAGAAGGCATAAAAAGGAAACAAATAAAGTATTTAAAATGAAGGAAAATAATGTACAAGAAAGGAAGGAGATAAACCAGAGAATATCTTAAGAGTATCTTATGATTCTCAAAACTCCCCCTCAAGTTGGAGCATATAGGTTATATGCACCAAGCTTGTTACAAAAATATTGAATCCTCGTATCTCGGAGAGACTTAGTGAAAATACTCGCCAACACACCAAGTCGACGAACTAGTAGTCACGCCATCTGAGCAATCTTCTCGAATGAAGTGACTGGCCACTTCACACGCTCATCTCTCTCACGAAAGAGACTGATTCTGATGCACATGTGTGGCTGCTCAGTTATCACACAAGTGTCATTTGCTCATTCCTTCCCAAATTTTAAATGCCTCCGCTAAGCTCATGGCCATATGAGTTCACGCTGTCAAAGTCAGAATGATACTCGCCCCAGACTGCAGACTTACCACTCATCCCTGCTTTCTTACCTTCCAAGATATTAAGCGCTCCAATAAATACACACATTCAAGTGGAGCGCCTGTCTCATAGGCCGAATTTCGCCAAATAACACGACATCCAACAACTGGAGATGACCTTTCGTTTTCACAGCAACACCCTCGCCCAACGTTCCTTTGATATAACAGAGGATACTGACGACAAGATCCCAGACTATCATACGGCGATCGCAAAAACCGACTAACTACGCCACTTTGAATTTTAAACGCTTTGACAAACATGCTTATGAGGTTCAACCCCTACTAGTTTACCCATATTTCCCGGATCTCGTAGAGCTCCTATCTGTGCACAAGCTAACATCTGATGATGCGCATAGAATCATGCCCAGGGTTTACAAATTAGCATACCAATTTCCTCCCAATATATCCAAGACATACTTTCGGCATAACCACACACCCGACCACTGCCTATCTCAATCCCCGTAAAGTACTGAAGGTTTCCCCAAAGTCTTTGTCTGGGGCTGGTTGAAGAGATGTTGTTTAAGTCTCCGAATACAGTCATGATCACTGCCTATTATAACAATGTCGTCCACATAAATAATCAAATAGATGCACTCTCCTTAGGATGTATGATAATAGAAGACAGAGTGGTCTGATGTTACTCCGAGAGATATCAAACTCCTATACCACGAAACTAAAGCGCCAACCAAAGCTCGATGAGAATCGCTTTAGCCATATAAGGAACCCACGAGCTTGGCATACTAAACCACTTCCTGCTAACAAATCCAAGTGGTTACCCATATATACCTCCCAGTGAGGTCACACAGGAAATACATTCATGTCCAACTAATACAAGAGCCAAGATCCAGCGCCCATGAGGGAGAGAAGAGAAGACGAATGGAAGTCATCTTCAAATGTAAGAAAAAGTGTCACATGCTAGCTTCGAGTCATATCTGAGTACACCCCTTAGCAACTAAACGAGCCTTAAGAAGGTTCACTCCACCATCCGAACCAATCTTATATAAACCCAACAACAACCAACAGAGACTCAACAAAGAAATAAAGTACCAGTCCCACGTACAAGAGAATGTGTGAGCAATCATTTCTTCAACTATCAGTCATTTCTAGCCTGATGAGAGAGCATCATGTACGCTTAGAAGAGAAATATAAGATAAGGAAATAAAAGCAGAATATGGTGAAGATAAGCTGATAAGTCATGAAATTATAAATAGGATAGGGTTACGAGAAGAACGAGTACCTTTCTCGAACGGCAAATGAATATCACAGATAATAACCCAAGATAAAGGGCGCCACAGAGATGACAATGAGGCCTTGTCAATACGCAAACGACAAGTATAAACCTGTAATGGTCGAGGTGGAGAAATGAAGGACACATGAGGTATCCTGGATGGGATAAAGAGGTAGAGATATACATCGAATCAGAGGCGGGTGGTAGGTAACATAGAAGAGTTCTCAAAAAATGTGACATCGGCAGAGATAAAGTATCAATGTGTATCAAAAGAGTAGCAGCGATACCCTCATTGAAGTCGAGAATAACCGAGGAAGACACACTTCGTGGCTTTGACTAAGAGCTCGTCTTGTCCATGAGTAAGAAAAAAAATATACAACCAAAGACACGAGGGGGAAGACAAAAGAGGGGTTGATTTGGAAAAATGATGGAATGAGGAATTTGATCATGCAAGACTTGATTACGGCATAATGATTAATCAACAACAAAGCGCCAAGATAGCATCCCCGTAAACGCTGAGGAACCTATGGATGGAATAAAAGAGTGCGAAAGGCTTTCACAACTAAATGATGATTCGCTCGCCTAACGCACTCGCTGAGAGGAGGTAAGCAAAGAGGACTAATCAAGACCTCACACAGGACATAAAAGGAGGAGAATGGTCTAAAAAGATATTTCTTAGCATTATCACTTCGTAAGATACGAATTGAAGTATTAAATTGAGTTCGAACTTCAGCATGGAACTTCTGGAAAATAGAGAATAACTCAGCTTGAGTTTTCATTGAAAATAGCCAAATACAACGAGAATAATCATCTATAAAAGTAACAAAGTACCAGAACCCCAAAGTAAACTCAATGTGGACAAGCTCGAAATGAGACTTTGTTCGTTGTTCTAGGTGCTTAGGGAATGGGACACAAGTATGTTTCCCAAACTAACATAACTCACACTCAATTGAGGACAAACTAGAAAAACGAGAAGCCATTATCCGAAACTTGGAAATATTCGGATGGCCAAGGCGACTATGAATAAGGAGAGGAGTACCCATGGAAGTGCAAGCAGTAGAAGATGAAGGCGAGCTAAGATGAAAGAGGCCCTGAAACTCCCATCTTATGTCAATCAGCCCTCCCGCATCTTGGCCCTACAATGTGACAAAATTATCTTAAAAGGTAATCAAAATCACCTTACACCGAGTCAACTTATCGATAGAAATGGATGCGCATTTCGTTGCCTCGAAGTTGAGGTGAATGTACTCCTGTGAGACTGCTGGGTGAAAGTATAACTCCCGGAGGTGTGGATGAGCTCCCTTTGGCAGCCATAGAAGTGAGAAAAGCAACAAAGTCAACTCAAACAACAAAACATGGTTACCAGTGGAGATAACAGGGTCTTAGGAGATTGGACTAGACTGTAGCAATGACTAGTTCTCAGCAAACAGTAGAAAGTCTCGAAGAAAAGTGTCATCCGGACATAAAAACTGAGAAAAGGGCACAAGTGTGTCTCAAAATTGTGGAAGACATGTGGATAAAGTGGATCGCACCACAAGCATAGAGAAGAAGTCCGGTCAGTTTGTTAAGCCACAACAAGTGGAGGGACAATGCCATGAGAAAATTTATCGTGTGGGCATGTGGTGTAAGGCTCTGCAGGTTTCCTCCAAAGGATGTATCAAGCCGCGCAACCCAATGGTGGAGTCAGTCGGTCGCAAAACAATGTTGCCGTAAAGTTATCGAAAAGGTCACCAAAAAAATTTTCCAGCAACCGAGGTGACTTGATGGCGGCAGAGGATTCCAAAATGATATGGGTAGCCTGAAAGTGCGATACGACCATCAGATGGGTCACAAAGTCGGAACCGCGGGCAAACCCTCAACCCAAGTCATGACTCGATACCATGCGAAATGAGATAATAAAAGAAAACTTTTCTTTATTGAATGGATGAGTTACATAGTATAGAGACACCTATATATACACATCAAGAAGGCATAAAAAAGAAACAAATAAAGTACAAAAAAGGAAGGAAAATAATGTACAATAAAGGAAGGAAATAAACCAAAGAATATCCTATGATTCTCAATATATATATATATATATATATATATATATATATATATATATATATATATATATATATATATATTGAAATGAAAATAAAATATAATATATTTGATAAAATTATATATTTTTAAATATGATTTAGATTTTTTTAAACTCTAAAAATTTTTTTTTTTTTTTTTTATGGATAAAGATATGCATTGATAACAAAAAACAAATAGTGCTCGCTTCAAAAGTACACAAGAAGACACAAGAGGGACAAAGCCCGTCAAGGACCAAAACATGCAGTTAAACCCAAACCCAAAAACAATTACCTATCCCCATCCAAGTTAAAAATCCAAAATACCCTCAGTCTCTATCCCCACTCACACGCGTCAGCTCCAAGACCAAAAGCTACAAATGAAAAAATTCTTAATCTATACATAGAAAAGGTCTCATTATCGAAGACCACTTATTTCTTCTCGCACTACACTCGCCGTGGCAGTACAAAGGCAATGCCCCCTTCAAACTTTCGCTCTTCGCCCACTTTGCCTTGCCAAGCTAGAAGGACCTGCCGTACTGAGAAAGGGAAGACCCATCCAAACCCCATAATAGCCAAAATAAGATCCCAAAGCATTCTGCCTTCGGAAAGGTTGAACTAGAAGATGGCTTGTGGTTTCTCCTCCTCTTCACAAAGGTAGCATATGTCAAGGTTAAGGATCTTCCTCTCTCTTTGAAGCCGGGTTCAGTCACCTTTTACCCTAAGACGCCTCCCAAGCAAAAAAACCCACCTTCAAGGGGACCAAAGTGTTCCAAACTGATAAGGCAGGAAAAGGTGTTGTCTCGACTTCAGTGCGATTCAAAACCTCATACAAGAGCTTCACTGAATAAACGTCATGCATTCTTTAAGACCAACTTGTCTTCCTGCTTAAGTACCACTTTCCAGGGATGGATCATTTTCATAAAATTCACCACCTCCCTCACTTCCCAGTCATTGAATGGCCTGCTAAAACGAGGGGACCAACCACCATCATTCGAAACATCCCAAATATCCCAAATCATCGCATCTTTCTGAACTACAAGGCTAAACAACGCTGAACGCGCATGCGACAAAGCCTCTCCCCCATTTTCCAAACCAGACTCGCTACCATTACCAACCACAAATTTTGCATTTGCTTTAATCCATATCCCATTCTTTCCTAATTTCTTTCCATAACCTGTCTCCAAAACTGCTCCTAACTTCCCTAACACCAACCCCGCGGGACATCTCCCAAATTTCGTTCCCACAGTCTTCCTCCATCGGGAATTCCTTCTCAAGCCGCGAAACGCCACAACCATTTTCCTAACAAGGCTTGTTTAGATCAGGTGCTTCACCCCCAAGCCGCCAACTTTTATCCGTACACACCGCGCGGCCCAACTCACCAACGAGGTTTCTATCCAAAGTTCCCAATCCCACGTAAAGTCCCTCGAATTTTTTCTAAATTTTTGCACACGATACGGATCCTAAAAGCGACATAAAATAGATAGGAGATTGGGGACGGTGAGTGCTTCCGATAAGTGTAACTTTCCCCTTGAGATATATCGACGCTTCCAACCTGCTACCTCCTTCGAACCTTTCCTCGATGGTATCCTACATCCCGACCGACTAGGCGAAGCTCTGTGGGGAGGCCCAAATAATTAGTAGTACGATCCGGCCGCCTCGCAATCCTAACTCCGCCGTCAAGACCTCAATATTCTCCCGCCCCTCCAATAGGAAAATCTGCTTTTACTGTTGATTTTCACTCGAGAGTGGCCTCAAACCACATCAAAATCCATCTCAAACAAAGCCATTGGTCGATTATCTTGCTGCAACAACAGGTATCATCTCGCATAGCAAGAGAAGGTGTGACACCCAACTCCTCCTCTCTAGCACCCCCAATTTTACATCCGTGACAAGAAATCTTCACACTGCTTACCAACTCGCAAGATATCCATTCCTAAGGCAAAGATACGGGGATGTGGGTCCCTCACACAATCTCATTTAAAGCCCCTGAACCCCATTGATATGATCGAGTAAGAGACACAGACATATTAATTCAAAAGATCCAAGATATCCATCTGCCAAAACCCATTCTTCTCACGCACTCAAGTACATACTCCCAATTTACATGATCATAAGCCTTTCAATGTCTAACTTTATACTTACTTCCCGCTATCATTCCTTCCTTTCAACATGGAATCCACACTCATTCACATTAGCAAAGATCTGGGGATTTGTCTTCCTTCGACAAAGGCATTTTGGGATGGAGAGATCACTTTGTTCAACACCCTCTCACCTCTATTCGACAAAGACTCAAGGAGGATCTTATAAGCTTCCTAACAAACCGATGGGCTGCCTCACCTTTTACATCCTCAATATTTCTTGGGAATCAACACCGTGAAGGTAGTATTTAGAACTTTAAACTACAAATTTCTTCTTCTCATAGAATTCTTTGAAGAACTCCATAACTTCGCCTTTGACAAACTCCCAACAAAAGGACCAGAAAGCGATCGGGAAACCGTCCTGCTCTGTGGCCTTTTCACACCGAGACCGGCACGGTCGTAGAGACTTCCTCCTCGTGAAACCCAACTTCTAAACCGGTCGCAACCTCTCTGTTCCTAACTCCTCCAATGAAATACTTGGGAAAGCAAGACGCCAAACCCCTGGCTCCGACAATGCCTCTTAAATCACCAACATCCTTCGAATGGCAAGATCTCCGCGAGCCACCTACCTCACACCTAATTTTGTTTATTTATGCCTTCCTTATGCTAGTCATTATTTTATGGAAAAAGCCTGTTTCGTCCCCTCTTTGCCAGATCTTCTACTTTTATCCCCAAGAAGCCTCCTCTAACAAAGACCATCTTCTGTAGTCATCCTTTGCTTTAGCTCTCTCCTCAAATTCTTCTAAAGACAGCTCCCTATCCTTTTCCACGTTATCCCAACATCCCACTCTAAATAAGGCTTCAGCCCTTTTAGTACTCACATTGCCAAAATCCTTGATTCATATTTCTTTAGCTTCGCTTCTTTAAACCTTCTCACTTTTCAAATATGAAATCCTTGGCAGAACCTTTTAAAGCCGAGGCCCATTCCACCACCCCTTTGTATGAGATCTTGAAGCCCCCGCTTCAACCACACATATATTTTCAAACTAAAGGTGAGGATCCCGATCTGATACCTCCACCATCTAAGAGGATAGGGAAGTGGTCCCCAAACTCGGGGCCCTGCAGGTACTTTGGGGGATCTCATTGGGCCAACTTTCCCAAATTCTCGAGACTAAGAACCCCACAATCCTAGACATTGTTCGCCATTGGTGCCCCCACTCCACGTAAAGGCCCCCCGTGGCAAATCTCTCACCCTGTGTCACATGACAAAAGCGAAATCCACAAGATAGCCTGAGTAATTCTTCCACCTCAAGTCGGTGAGATGGAGGCATTAAAATCTCCCCAATACACCACAGACTGTCCATAAACTCTCACCGACCCCAACTCCTCCCACATCTCTTCCTTTAAGTCGGGCAAAACCGGGACCATAAACCCCCTGTAGAAGATCCAATGGAATCCTGATCCACGAACGAACAGAAGCAAGAAACTCCCGCATACCGCCCACTAACAAAATCCTTTTTATCCCACATCGGGGCCAGGATACCCTCCAGCTGACCTACATCAAACTCGAAACCCACTCTGAGAATCTCCCTGCTCCTAGACTTCGTGCCATCTGAAGGTTCATATTTTGAACTTTTGTTTCCTGCAAGCACACCAAGTCCACCCACATCCTCATAAATCGCTTGATCACTTTTCTTTCTCGTGATTATCTCGCCTCTCTTACATCTCCACGATGTTCTCGATCATCCAATTTAACAAAAAAATTTCTCCCTATCTCGTTTGCACTTTTCCCACTTTCCCGCCCCGTAGTTTATCGTGCACTCTAATTTTTTAGTTCCCAGTCACACCTGTAAGCCATGCCCATCCCGGCCTCGGCCCTTTATTCCGGGCTTCACCATTCGCCGTGATGAGTCTCAACAACTGCCTCAAAAGCCCCTCGCCGCAAATCCCAAAATTTACGAACTTTACCAACATGCTATCCCCTCCCAGCTACACCCTTACCGCTAAAGGGGCCCCGCTCGCAATGCCCTCCTCTCGCCCACTCCACCATCATCATACCTCTTGATCGTCTCTCCTTCATCTCATTAGCCACACAATCTCCACTCCAAGAATACACCCTCCACCTCCTCTCCTATAATACGTGAGACCCTCGCACCGAAGAACCCTCAAGAAGTGGGTCACCAAAAGAGAGAGAAGGGGAATTATCAATTGGCATTGGAATCTCAAACCTGTTTAATAGAACCGGCCGGCCACTTGAGCCTATTCGATTCCACCGTAGTCGGGATTGATTCAAGCCGTCCCACCTCTTCATGATTTTCGACGCCGGTGAACTTAACCCTTCCCGCCTCAAGCATTGAAAGGAGACATGTGGTCATCGGGTTAATCGGGGCCCTTCTTGAAATACATCTTAGTACCGGCCGACGAAGCCCACCATACTGCGGAAAGCCCAACCACCATTATGCCTCGAATCCGCCGTCGCCCAACTGAAGAAAATCACCGATGCCCACCCATCCATTCCCCGTCGGGCCTTTCCGATCCAACCACCCACCTTCGACCCAAGATTTGACCCAACAACTTACACGTACACCACGGTTCAAGCCCGCCACGACTCACTTGATGTGACCAGTGCTGTCACCCACGCCCTCCCGCAACCCGACTTCCCAGACCCTCCACTCTCCGCCGTGAAACGCCCTCGCCGTCCCTCCCCGTGGAGCTAGGTTTCGCTTTGTTCAAGTACTGAAGTCCGTCGATGTTGTGAGACAACTTCCCACCATAGCCATCCGGGAACCTACTCCACCTAACGCCACCTCACAAGATGTTCTGAGGTTCAGTTTCTCCATCTTTACCAAGATCCTCGCCCATCCCAACTCACCGAGCCTATCGGTCTCTTCGTCGACTGCTAGGAATCCGCCGCATGCGTCTCCAATTTTCTCCATTACTATTCTACTCCACAGATGCACTAGGAGTCCCACTACTCTCACCCAAGCTTTCACCTCTGAAGATCCCTGGCTACTACATCCTCGTGCCTCCCCACGATCTAGTAAACCGATTGGTCCCATAACGCCTTTCCCCAAACAAACATCACCGACTACCTTTCCCTTACTTTCAAACTCAAAAAGCCAGAGGCCCCTTCCCAAGTTGACTACGAGAGTTTTGATGTTCCACCGTATCTCGCCCCATCTTCTACCCGACTTAATCCGAGCGGGTCCCGAACCCCACCACCCAACCAGCATCTCGCGCAATCGGTCCACCTTTCCCACTCTTCTTCCCTCGACTTTGACACAGCAACTCTTCCACCAAGTATCTTCTCCTTCCAAGCTATGAACTCGCAGGGGTTGAGAATCGACTTCAACAATCTGGGTAGAAGCTTCGTAGATCTCTGCTTCTCCTCCTCAAGGCCTTCTCGGCCTTTCTCTTCCTTCGATTTCTTCACTGGATCTTATACCTAACTGATGCTACACTTTTCGTACCTAAGATCCTCCAACCCCTCGACATACCGCTTTCCTTCGGGAACATCGTCGCTTTTTCCCCAAGAAGTCTCTCACCTAATTACTCCATGAAACACCCCGATTGGTTAGAGCCCTTTCATTTCAGACCGCCTTCCATCCTCTTCCTACATTTTTCCAACTTGAATCCCTATTCGCCCTAGCACAATCTTCTAACCCCGTCAATAACCGAACTAAACTGCGCCCCCCGAATCTGATCCACGACGTGATGCCCTTTCTTCTCTTCCAAATGCATCCTTTCAGTCCTTTTTTTCCTTCTTCTACCTCAATCTCGAATGATTTTGCTTCGACAGCAAACCAACTCTTTCCTCCCCTTAGTCGGGGAAGGAGCATGGTGGTCCCCCTCTCCAATCACTAGGTCTTCAAGAGATTTAAACTCTAAAATATAAATTATAAAAAATAAAATTTATCTTATTGTTTATCTAATATTAAGTATAAGGTGATAAATAAAATTTTCAATTCATTCAAATATGCATATATCAATATAGAAATATTGCCTTTTTTATATATTTATTATTATTTTAATTCATATGATTATTTATTTTTGTCACGATTTTAAAAATTCTCTTTAAAAATTTGGAAATTTTAATATAACATATTTTACTTATTATCAGATACTTACCCGAGACACCGAGATAAATATGCCCCAGAAAGTTCCAAGTTAGTGACGGATACCGCGATTTTGAACCATGGATGTAGGAATTTGTTTACTTTCTTTCTAGGGTGCATTGGGCAACCCATACTATAGTTAAAAAGATGTTTTTAGGGTGGTCTTATATTTGAAGAAAATGGAAAAAAAGTTTGGCGAACAGTGCCTTTATGCCTCTTTTGGACATTATGAAAAGAGAAAAATAAGTTATTTCGAAATGTTGAGCTTTCGGTACAAAGGTTAAAGTTCGATTTTTATCATAGTTACTTTCTTGGTCAAATTTGTTTATAGATTTCTCGTTCATGTGCTTGGTTGATTTTATTGATTGATTGGGATCGGATTGAAGGAAGGAGTATTTTTGTTTTCCTTTCTCTTTTTTGAGCTATTGGGAGCCGTTGTATACATAGTGTGTACATCGGTTTCCTTTTAGTGGTTTTTTTTAACACAATTGTTTTTTACCTATCAAAAAGACAAGAAAAAAGGACAACATGCAAAAATTATTCCAAAACAAAACAAGTTTTGGCACCTTCTGTTTGCTCGTATCTGTAATTGCATAATGAACATAAAGAAACACATGGATTCTGAGAAAATGAATGAAAATGCCTTAACCTTTGCATTTGTTGAACCACTAATAAGCCACAAAAGCTCTTCAAGAACACCTCTCCAAAATACTCTCTGCATGATATTTAAACAAATAATTAATACCAGCCCAGAAAGCATAGATGAGAAGAAAAAATGTATAATACATAGTCCAAGATCATCTAGTGACCAAGAGATATAGAGAATCAGGTTTACTAATGAAGTAGGCAGGAAACATCATATAACATTAGGATGCAAACAGATATCATGCCCTTAGCCAAGTTTATAAGTTCAAAAGAAGTGCTCACTGTAAAACAATAATGTAACATGTTGGCTATAGAAAAGCTATAGAAGCAAGCTAATACCTTGGTGGTAAGAAGCGGAAAAGATAAACGCAGATTGAAACGCATCTGCAGTTATTCAAGAATTAAGAAATCTATTAAGATATCTTATTGAACATGATAGCATGAATAGAAAGAAAAACATGTGAAGAAATAAAAGAGCAAAAAGGCACATAAATAATTTAATGTCTGAAGACCTGACAACCAAATTTTGATACTGTGCAAGTCCCTGCCCTGTCAACTTTATGAGTTCCGCTTGAGATTATTTCTTGTAGCAGTCTTAGATACATAAACTCATCATGTCTCTCCAAAATCATCTTTGGCAAGAAGGTAAAACTCTGTATCTCAAGCTTATTTGGAACTGAACCAACATTAAAATTCACCCCACCGCTCAAAACAAAAGATTCTAAGGCAGAACTCCTTACACGAACATATGTCACAAAAGAATATAGAATATTACTCTCCAACAATGGTGCTGATGAGTACCATGGATGAAACGAAGAAGAGTCAATGGTGGGAATGAAAGTGTCACATTCAATGCTTGTCTCTATTTTAGTTATGTGGATGGCATCGCATCCAGGAGCATTCATTGCTTCCCTGTACATAATATCATGGTGATCATCGATATCATTATAATAAACAAAAAAGTTTCCACTTTATTTGGAGAGAAATAAATTACTCACCTCAATACCTGACCACCCCCTATAACAAACACCCTCTCTATTGACAGACAATAAGGAGATTCTGCCAATAATTTCAAAGCTGACAGAATGCTTCCACATACGACAACATTCTCTACAGTTGCAATATCAAGACTCCCAGACCGAGTGAGCACCAGATTAAGGCGACCAGGTAGAGGTCGATACTTGAGGGGAATACTTTCCCAGGTTTTCCTGCCCATTACTACTGCATTCTTTTTTCCAGGATCGGATGTAGAGATTGTAAGCTCCTTGAAAAATTTGAGGTCAGAGGGTAAATTCCATGGCAACTTCCCATCCTTTCCAATGCCCATATTACGTGTTGCAGCCACCACAACTTGGTAAGTCCTCTGGGGAACTGGATGCACTCTTGCATCACCATTAGGATCATCCACGGCAGGGTCACCAACCAAAACTGAATAGCTTGTTTGCACCCCATACTTAGCAATCATATTCAGAACTCTAAACAATCGTGAGGATGCTGATGCAGAACCAGGCCTGAAAGAGCTAATCCCTCAGGAACTAAGTGGAAAGATGGACAGATAAATTACATTATCAATAATCAAAATATATAAAAAAAAATGGCAATTGAAAGCGTTTCAACATATGATAAAAGCCTGGAATGTATGGTTAGCTAAACCAGAAAGGTGGTATGGAAAATAGCAGTCCATTATTAAGGCCTTGGGAAGGAAGACAATAGAAATCTTTTTGGGAGGAACTGGGGGATCTTTCTCTGATTGATATCTCTTGATAGGGGCCTGAGGGCCTCTTTAGTGGGCTCTTTCACATGGTGCAAAGGACTGAAAAAGCAACCAATGTTGATAATTGATCATTTCCTTATCATGAGTTATTGGGAGGATGGATTCACAAATTCAATGCAAACCTGGTTTCCAAGGCCGATGTCTAATCATTTCCCTATGTGGGTGTGAAGTAATTCAGAGATATGGCAAAAGGGTGGTGTGAAGGTCATTGGTTCAGTTATCTTGCTTCGTTCTGGCTTCAAAGTTGAGAGTGTTGAAGAAGGATCTTAAAGCTTGAATAAAGGGGTCTTAGGGAATACAGCATGCAAGGCCTGTGCACTGGATCAGAACAGTTACTGGGATGGCAAGAAATGTAAGGATTTCATCAGAGATAGGGAATCTAAAAGGCGGGCATTAGAAGAGTTTACTTATTGGCCACATTAGAGAAAACCTCTGGTAGACAAAAATCAAGGGAAGCGTAGCTAAAGGAAGAGGACAAAAAGACAGCTTTTTCACAAAATGGCTAATGCTTTCCATAGGAAAAATCTCTTGGGGAGAACTAGGATAAATGGAGAGTGGGTGATGAAGGAGCTAAGATTTTAAGTTGTGAATTATTTTCAGCTTCTATTGTCAGATTCAGTGTGGAAGTAGAGATTGAATATGGATGACTTGTCTATCAAAACATTGACCAACCAAATTCAAGTGGCTCAGAAGTGGTGTTTATTGATTTATTGAAAGGGATCCTTACCATGTACCAGCTTAAAAGAAGAGGACAGATTTTCGCAGGTTATTGATTTTTGTGCAAAAATGAAAAAGAATCATTAGATTATCTCCTCATCCATTGTAGGAAAACTTAATGGTTTATAACTCTTTCTATTCTCTTTATTTGGTCTTCCCTCGTTACTCCCTTATTCGGTGAAAGGTTTGTTCATGGGTTAGAATGGGTCTTCTATGAACAAGAAAAGAAGGGCTTGGTAACAGCTTATCTTTTCTTCTTTTAAACAAAATGAAAGTAATGTGATTGAAAAACTTTTGAAAGGGTACAACTTACAAACCAATCTCTTATGTACTCCTTTATATTCAATCCATACATGTGGTCTAATAGGCCTCTTCTAGATGGTGTTCAAGTTGGTCCCTATCCTTAATGGTTATGTTCTAAATGTCAGACCGGGATTGTAGTTGGTAGTTATTCATTTTTGCTTTTATATACACGTGCATGTGTGTGTATAAATGGCTACGAAAAATATGAACGGTCCATTGTTAAGGTTCATCTTGATAAGAGGCAAAAAATTTAAGAGAGCTGATAAAATTAAATGTCAAACCGAGATCTGACCCACTATGGTTTATCTGTCACTCCAAATGCAAAACATACTGTCGTGGTAAATGGGGTGTAAAAAAAAATCGCTATATTCAGGACATGAAACAAAGAATGCAATTGGAACCTTGCAAAAAGATGAGTTCCTTGAGCACGATGTAGCATGGACATCTTGTATTTGTGGAATTCTGATCACATTTATTCATCTATCCTGCAAAGGAAAAGAAAATTTTGAAAATTAAAAATTAACAAATAAGTAAAGAGAAGCTATTTCTTTGAAGTGTTAACAGCACTGGAGAATTTCATCCACATAACTCGCAACACTAAAGTTTTTCAATTTTTTAATGCAATAGAAGGTAACAAGAAATTAACACCTAATTTAAAAATACGAAATACAACCAGAAATTAACAGCTCTCGAGATGATCGATTGAATCTTCGGTGGCCGAAGATAGATTAAAAGAGAAAAAATCTGGATAAAAGATGGAACGATTTCAACGAGGAATTTCATGAACTTAAAGAACATTAATAACTTAAACAGAAATAAAAGAAAGAGCTAAACTACTAACAACTTACAGAGAAAGGAAAATGGCAGAATCTGATTATGCATTGCAATCTTCACTTAATAAAGAAACAAACTGTTAGGGTTGTGCGGTGAACCCAAACTGAAAAGTGATACAAAAGAAAGAATTCCAACAACTTACGAAGAAATTAGTTGAAACAACAAAGGAATTAGTATTTTAGATCTAGTGTTTGGCATTCTAATTTTTCTAAAGATGATACAGTTTTGAAGATTATCGTGGCTCTCTATTCTGATATATGTTGTACAACTATTACACATCAACTAAATCAGTCTAAATCAGTCTAAAGCTAAATTGGTGGTAAAAAAGTGAAATGAATTTACAGACGGTTGGAACAGAGTAATACAACAATGTCTGAATATAAGTAAAGTAAATAAATAAATTTAGGGCATCTTTGGTTCCTTATTTTGGAGAACTGTTTTTTTAGCACACCTCAATTTCAAGGCAATAAGCTGTCTATAGGGACTCGAGCTTGGAAACCTCTCTCTCTATGTCATTTGCCTGTTAGAAACGGTGAACGCTTTATCACTTAAGAACTGTTATTAATAATAATTTTTAAGAACTGTTATTAATAATAATTTTTGAAAAACCAAATAACTTAATTTTTATATTTTCTAAAAACTATTTTTGTTCTCTAAATTTAGTATTTTTTATATTTTCCATGTTTTTCGGAACACAAACAATGGGAATCAAACGTGTTGTTTATGTTTTTCTTATTCTTCTTATTTTTCAAATCAAAAAACTTTTTTTAAAAACTATAGCCAAAGAGAACCTAAGGAATTAAATTCATTATCAAAATAAATTAATAATTTCATTAAGTTCACTATTAAAATAATCCAAATTATGTCAAAAAAAAGTCACATATTTATATAGAAATTTTAAAATTTGTCGATAGTAATATATATATATATTGAAAATAGATAAATTTATTGATTCGGGTTAGTAATACAATCGATAAAGCAGCATGTCAAAGTGTTAAAAGCTTTAGAATGAAATATCTGACATCAAGTTAATAGCAAAAATAATCGAGGTAAAAGAAACATACATATGATAATATATATATATATATATATTGAAAAGAGATAAATTTATTGATTCGGGTTAACGATTCTGATGATAGAAACCTGTCAAAGTGTTAAAAACTTTAAATGATAATACAACATCAAAGTTAATAGCAAAATGATCGGCTAAAGACCTACACATATGAATAATAAAAAAATGGCAACAATATCTAAGATTCCACATCCGCAACATATTGACGAACAAGATTTGATCTGATGGCTTTGTCATTTGTCGACATATAAAAACTCACCGGAGGCAAAGTGGCAGGTCGATAATGCATTGCGTCGTAATATGTCAACGATAAACAGGCAGCAATAAGTCGACGATAAAAACATAAAAAAAACAAGGGAAAAACAAAGGCAAACTCATATCGGTGTAGAAGAAATCACTCTATTGAAAAAGAAAACCGAAAACGATAGAATGAGTGATTTCAGACAAATAATGACTAAAAAATACAACTCATCGCTAACGAAGAAGGACCTAAAAGAGAGAACAAAAGAATGAGCTACTAAGATTTCCAAAGATAAGTTATATATATATATATATATATATATATATATATATATATATATATATATATATATATATATATATATATATATATATATAATAAATAAGTAAGTAATACAGTCATTATGATAGGCGTTCTTTTGTTTGAAAAGTAGGATATAAGAAAGGGAGGTGTGAGTACCATGGTTTTAGGCCACATTTACTCAATGGGCCCCGAGGCCCCATCTTGCAAGGCCCACACAGTGATGTAAAGCGGTAAAGCCCACCTACCATATTAAAGCAGGGAACATTGCTAGGCAGAGAGGAGTAGAGTCCATCTATGAAAGGCGGGGTGCTCCCAAGGAATGCCAAAATTTCAGAGCGACGAAATCCCAGAGTTTTTAGTCCCCTAGTCGGTCATCCTCTCGTATATGGTAAGTTCATTATTGATAAATAGATAAATGTAGGAAATACACAAAGGATATTTATCCGCAAATTTCCTAGTCTCCAAATCTCATACTTCTCGGATAAGTAATCTTTGATAAGGAATAATTAGTCCTTGATAAGAGAAAAACAGTCATGATAAGGAAAAACATTCATGATAAGGAAAAACATATTTATCCCTAAAAATATGAGGTTCCTTCCTGAGATAGGAGGTTCGCATTGCGTCGCTGATGCCCCGAATGTCAGACGATCAAGGTAACAACAATTGGCGTCGTCTAGGGGAAAAAACGTCTACATTCGACTAAGGGAAAATGGGTGGACGAACTATCAACAGTTCTTTGGGCCTATAGGACAGCTTCGGTAGGAAGCCGGCCCCAGGTGTCTGTTCGCCTTCATGGGATGGAGGCCGTCATTCTTACGAGAGGTGGGATACTTATGCTTCAAAGCTGAAATCCTGGAAAGTATCTGAAGTCATCATCAAAGACCTAGATATGGCAGACAAGCTCCGGGAAGCAGCTGTCATACGTATAACCTCGTACCAACAAAAGATGACAAATCTATATAACAGGCGTGTAAGGCCGCGTACGTTTCGAGCTAGAGACCTAGTTTTAAGAAGGGTCTTTGAAAACACGACTGACCCTACGGTTGGCAAGTTCTAGCCCAATTGGGAGGAGTAGAACATGATAGTAAAAGTGGGGGTGGCCGGCTCATACGCACTCAATAAACTAAACGAGACTCCAGTATCTGAGATGTGGAATGCTACACATCTTAAGAGGTATTATCAATAAAGTTCTCTTATTTAAATAAAATTTTCTTTTGAAGTATTTTCTTTCAATCTTTCCAATTGCCTCTATTCAAAATACCAAACTTGTGGCTCTAAGCCTGCTGGCACTTTCAAAAGACCAGACTTGTGGATCTAAGTCTGCTGGCACTTTCAAAAGATCAAACTTGTGGCTCTAAGTTTGCAAACACTTTCAAAAGACTAGACTTGGGGCTCTAAGCCTGCTGACACTTTCAAAATACCAAAGATGTGGAACTAAGCCTGTTGGCACTTTCAAAGGGCCAGCTGATTTGATCTGATTTATAACATAGACCAAAAACTGTAACTAATTTCTAACATAACTGCCAGGGACAATTCAATCCTCAGCAGGAATGCTAAAAATTTGTTGTTAGACTAAAAATTATAAGAAATTGTTTTTGATGTGTATGTAATAATGAAAATTGGTTTTGATCTAAATCACTGCAAGGACAATGGTCATACAAGTAATAAAAGTGGATTTTAAGTCCATATATCATTCTCACGAGAATTGATTGTATAATCTAAAGGTCAATTACCCTTACTACTTAAGAAGTAAACTATTTGAACTAATAATTTTCAAAGGATTATAAGAGTAACTAACAGTTGAAATGAAAATAACTCTTTATCCAATTTTTCTTTAATTAAAATAAAATTAAAAATTAAAAGATTTAGGGTTTTCACTTAGTTGAATTTACAGTTAGAAATAAACTAGTTTTCTAATTATCAATATGCATTGGGTTCAAAGTAACAAATTAATTACGGGTCTGAATTTTGGATTTGTCCAAGAGCACAGTAGTATAGCCTTGGAAAACCTCATAACACTATATATTTCACCAATTAGGTAACCACATTCCTAAACCAGGTCAATGGGTCTAATTAGCTACTTTTGAATTAAATATCTTGCAGATTTTGTTATTTTTCATTTTCAGTACTTCACAACCATTTATGTTGACTAGAAAATGCTTATACCCATAGACAGGATACTATAAGCCTTTCCCAATTCGATTGATACCTCAATCTACAATTCATTAGAATGATTCATCTCGTTGATTAAAATCTATGCCAACACGGGATTAGGATTATTCTGCTAAATTGAGATGAACCCTCTGAGAGTAAAAAAATTATCTATCAGCAAACTGTCCTAACATTGGTAGGAACAGTTTGTGTGAAGATTCAAAACTACACTTAAGAGTGCATTAGTTCATCAAATAACAATGAAATATACCCTCAGGTGACCATTCTCTGTTCTTAGGTAGTCCAATTTTGTGTCACTCAGAAGGATCCTGGAAATCAGAACAAAGATACAATTCCTTCTAGGTATAGATCACTGGTATTTAGAACAGTTCCATACACAAACAATATTAATTGAATAAACCCAGATTTCATACCCACAACTTTAATAATGTTGCTACAATCGATTATCAGATCACCTAATTCCTTCCAAAAGAAAGTTTAGTCTTTCAAATTTGAATCACAAATCACAATGACTAGTTTGTTAAATAAATTCATTGAAACTGTGATTAACTGAAATAGAAATGAATTCAAGAAAAGTTTCTAAATCCAATAAAGTTCAAACATAATTGAAAACTAGATATGCAATAATTTCAGCTTTAGAATTCAACTCAGATCAAACTCCGAAAAATAAAAAGAAAATAAAATAAGATAAAAATATATCTGATGGGCTTTGGGTTCTTTAAGGCTTGAGTTTCTTGAAAGTACGCACCCACTATTTACGGGCTTCTATATATAAGCTTAAGTCTTGAGCCCTAAAAACGAGGTAAGAATCACGCATCTCAAAAAACCCAAAAATTATGCCCTAGCTACTAATGTTGTGGTGATGTCGCGACATCAAAGTTGTCAATATCGTGGATCAAATTTGATGTCGCGACATTAGAAATTTTCTAGGAAATTCTCAGTTTTTACTAATCAATTGATGTCATGATGATGTCACGACATTGAGATGCAGTGTTGCAGATTAATTCCGATGTCGCGACATTGCCTTTCTTGCGTTGAGACATTGAATTGATGTCGCGACATTGCTCTGTAGTGTTTCAACTTGGATGCTCAGGTATGATGTTACGACATTTATGTAGTTCTTTGTTCTGATGTCGTGACATTTAATTGATGTTGCGACATTGAGTTGATGTCACGACATAGCTTACTGATGCCTTCGCTCTTACATTCTTGCTCTGATGTCACGATATTGCTTGTAGTTCACATGTTGATGTCACGACATTACCTTTACAATTATGATCTTTTTAGCTGATGTCGGGACATTGGTCAATTAAGTTCATTGTGATCACCTTAGGCTGATGTCGCGACAATGGTGTGATGTCGCAACATTGAATCTTGTTGTTCTAAAGCCCTTTGCCAATGTCGTAGCCATGTATGGGCGATGTTGTGACATTGGATGGCTGCTTTAGTTTGACTATTAGGGCTACTTTTGATGTTGCAACATTGAGTTGTGTTGTTGCGACATTAACTTGATGTCGCCTCAATGTCGTAATGATGTTGACACATTAGCATTTCTTTTCCTTTTCTTCTTCAGTTGATGTCATAGTTATGTCGCGACATTGCAATAGCGTTAAGACCTTCTTCATATTGTAATACCTCAAATTATACCTTGACAGTTTTATAACATGTTTAGAGTATAATAAAAGTAAATGTCTATTTTTCTAGAATAAAATAAAATAAGCAAAAAAAACGGAATTTAATCTAAGGGTCAAGGGTAAATTAGTAATTTACCAATTCATGACCTAAAGGTCATATGATAAGAAGATTATATGCCCATATAGAAATATTGAGAAATTTAATTACAAATAATAGCAAAATAAAGGACCCAATAGCGAAAAACCCAAAAAGTAATACAAAATTGTATAAGGCCAAACATGGCATTATTAATGAAAGGCAAAATATCTCATTAATAGCTTTGGTATAGGGCAAACCGGAAGAGAAGAGAAGAGAAGAGAAGAGAAGATAAGAGAAGAGAAGAGAAGGGAAGAGAAAGAGAGGAAGAAGGAAGAAGAGAAGGAGAAAAAAAGTTCAAGAAAAAGCCAAGGTATGGAATACTAGTATGGAACTTGTTGAAAATATTTGTTTAAGTTGGGTTAGGAAAACCCTTACTCTTCAATACATGTGTATTTTTATAGCGACCCCCGAGCCCGGCCCGACCCGATTGGCAAGTCCGAACCGAAACCCCGGGGACGCTCGTTTAATTCTTTTATTTTACATTTTATTAAGTTTTCTTTTTCAAAAGTGTCGAGCTGAATCCCAGAAGGCAGGCCGATTGGCGGATCGAGCGGAGCCCGGTTTACTCCGACGTTTTATTTATCTTATTAAAATGTTTAATTAATTTGTTTAGTTAGGACGGTTTCGGGTTAAGGCAGACCCACGATCATTTACAAATTTCAAAAACAATTCGGTAGGCCCATAAACATTAACAAAATACATTTTCAAAAGAAAGGCATTCTATGCCCTTTCAAAATGATATACAAAAATCAAGGTTCAGGATTTAATCTTTTTTGTTTACAAATACCACTTGTTCAAAAGAGATGATATGCAAATGTGGGTATATACTTTATAAGCCGTGCTACCATACATAATTATATACTCTTAGTACTCTCATGACTCTGCTTTGTTGCACGATCTTGTTTCCCTTCTTGTCTACTCGAAACCTGCGCATAGATGAGAAACTATACGCTAAGCGAGTTTCATGCTTGATGGTTCTATATACGGATTACATTTTTAATATTCAATGTGGCTTTCGACATGCATTTAACATTAAATCATGCACATTAATTCAACATATACTCATGCTTTATTTATTTTTCGCATGCTTTCAATTCTAAATCATTTACCAAATCACATCATACAATTTCAATGCAACAATTCATTTCACAATTCAATTTATGAGATTTAAGCATATACATAGAAATCCCATTTATACTCGTCAATGTTGGTTATTTCACCTTGACTATTTAATTCACGTTTTTTACGGATTCTGTTTAATGAATCCCGCCCTTATTATCATTCGGTAATTTCAAATTCACATTTTTTACGGATTCCGTTTGATGAATCCCACCTTTATTATCATTCGGTAATGTACTTACACATTTAACATTTCGGTCTCCCATCATGACGGATGCCGTTTGGTGCACCAGAGCATGGTATCAGTGTTAAATGTCATACGCCATCATGAAGCGGATAGCGATTGGTGCATCCGCCAAATTGGGACATTTCTTCAATGTTATCGCTTCATCGCCAGCGGATGCCCGATTAGTGCATCCCGCGAGTGGACAACCGACAATTTCGAGAGTGCCTTCATGACGGATATCGATTGGTGCATCACGTCCCGGGCGGTTCGTTCTAGATATCATTCAATTCATTCGCTTTTCAAATACCACATTTCAATTCCATATTCACTTTCAGATCGCCTTTCAAAGATATACCAATCTAGGTACTCATTTCATATACTATTCACACTCATTCAGATAATTATTCAAGGTACTTATTTCATATTTACTTTGGTAAACTACCAAATAATGAAACAAGAATAGAGTCGAGAACAAACATGCAAAAACTTGAACGTGGAATAGAAGTCGGTGAACAAAACCCAAAACTTGCACTTTGATTCCAACTTGGAATCTCAATCTCGCTTTGGCTTTTCTCATTAGTCCCTATTCCAAAACCATTAAAGAACAATATTATTCGTAAGGTACTTAGTAGCTTTGGTTAGATTGATTTTCTTAGTTTAACATAGCTCCAATTTAAACAAGCTATATATAGAGTTGGATTCTGACTCAATGAGATTTCCATAGCCAAGAATCTCGAAACGGAGTTCGACTAAGGAGTTATGACCTTCCGAAGTTGGAGGTCATACGTAGGTTAACCCAAATTCGAGTCAGAACCGACCGAGCTGACTCCTGAATCTTGATAAACTTGATCTGACACCTCGATCTGACATTTTATATCCTCTTCAGGCATATGAATGTATTCTTGACTCAATGGGCTTTCCATAGAGTTCAAGAACACCTGAAACAGAGTTCGGACGAAGAAGTTATGACCTTTCGAAGTTGAAGGTCATACGTAGTCACACCCAGCCGAGCTGACTGACTGAGCTGACCTGACCTCGGTAAACTTGGTCTAACACCTCGGTCTGACATATTCTATCCTCCTCAGGCATATGGACGAATTTTTGACTCAATGAGCTTTCCATAGAGTCTAAGAACACCCGAAACGGAGTTCGGACGAAGAAGTTATGGCCTTCCGAAGTTGGAGGTCATACGTAGTCACACCCAGCCAAGCTGACTGACTGAGCTGACCGATCTCGGTAAACTTAGTCTGACACCTTGGTCTGACATATTCTATCCTCCTTAGGCATATGGATGAATTCTTGACTCAATGAGCTTTCCATAGAGTCCAGGAACACCCGAAACGGAGTTCGGACGAAGGAGCTATGACCTTCCGAAGTTGGAGGACATACGTAGTCAACCTAGACGAGCTGACCTGAACTCGGGACGAACCTGAGTTTCTAGCTGTGACGAGGTCCACGACGGCCAGGATGAGGTCTCAAGGACCTCTGTTGCATGAGGTCTATTGACCTCCGCTGGCATGAGTCTGATGACCTTCACGCATGAGGTCTACCTGAATTTAACTCGCATGAGTCTCACCAACACCATCGACCGCTGACAGAGGCGTTGACCTCTACCGCATGACCTCATAGTCGACTCTCTCGCCCATTTGACTATTCGTGAGTAAAAAGACTATAAATCTCTGTCTACTGTGATCCGAATTGAGAAATTGTAAAGCCTAACATCAATTTCATCGATGTATACAATTTCACTAGAAGGACTTACTCCAAATTCCCTTATTTCGGACCCAAAACCTGTTCTAAGATCCTGCTTAGTTGACCCGAACTGACTAACTGACCCGAATTGCATCTAATGTTCCCACTCTAGTGCGACCATAACTTGGCTCTGCTGCAGGTCCAAATCGAGAAATTCAAAAGCCTAACATCAAGTTCATGGATGTGGCTAATTTTAACAGAAGGACCTTTACTACCAAATTTCCTTCACTTCAAAATTCCAAAAACCAGCTCTATAGTCCGGTTAGCGCACTACCACAATGTGGCAGCTTCCTCATGGTTTAAAATACAACCAAACATTCTAAGGCAAGATAACCACCACACAACTTTAGGTTAAAAATAACCAAAGTAGGAGAAGACCTACCTCCTGTAGCTTGTCGAAACTCCCCCGATTCCGGGTCTCATCATGTGTCTTGTCACGAGGAAGGATTTTCCTCTTGCTTCGCCTCTCGAGACCTATGGTCCGATCAAGTCAATTCAGAGAAGCCGAGCTTCTCTACCTAAATTATCTCCTTTCTCGCTCTTCTCCTTCTTACATCACCCTTAATCGTACTTTAAAAATGGAGGAAACTCTCCTCTTTCTACATGCCACATGCCCATTCCTTGATTTTTTTCTTTATTTCTTTTACATTTAGGTCCCTCTATTTCTAATATCATTTAAGTCTCTATTATTTTCCTGCCTAGAATATTCTCCCTAATTTCACTTAGACATCTAAACTTATTTGGTAATTGACCTTAGGTCCCCATTTGCCAATTTCCATATTTTCTTTTTCACTTGGGTTTATCTCCGTGATTCAATAATCATTTAATCACACCATCTAACAATTTTTTAAAATACCCAAATTGGCCAAATTATATCCTAATATATAATAATTTTATTTATAAAATTTAGGGTATTTGGGGCGCTACAACTTTTCCTCATTCTAATAAAATTTCGTCCCTAAATTTACCTTAGTCAAACCAAACAGGATATCAAGTACCGCATCAAGCTTCTTTACTACTCCCAAGGGCTTTTTCCGGCCTCGTGGTTTCTCCACAACACTTTGACTAACGGAATCTTCTTGTTCCGAAATTCTTTCACTTCGTGAACCAAAATATGTACTAGCTCTTCTTCATAGGTCAAATCTGGTCTAAGCTCAATTGTCTCCGAAGAGACTACATGTGACGGGTCTGATCGGTACCTCCTCTACATCGAAACATGGAAAACATTATGGATCTTTTCCAAGTCCGGAGGTAATGCTAATTTGTATGCCACTGGACCCACTTTTTCGATTACTTCATAAGGCCCAATAAATCTAGGGCTCAACTTGCCCTTTTTCTTAAATCTCATCACCTTCTTCCAAGGTGATACTTTCAAAAACACTTTCTCGCCGATCTTATATCGAATTTCTTTTCTTTCATGCTCCAAGATATGATTTCTATCTATCGATGGTCACTTTCAATCCTTTTCTCTAATCTTTTCACTTTTCTTCACTTCTGTACCAAATCGTGGCCAATTAATTTCTTTCACTAAATTTCATTCAACACACAAGCACTTCTACATTTTCTCCCATATAAAGCCTCAGAAGGCGCCATTCCAATTTGATTGAAACCTGTTGTAAACAATTTTAACTAAAGGGATGTGCCTATCCTAATCACCTCATACATCACACGACCTTTAACATATCTTCCAAAAATGGTTTTCTTTAATTCATAATCATTGGGTACACAAATCCTATCCTCTTATAAAACAAGGATCCATCTTCCTTACCTCAAACTCGTTTCTACCATTCCAATATCACATCCACTCTTCCGACGGATAATTAGATCAAACTCAGAAACTAATACTCTATATTCTGATAGGGAATTTCTATACACTCTATTCAATAATAACTCTATGCCCGAGCTGTTCACACCAAGATGTCATAATTTGGTTTCACCTCAGAATTACCCAAGTCGGGTATGTCACATATATATGAACGAAGCTCCATCCCTGGATCTATCAATGCATGCATAATAGTATCAAAGACAGTAAAATTACCGACTATCACATCCGGGGCCGCGATCTCTACATTTCATTGCATATGCTCTAGCCGAGCACGACCATCTTGCCTACTTCCAAAGTTTCAGGTCCTCGTCTTAACACTTAGTGATGCAACACCTGGCCGCTTTCCTGGATCATGATACATTGCCCCCGCCTGGGGGGTGCTATGGAGGGACGTGCCGGCACACTCCTCGTATTTTTAGGCCCATGGATCCACAACCCAAGCAAGCACCGGTCAATCTCCAACAATCTCCCTTGTGTTTCTTCCACAATGGGAACAACGAGGAACGCCTTGTCTCTAGGAAGCACCTCCCGTGCACTTAACCAACCCGCGCGTAGGAATAGTCTCTACCGGTGGCCCGAGCCGTAGGTCGCCCCTGAACCCCGTGGTCCCCCGAATCTCTTACTCACGATGAGCACTCGAACAATCGAGATTTTTCTTTCCGCCTTCTATCTTTCCTTCATTTTCCTTCTTTCTTTCACTGCCCACATTTAGAACACATGTTGTGATTTTGAAGAAATCATCATGGAAAAATCCTGTGACATGGGCTCAAATGTGATCGATTAGGCTGTCTTCAAATTTATGGCACTTCTCTTCTTCGCTTACTAGCATCTCGGGAGCATACTTGCTCAACCATGTGAATTTCAACATATCTTGCTACACTCTAATTGCCTTGTTTCAAATTATGAAACTCTCGTCGCATATCAAGCTTAAATAGATGAGACCCACATAATGCTTCTTGAACTCATCCAAAAAGAACCTCCATGTTATTTTCCGTTATGCGGTCCCCGGGTCACCGAAACCCACTCACCGATAAGCCTCATCCCGTAGTAATGAGGCTGCACATTCCAAATTTCTTCCGCCATATAAATGCATTTGTACAAGCATTCGCTCCGGCCCTCTCGAGCCACCTCCTCCGCTATCATGCTCATCTTCTTTCTTTCCAAGAAAGTCTATGGATCTACTCGCCATTCTCAATGGTCGATCGCTACGTAACATTTGGTACCGGTTGTCTTGCTTGCAAAGTCTGAGCTAACTGTTGGAGGATACCCATAGCACCTCCTACCACTTGTTCAGTTCATTCATTGGTGGGGCATGAGATGCTTGTCCACCTATCACACTAGCAGGACTATCAGATGGGTCAGTCCTCTTCAATCTCTTCGCACCGAATCCATCCATGTTTACCTATTAAGACCGACAAGATCCGCGTTAGAGTCATATCATCCTTTAAATGCAAATGCAATGTATGTCAAATACCATTTTCAAAATCCTTTTCAAAATCGTTTAGGGCCTTTTTCCAGAAATGCCTAAACCTAGCTCGATACCATCTAAATGGGCGACTCGAGTCCGACCAATCTGGACATAGTCCGAACTGAAATCCCCGGGGACGCCCTGCTTAATCTTTTATTTTACATTTTTTTCAAAGTGTCACCACTAACTCGTCCGACCAGACATGGATCCAACCGAGCCCTAGCTTTACTCCGACATTTTTATTTATCTGCCAAAACGCGACTAATTTGTTTAGTCATGGGAAGGGTTTCTAAATAAGTGTTTCTCCACAATCATTTACAAATTCCCAGCAATCTGTAGGCTCCATAAAAATTAACAAAATACATTTACAAAGAAAGGCATTCTATGCCCTTTCAAAATGATATACAAAATCAAGGTTCAGTTTTAACCCTTTTGTTTACAAAATACCACTGCTCAAAAGTATTGATATGTAAATGACTCGAGTATATACTTATACGCCGTACTCTATGACTCGCTGCACGATCTTGTTTCCTTCTTGTTCACCAAACCGTGCATAGATAAAATTATACGCTAAGCATTTTCATGCTTATGCGGTTCCCATACGCTCTATTTCAATATTCAATGTAATTTCAAGATGCATTTAACATTAAACCATGCCTATTAATTCAACATATACTCATGCTATTTATTTTCGCATGTTTTCAATTTCTAAATCATTTACCAAATCACATCATACAATTTCAATGCAACAATTCATTTCACAATTCAATTTATGAGATTTAAGCATATACATAGAAATCCCATTTTATACCGCCACGTTGGTTATTTCACCTCGACTCATTTAATTCACGCTTTTACGAATTCCGCGAACGAATCCCGCCTGCCATCATTCGTAATTTCAAATTCACATTCGACCTGGATTCGCTTGATGAATCCCCGCCTTATTATCATTCTGAGAATGTACTTACACATTTAACATTCGGCCTCCATCATGACAGATGCCGCTTCTTCGGGGTGACCTCGACATGTGGTATCAATTAAATGTCACGCCATCACGCCGAATGCCGATCGCGCATCCCGCCTGCTGGACATTTCTTCAATGTCATACGCCATCATGACGGATGCCGATTAGTGCATCCCGCCAAGTGGGACATTCGACAATTTCGTGCCTCGTGACTCCGAGGTCGATTGCGCATCCCACGCGGTTCATTCTCAGATATCATTCA
Organism: Tetrastigma voinierianum; assembly: GCA_016808115.1. Taxonomy (NCBI): domain Eukaryota; kingdom Viridiplantae; phylum Streptophyta; class Magnoliopsida; order Vitales; family Vitaceae; genus Tetrastigma; species Tetrastigma voinierianum. The sequence goes on from JAEQBH010001548.1 coordinate 236,848, forward strand.
ATTCATTCGCTTTTCAAATACCACATTTCAATTCCATATTCACTGTATCGCCTTTTCAAAGATATACTCAATCTATGTACTCATTTCATATACTGATTTACATACTCATTCAGACATACTCATTCATGTAAATTTATTCATATTTACTTGGTAAACTACCAAAATACTCGAATAGCATCAGAATGCAGTAACAACACGCAAAAACCAAACGTGAATAGAAGTCGGTAGAACAAACCCAAAAACCCTTGCACTTTGATTCCAATCCTCGAATCTCAATCTCGCTTGGCTTTTCCTCCTCATACCTATTCCAAACCAAAGAACAATATTATTCGTAAGGCATTCAGTAGTTTTGGTTAGGATTGATTTTCGGAGTTTAATATGAGTACCAATTTAAATAAGCTATATATAGATGGATTTTTGACTCAATGGGATTTCTATAGAGTCTAAGAACACCCGAAACGGAGTTCGGACGAAGGAGTTATGACCTTCCGAAGTCGAGGTCACACGAGTTAACCTAGCCCGAGTCGATTCGAACCGACCGAGCGACCTGACCTCGGTAAACTCGATCTGACACCTCGGTCTGACATTTTATATCCTCCTCAGGCATATGAATGTATTCTTGACTCAATGGGCTTTCCATAGAGTCTAAGAACACCAAACAGAAGTTCGATTTAAGAAGTTAGCGAATCTTCTCAAGTTGGAGGTCATAATGAAGTCACACCCAAATGCCCGAGTTGATCGACTGAGCGCCGACTGACTTCTGTGAACTCGGTCTGACACCTCGGTCTAACATATTCTATCCTCCTTAGCATATGGATGAAATCTTGACTCAATTATCTTTTCATAGACTCTAAGAACACCAGAAACGGAGTTCCTGATCAAGAAGTTATAATCTTCCGAAATTGAGGTCACGAGCTCGCCAATCCAAAATTAGCCGACCGACCGAGCTGACCTGACCTCGGTAAACTCAGTCTGACACCTCGGTCTGACATATTCTATCCCCCTCAGGCCTATGGATGAATTCTTGACTCAATGAGCTTTCCATAGAGTCTAGGAACACCCAAAACGGAGTTCGGACGAAGGAGTTATGACTCGCCTTGGGTTCGAGTCACACGTAGTCAACCTAGACGAAATGATTCTGAACTGACGAGTCGAGCTTCACAGACGAGTCCGCCGACTCTACAGATGAGGTCTGCTGACCTTTGCTGCATGAGGTCTGCTGACCTCTGCTGCATGAGGCCCATCAATCTTATTGACTGCTGTACGAGGTCCGCTAACCTTCGTCGCATGAGGTCTGGGCCGACCCTACCGACCGCTGTACGAGGTATGTCGAATTCTCCGTCGCACGCACTTGCGGGCCGACCTCTCGCCCATTTGACTCACCTGCCTTCCCCGCAGTAAAAGATCATAACTCGTCTACGTGGGATCGACCGAGAACTAAAAAGCAAACATCAGTTCATTGATAAGGCTACAATTTACCAGAAGGACTTACTTCCAAATTCTCTATTTCCACCGAAACCTGCTCTAAGATCCCATTAGTTGACCCGAATCGATCTAATCGACCCGACTAGATCTAGCTGAGCTGACCTCGGTAAAAGGACCATAACTTGGTCTACAGAGGTCCAAATCAAGAAATTCAAAAGCCTAACATCAAGTTCATTGATGTGGATACAATTTACTAGAAGGACTCACTACCAAATTCCCTTCACTTAGTATCCAAAAATCAGCTCTAAGGTTCACTATTAGCTGCCGCACTACCACAACGTGGCTTCTCATGGTTTAAAATTAAAATACAACCAAACATTCCTAAGAGCAAGATAACCACACACAATCCTTAGGGTAGAAAATAACCAAAGTAGGAGAAGACACACCTCCTAGAGTTTGTCGAAGCTCCACAGATTCAGTCTCTACTTGCGGGTCTTGTCATGAATTTTCCCTCTCTTATGTGGGAGACCTATGGTCGATAGATTTGGGAATCTAGAGAGAGAGAAGTGAGGAAGCTTACCGCTCTGATCTCCCTCTTTTCTCAGTTTTCCTTCTTTTATGGATCACCCTTAATCGTACTTTAAAAAGGAGGAAATTTCCTCCCTCTTTCCTACATGCCACATGCCCATTCCTTGATTTTTTTTTTCTTTATTTCTTTTTATATTTAGGTCCCTCTATTTCTCTATTATTCTTCATTTAAGTCTCCTATTATTTTTCCCTTGCTCATTATTTCTCCTAATTTCAGCAAACGTCTAAACTTATTTGCAATTGACCATGGGTCCCCGTTTTAATTTCCATATTTCTTTTTCACTTGGGTTTATACCAGATTCAATAATCATTTAATCAATATTCATCTATGAATTCCCAGGAAAAAATACCCAAGTTGGCAGAATTATCTTTAGGAATATATAATAATTTTATTATAAAAATTCTAGGGTATTTTTGGGGCGTTACAATTTTGGTTGGTCTAAGTTAGTTTTGTTTTGAAAGAGGTTGATTTGGTTAAAAGAATTCTGATGAAAATGGCCAAAATTGACCATTTATGTTCTGCTAGACACCCCTACGCCTAAGTAAATTATGCCAGTGAAGACTCCTTAAGCAGCGGTTCAGCAAAGTTTTCTTCACAAATTATCCTAGAACCTCTTTCTTACATATTAGGTGTGTGACTTTGCCTGAGAGTACCTATCGGTTCAGATTTTGTTCCTCTCTTCCGTTATTAACAGTAAATACATTGGATTAATGAGAATCATAATAAGTGAATGAAAGGGTTCGTACAAGTATATAAATTATATGAAAAATGTTCTGTACCTCGCCGCCTCGGCGATCCAGTCGTAGGGCAAACATTGTTTTTTGTCCTCATTTGCTAATGTTTTTAAATGTAGTGTTATTCCTTGGTTAAGGGATGAAAATATAACTATGTAATGAAGACATATAGAAAAACGTATAAATGTCTAAATAATACAAGAATAAAGATGCATGCAAAAATGATAAGAAAATATCGCATATGAGTTATTTGGGGATATGAGATATATATTGTAAATGAAATAAAAGCAGTTATGCCTTAGAACCTAGTAGAGATAGATGGGCATGCCTATTAGGGAAGAAAAAGATTGCGGCATTCTTGATCGATTGTACATTTTTGGTCATTCTGACTCCTTAGACCCACTTATAGATGGTCGTGTCGATATGATGATAACACCAACTTCGAGTTCTTATAGTTCATTGTCTCGTATAATGATTATAGCACATTCGGGTCCTTATAGTTCATTGTCTCATACAATGATTATAACACATTTGGGTCCTTATAGTTCCCGTATCCACTTATAAGGTATTTGCAAGCATAAAACATAAAATAAATAACAAGAATATACAAATGACATGACATGATATGATAAGCATAACATTGTTATGTGATGATACGTATACAGTGATAAGCATAAGAAGAAAAGTGTTAATGAAAGATGATATGAAATGAAATATGATAAGAAGAATAAGTATGATAAATGTATAAGCATATGTAAATGATATGTTTAAAACATGAATAACCATGTGTATAAGTATATAAATGTTAAAAATGATATGCAGTTGTGTAAAGTGTGATGACTCTTATTAGAGGTCGTCCACATGTATTATTTCCACTAAGCTATAAGCAGATGCCGGGTGTTTCATCGTGTGAGTACGGGAAGCGAGAAGCAAAAGTCAGGACAATCCATGTCGGCAGCAGAGACTGACACACTACTAGGTGCCCACTGAAGACCTTTTGGTCTATTTTTGCATAAGTTTTGCTTTTGTAAGCAATTTAAAAATTTGTATATGTTGAATACTCTCATTTATGGAGTTTTGAATATATTTTGTAATCCGCAGCTACAGACTATATTTCAAGTTAAATGTTTAACAGTACATGAATGAACAAGTTAATGGTATGGTAAAAAATAAAAGATAGTTTCAAGTTTAGTAGTATCGGAGCACACCCCGTGTTGGGGGCGTCACAAGTTAGATGGTAATAGAGACGTTACAAGTTGGTAGTGCCAAGGCACTTGCATGGGGGACGAGCACATATAATGTCGCGACCTTTGGTGATGTACGCAACATTGGCCCTTTTACTTTTATGCTAATTTCAGCTCCTTTTATGCTGAATTCTGCTTCTTTTCATTAATTTCCTGCAAAACATAAATCTGGGTGAAAGCTCCATAATTTTATATTTAAATGAACCTTTTAAGCCTGAAATATACTTGAAAAATGGGCTTAAAAATAGAGGAGTTTTAGACTCATCACCAGCCTTATGGCTCATAGCTCGCTAACACATGTTTAAGTGCAACAGTAGCTCTTAAGCCTGTTGACTAAAGCCTAAGAATAGTGTCTTGCTTGCTAGCCTAGGCGTAATCCCAACCAGCTCCTAGCTTCTAAAAGACTTAACTACCCTAGCTAATGTTCTCGAAAGGATGTAGGGTTCATTTCATAGTATACCAAAAATACCTATTTCATTAAAATCGCCAATGGCGCCAATAGGGGGGGAGGGGCGATGGGAGAGCAAAATCAACTCTGATCCCCAACGGAGGCATTCTCCTTAGAATCCTTGGTCGGCTCGATCAAATCCATCTCATTTGCGGCCACCTCGATAAGCTAACGGACCCGAGGGGCACTTAGGGTTCGCAAAGAACTCGAGCGGTAGTTGGAGGGAAGTTGGGCGTACGTTGGAACCTCACAGTTGGCTTCCATAGATGTTGTATTTGAACAAACAACATCCATAGCCGTAGGCGAAAATCACTTTCAAGGCCTTCTGGTAGTCCTCCTCTATAGCTTCTTTGTCTTTTTCTGGGCTTGGGATGAAGGGAGGGACGCCGTCTTTGTAAGCGAAGCTTTAGCAAAGACATTCAGTTCCGCCTCCAGTGAGCGGTCTCAGCCTCGGCCTTGCGCTTAGCTTCCTCTGCAACCGCTAGGGCGTCTTGGACCCTAGCCAAGTCATCTACCCGTGCCTTTGTGTCACCCGCTGCAACGGAAGCTAGTTGGGAAACTTGAGCTTCCTCCTTAGCCTCATCCCTCTCGTTCTCCGCTCCCGTGGCCCTTTCAGTGCCCTCCTTGACCTTCTGCTCCTAATACCTAGACTTAGCCTTGGCCTTGCCGAGGGCATCATCTAGGGAATTGTGATTGGAGACAGCAGACTGAGCATAGCGTCACAAATGCTCAGCATCGTCCAGCCGAAGATAGAGTTCCCTATGTTGGCGTGCCATATTCCGAAGAGTAGTAACAACCTATAAAAGATGAGATATTAGAAAAAAAAAATGATGACAACATAAGAATTCGCATTCAAAAAAAAAAAAAAAAGGTTAGAACATACCAACTTCGTGGTCTCGTTGAAATCATGGTTGTGCATGTGCATTCCGTCCTCGGCCACGCACAAGTAGGACTTTTTGTCCAAATAACTGGGGAAAGGGACGAAGTACTCTTCTGAAAGCGCCACCACTAGTATGTGATGGCTGATGGGGTAGATGTGGCGCATCTGTGCCTCGTATCCCTCCCGATTGAAGGGGCTCGTGATCGATGTTCGGTAGGTAGTATGGACTGAGACAAACACCTTAGATGAAAGGCAAGCAAAATCAACTCCCGATCTAACGAGCGCATTCTCCTTAAAATCCTTGGTCGGCTCGATCAAATCCACCTCTCTTTGTAGCCTTAGTATTTGTTGGGACTAGGGGCTGGGGTTATGAGAACTACAGAGCCGTGGGTTGGAGGAGTTGGAGCTATCTTAGTCTGCAACCTCACGGATTGCTTCCGCAGATATTTGTGTTTGAACATACAACACCCATAGCCGTAGGAGAAAATCACCTCCAGGGCCTTCTAGTAGTCCTCCCCTATAGCTTCTTTGTCTTTACCGGCTTGGGACTGAAGGGAGGACACTTCATCTTTTGCCGCCCCAAGCTTTAGTAGAAGGGACATTCTTTCAACCTCGAAGAGGGCGGTCTTAGCCTCGGTCTTGCGCTTAGCTTCCTCCCTTGTAACCGCTAAGAGGCGTCTTGGACCCAACGATCATCCTCTACCGTGCCTTTGTGTGCCACCATTTGCGTGACGGCTAGTTGGGAAGCAGGCTTCCTCCTTAGCCTCATCCTCTCATTCTCTCTTTGTGGCCCTTCCCGGTGCCCTCACTTGACTAACCATCCCAATACCTAGACTTAGCCTTGGCCTTGCCGAGGGCATCATCTAGGGAATTGTGATTGGAGATAGCAGACTGAGCATAGCGTCGCAGCTGCTCAGCATTGTCTAGTCGAAGATAGAGTTCCCTATGCTGGCGCGCCATATTCCGAATAGTAGTAACAACCTACAAAAGATGAGGCATTAGAAAAAAAAAATGATGACAACATAAGAATTCACATTCAAAAAAAAAAAAAAGAGGTTAGAACATACCAACTTCGTCGTCTCGTTGAAATCATGGTTGTGCATGTGCATTCCATCCTCGGCCAACGCAGGTAGAACTTTTTGTCCAAATAACTGGGGAAAGGGATGGAGTACTCTTCTGAAAGCGCCACCACCAGTATGTGATGGCTAATGGGGTAGATGTGGCGCATGTGAGCAACATAAGTATCCCTCTTATTGAAGGGGCTCGGTGATCGATGAGTATTGGGTGGTATCTCGGACCGGGACAAGCACGCGATGAAGGTGCTCCCACGTCTCTATCAACATGGGCCCTCCGTGTGGAACCTCATCCTCGGCCGTCACGTAAGCCTCCACGGGAGCCTCTGGGCGGCACCCTCAAAGCGGTGCAGGCATCAGGAGTCCACTCGAAAGTCCACAATGATAACAATCGAGTGTGCGAGCCTCTCCATCGAATTTGAACCGTATGGGCGCTTAAGCAGGTACTTTAGATTCGGGGGTAGTCTCCCCCTGAGAGCTTTCAGCTCGCTTATGCATTTGTGCAGCGAACCTAGTAGTAAGGCTAGACATATCATCCTCCTTTTTCCTCCCGATTGGCTTACTAGTGGTGGATCCATCCCGATTCACGAAACCCTCCCCAGTCCGTAGATAGCCTTAGTGCATCCACCTCTTTGATTTCTTCTTCTTCTTCTTCGTCGCCTGGGGGGCAGGTTGTGGATCTTGCTCAGCCAAAGGTAATTAGTCAGACCCGAACAGAATTTCTTGAGGCTCCTTCGGCGACCTCGATTTGAGCTGAACCTTGCGAGCCCAGGATTGACTTGAAAGGGTCGGCAAGAATAAAGTGTTATCCCTTAACAAGCTGCGACGTTGGGAGGATGATGGGAACTATATAGGAAAATTTGCTAATTCACGTGAGATTCTTGAGGATAAGAGGAAACAAGTGGTTGCTCCCCCACCGAGTGATCTACAGAAGCTAGTTTGATCCGGCTCGGTGCCTTCCCAGCCCGGTAACTAGCTAGCCACGCCTGCGCCTACCTACAAAAGTTTTAAAAAAGGGAATATGTCAAAACACACAAAGAATTTGAATCAAAGGCATGTCAGCTCTGAAGCGACTGGGGAGCATGAGTCTCGTAAATTTAAGACAAACAGGAAGGAGAGAGTGATTCGAGTCAGGGAACCCTAGAGAGCTCGATGTCTCACCTGGACCCTTAACCAGCAGCCCTTTAGTCGACCCATTTGGCTTCAGTCTTAGGGGAGTCCAGGAGCCCTGTTATGAATTGTAGCCCGGGGGCGTGGTCGGCATAAAATGGCGGCCTGATACAAGCTTTAAAGTGTAAATGAAGCAAATCTCTACCGGTGAGATATCTGCGGCGGTAGAGAGGATTGACACTTTATGTATAAGGATCCAAGACGTTCGAGATGTATGAGCACGGGAGGTGCCGAGATCAAGTCTGGCTTGTTTCTGATGACTTGATGGGAGCGAAGTCCTTGATATGGCGCTCCCGGGGAGTGAAGTAGGCGCTATTATCGCTCATCCTACGGTTAGAGATAGGCGCTTTCAGTCTAACGACTCGGACTAATGTCATCGAAACTTGGCAAAGAATCTCGAGCTCCTCCGTAGACATAGCGTAATGGTAGCACGTGGCGATTCCTAGGGGGTTGCCCTCTTACGCCTGGCCCAATTTATAGAAGTCTCTTCTTGACCTATGGCCATACTACAAACAAAAAAAAAAAAAAATGATCAGCTTGAGGGCCTTAAAGGAGTGAAGGCGTCAAAACCCGAGAGAGATAAAAGGAAACCCCCTTTGGAGGTTTAGCAACATATTAATAACCAAACCTAATGGGATGACCCCAAACTCAATCCCAGAAACCGCCTATAGCTTCGTCACTAGAGCCCCATCAATGAATGGTGGACGCACCCTCAGCAAAAGCAATGCAAACGAAGTTTGTAAAAACTCACTGAAAACTTGAAAGACATCGAGGAGGCTCAGATGATGGATTTGATGCAACGATTCGCAGAAGCACAAAAGAAAAGAAATTTCAACAGGTGAAAGCCTTTGTGAAATGGTAAAAGAAGCAGCATCCGTAACCTAACCCCTATATATAGGGGTAAAATATCAACAACTGCATTAAATGTGTCGTCAGATCATCATGTGTTGTAGACATATTGGGAGATGCGCACTACCCACACGCCTTATGACCAAACACGTTTTACCTTTCGACGCGTTCAAGGTACGCATAAATTTTCCAGTTCTTTCAGCCTTTCACACTCTAGATTTAAAACACAGTATTTTCCCCAACTAAAAAAGCACAAAGTTCTAGTTAGGGGAAATGGGAGCATTGTGAGTACCATGGTCTTTAGACCACATTCTTTCAATGGGCTGGGAGCTGGCATTTGTAGCAGCCTCGAGGAAATATACTTGTAGTTGTTTTTCAACATGTTTAGGGTATTTTGTAGGCGTAATTTGAATGTTTCGTAATTGAAATCATGGAAATTAGAAACAGGAGATTTTACAAGATTAAGGACAAAATTGGCCAATTTGTCCCGAGAAAGTCCATGAATTGATGAGAATAGAGGCCCAAATAAAATAATGGGAAGTTGGGAATTCAAATAGTCAAGAGTTGGAGGACTATAATGCAACTAAAGGAAACTTTCATATTAATAGGGGTTTGGAGACCAAAAATGAGTTATTTTGGTCTCCAAATAAGAGAGAAATGCGAGAAGAAGAGGAAAAAGGAAGGAGAAGAAGAGGAAGAAGGAGAAGCAAAGTCAAGGTATGGAATTTTTGTATGGATACATGACTTTTGCATGGATTTTTGGTATGCTTTTTGTATACAAACTACTTGGGTATGATTGCTAGGGTTTTCCTTGAAGATTAAGTGGTTACTTTTAGGGGTTTTGTTGAGAAGACATCCTAACTCTAGATTTAAGGAAGTTTGGTTGAAAAATCCCTAGTTGATAATAATTAGATATGGAATCCTTCACAATTCCAAGGTTTTGTAAAGTTTAATGAACTTGGGTATGAATCCTTGGATTCTTTGGCTAATTAAAGGTGTTGGTGGAGTTGTTTAGAGGGATTCCATGTTTGTTTTGATGATGAAGAGAATTATGGGAGAAAAGTGCATTAAGAATGGTGAATTCCACCATTTATGGGTAATTTCCACAACTGTGCAGTGCGGTGCGGAGCAGTGCGGTACAGCCCTCCGGAACTGAACACGTATGTGTCGATGCGGGTCTTGATGCAGCCTCGAGGAACCCGAACTTTATCTCCGTGCAATTCGAGTATCTTAGGTACAAGTAGTGCTTTCACATTTTCTATTTTGACAAGCGTTCGTATTTTGGCCATAAATTGCTCATTTCTTATCCGATTTGAGTGATTCAAGTTGCTGGTTAAACTAGACTCCAAGGAGAACCAAACATCCTGAAATAGGTACCCTCGAATTCCGACTCTATATGGCCGTAAAATTCACTCAAAGTAGAATTTATGTTCAGAAGCCAATTTAGTTCGAGTTTTGAACATAGAGTAGTCAGGGTTGTTAGGGACGTATCTTGGTTCGGTGCTTCGATTTGGGTGATTCCAGTTGGAGGAGAACCCTTAGCACCTTAGCTTTAAAGGATTACAAAGAACTAGTGTCAAATATGGAGTCAAGGCACTGGAAAATGAGTATTGCACATTGTACCTCGGGTAAACCGACTAGTTGACATGAAAATGTCATAACTTTAGTTTGGATGATTCAATTGAAATGATTCCAATTTATAAGTAAAGTTGATTCATGGGGAACAAATCACATAAATGATGTGTGAATACATAGGCATCACACTGTATAAGTATATGTCTGTGATAAGTACAAATACATGTATAAGTATTCCTGTATGAAAATATAGGAAATGCCATATGTAATAGACATGAAACATGAATATGATATAAAACATGAAAACGAACTGAAATATGAATATGAACATGAATATGAAAGGTATTAGGCCTTGATCACAGAATGTGATTAATAAAGGTTATGAGTTCTGAAAGACATATGATCATATGACACCTATGACGAAGAATGAATGAGTGGATATTTTTTGATTAGTACTTCGGTACTCTCACATTTACTCTTGTCATGAGCTGTTAGTGCCCGCCACTCTTTGGTGGTGTTATTACGTTGCATATCACCGTTGAGTGTACCGGTACTCTCATTAGTGCCGACACTCTGTCTGTTAGTGCTTTCAGACACTCGATTAGTACTTGTCTCGATTTAATGTTCGGCCACTCTGATTGATGCCGGTACTCTTGATTAGTGCTCGGCCTCTGATGAAATACCGATACTCACGATTAGTGCCGGTACTCGATTAGTGCTCACGGCACTCACATCTGATGAATGCCGGCACTCTGTCCTGACCAGATTAGCCCGACACACTCACAATCTGTTAGTGCTCGGCACTCTCTGATTGAAATGCCGGTACTCCTTATTAGTGCTCGGCACTCCTGTGAAATGCCGGTACTCTTGATTAGTACTTGATACTCACGATTGAATGTCAACGCGCCTGTTCGGTGCCGGTACTCACGATGGTGCTCTGACACCTGAGTCTTTGTATTGCGCCTTCGGGTATGACCCATTAGCTGCGTCTACTCAGCTTCTTATGATTGGTGCGGTAGTCAAGCCGGTTATATGATGGCTGAATAAAGAATAAGAGTAAAGATACGGAGAATCTTATCTACGTATACGTTACGTAGTACTGCCTTGGGTACTCGTATCGGTCGTAATACCACGTGTACTCCCGTATCAGTAAAATAAGTATAAGTTCTGTAGTATCCAAGGGTACTCCCGTATCGGTAATATAAGTATAAGTTCTGTAGTACCCACGGGTACTCCAGTATCGGTAATATAAGTATAAGTTCTGTAGTACCCACGGGTACTCTCGTATCAGTAAAATAAGTATAAGTCCAGTAGTACCTACAAGTACTTCCGTATAATGAATCTGTGTAGTACCTACGGGTACTTTTGAATACGAATAAGCTCTGAAACTCCTACAGGAGATCCGAATAAGCATAAAACATTATAAGCGTAAGAAATTGTATAGAATTAAAGATGACGCTACATTATGAGCCTGAACAGCTGTTTGTTTTGGGATATGTTCAGAATCTGTATAAATCTGGTATATGTATTTGATGTAATCTGTACCTACAACGGACTAATGTCAGGTATCGTATAAATGCGATCGACCTTGTATGTGATATGATTACGTGCATTACGACTTATCGTACCTACGGGTACCGCCCGCCTGAAATAAGATCAGAAATGCAAGAATCGGTTATAACCTGATATAAGATCCGTAAGACAAGTATATGCTCTATAAGACAAGTATAAGATCCGAAATACATGTATAAGTTACGCGTAATACAAAGTATAAGATGTAATACCACCAGAATATAAGATACGAAGCTAAGAATAAGTTCAATAATACAGAAGTATAAGTTCCGTGAACCGGGGATATACTTCGTGAGTACAAGTATAAGATACAGTACTAGTATAAGAAGTTTTGTAGTACTTATGGGTACTCGTATGGATAAGAAGTTCACATGATCTGCAGAACTATGTTAAAGTAATATATCTCACGTAGTACCTCGGTACCTCCAAACAAATGTAATCTCCGTAGTATAAGTATAAGCCCTATGGTATGAGTATAAGCTTTGTAGTACCTAAGGGTACCTCTGTATAAGCATAAGTTTTGTCAACTCCTACGAGAGATCTGGATAAGTGATATCGGTCGGCCAATTTCAAGTAGATGTCCTTTGGGAGATACGAATAATTATAGTTCGAGACAAGTATCGTATAAGTCCACTTAATATACTTAATATCGCTGGGAGATACGAGATAAGTATACGTCGATATAGCATAAGTCACCCCATCTAAGTATATATGTATAAGTTCAGTACCATATATAAGGAATCTGAATAAATTTGTGTCCTACGAGGAGATCGAATAAGAATAAATTACGCTATAAGTGTAAGACCAGTAAGTATAAGTTTGTTGTTATAAGTATAAGTAAAAGTTCGATTACGCGTCTGAGAGATGTGAACAAGCGTAGGATAAGGATAAGTATGTATGCAAAATTGTTATATGATAACAAGTATATGTATTAGTCTGTTATATGAATTCTTGAAGATTCCGATATCTATTACTGTTTTATGTTATTTGTGATTCGGTATAAAAGCATGTGTTTCTGTATAAGATATGTTTCCCGCTGGCGTAAAACAGCACGAGTTTGGTCGTGTGGAATACCGGGGAGAAGGCGTCCCGAAAACTTAGCGCCACGGTGGGCGACAGTAGGGGTTCATCACAGTAGATTCCGTGCTCTGATTTGTAAATGTAAAAGTACAGTTTTGTATTTGTAAATGGGACTCGGTAAATATGTATATGATATTTTGATTATGTTATTAGATGTGGGTCATACCCACAGGTACAAGTTCGGCTTTAAAAAAAAAAAAAAAAAACAGGTAAAGAGTCCCATTATATGGTCTCGCACCCCGAACTCGGTTTGGATCCATGCGTCGGGTTTGTGGGAATCGAGGGTGACGCGTTTGACGGCCCACGGTCGCGATGTGAAGAGTACGCCCCGAACCACTACCATATTAAAGCGGGAGGACACTGCCCAGATGGTAGAATCACGAAAGTGTTTGTGAAAGCGGGTGCCTCCCCCAGCGAATCTTAGACTCGAGGGGTGGCAGTCCGAGTTTTTAGTCCCCCAACTAGCCATCCTCTTGTATATGACAAGTTCGTTATTGATAAATAGATAAAGGCATGACATACGTAAAAAATATTTATCCGCAAATTTCCTAGTTTCCAAATCTCATACTTCTAGGAGGAGTAATATTTGATAGGGAACAATTAGTCCTTGATAAGGGAAAAAAATCCTAAATAAGGAAAAATAGATTTATCCCTAAAAATATGAGATTCCTTCCTGAGATAGGAGATTCGGCAATTTTCCATAAATCTGAGTCCCAGGGAGAAAGGAATGCAGCTGCGAAGAATTTCTAGCTGCTTGCGAACTCCCTGTTTTTTCCACTTCATCCTTTTGCTGACTTAATCATCGAAGAGGCAGTCGGCACATCGTCGTCGGATCGCTCATTTTGCACGTTCACATTGTGTCGTTGATGCTGAAGATTAGACGATCCAAGGTAACCTTCGGGAGGGGGTTAAATTCGGGAATCTTATTGAAAATAATTTACTACATAATAACTAAAGTTTAATTTGTAAGAAAATATATAATGCACATCTAATGGACGAATATGATAAATAGTATAAGTAAATAAATGCAAATTGAAAAAGGAACAAGATGTACAAACTCACAGTGATAAAACTAAGGGAACGAACTTGTAAAAGTTAATAAAGGTGAATATATAAACATAAAAAGAATAATCAAACAACCTTCTTTGTTTTTCTTTTTTTTTAAAAAAAAAAAAAAAACATCTTCTTGGAACCAAGGTTTAAAATATCCAGATATATTGGCATTATATCGGATATCGGTAGAGCCAGAAGCGATATCGGTCGTCGATAATCGGTTGAAAAGTGAAAATCGAGAAAAATGCGTAATATCGACGATATATCCACTTGGAATATATGGGTTTTGGATCGATATATCATGAGCATGTCGAGATTACGTGGCACCTTGCACAGCGCAGCGTTAGTTTAATTTTCGATGGAAATATGAAGATATATCGAGGATATATCGGCGATATATCGGGATATAAAGGATATATATCAAAATGGTCTGATTTGAAATCCTGACTTGATCCAACGGTTATGGATTGATCCCAACAGTTTAAAGAAGATTTAACGATTAGATTTGCACAAAAATTAAATCCAACGGCTATAATTAAATTATAAAGATTTTTTGACAATCCAATGACTATTTTGACCCAAAAAATCTATAAATACCTATAAAATCATTCAATTTGATCACAAATTCTCTCTACCCATACCCAATCTTCATTTCACTCCAATTTTTTTTTCTTTGTGATAGTTTATATGATACTTTCATATTTTAAATTAGTTAATTTAGTAATAATATATTAATAAAATTAACATTTCGTGTAAATATATTAATAATAAATGTTAGTTAATATTTGAAATGGCGTGTGGATCCACGAATTACTACATCCCGTTGAAGTTGTGGATCCTGAAATTGAAATATTTATGCATGCGCGTGTTCGATCCACATAATCGATATTATCGAGAGCGTTATGTGCTTGAGTATGAATATTGTCTTTGTCGAGATGAAATCGTCTATCGGATTTTGCAATGAAAGCCAGCATCGATGCCGTTTTGATTTTAAAGGCTTTATTATAATATAATTTCAATATATATATTTGATTATTAATGTCATTTTTACACTTTTAAAAAGTATTTATGAATTTCAAAGTATTTTATTAACTTCAGATATCATCGATATTTATACTTGCAAAAATATCCCGATCCGGTATATAGATATATTTATAAAATCCAAGTATTGATATATTCATTGAAACCGATATATCCATCTTTGCTTTAAATGAAGAACTTATTCTTAAAATTCAATCATTTTATGTGCATTACCATTTTTTTTTTTTTTGAGTATGCTTGATGGAGCCGGGTTAATACTTCTTGCATTTTGACGTAAATTATTTATTTTATGTTTTTAATTAATATGATTTAACATTAAAACTTTCATCAGTGCAACAAACTTATGATAATAAATAATAATTTTTAATATATAAAATGTGCTTACGTTTATCATTTTAGAAACTAGGAAACATGACCAGGAAACAATTTTTGGAATCTTGATTGTACAAACAAGAAGCTGCTTTGGAAACCCCAGCCAAAAGCTTCCAGGCTTAGGCACTGCTCATCACACCGCCCTGCGCCACCACTTTCTGTAGGGGTGGACTTCGCGGGAACACCTATTCAGAATGAATTATTTCACTGTATTTGTAATCCACGGTGATGTAACTTCGTTGGAATTGTTAACTTCCAAGAAAAGTACATTCTCTGCATAATATGGACAACTCCTCCTCACAGATAGATATTCAAATTACGGTATTAGTATTACTCGCATCACAAACTTACGAGGGCTTATTTTTTCTTTCCACAGCTTATATTACTGGGAAGAAAGCAGGGAATGGTAATGCATACACCCCATTACTATTCTAGTGCGAAAGAAGAGTATTAGCTTGTTTATAATGAAAATAAAAGGCACGCAGGATCGGAGGTATTAACCATTATTACCCGAAACCTAAATTAATCGTTCTTGAAAATAGTATGTTTGTAAGGGGGCACAAGGCATCATGGGTTTTTACTTTTTATTTACAACAATATTTTATTTCTTTAGACATATAAACCTCGTTGTTAAAATTGTTAACCTCCCTTTATGACATTTGGCGTGAATCCGAATGCATATGTACTGAAATGAGATGAATTTATAACGAGCCGCAAAACATGTGGTCCTCTGCAATAATCTCCTCTTCACCAACAAAACTTCTTTTTCTGCTTCAGACACGCATTCAAATATAATCATTGGTTAAGGATTAATGCAAGAAGAAAAATAAATGGGAATTTGATTTTCGATAACAGATTCTTTTTCTTTTTTCCTGGGTTGAAGCTTACCCGGGACATGGCTTCCTCTTGACCGTCTATGTATGCAAGAAGTTCTTCTTGTCTCATTAAAGCTTCATGCAAAGCCTGCAAAGGGAGAAAAATATACATCTCATAAATAAATAAATCTCGAGGACTTGGAAATATAGCAATGGGCCAGTGAATTTAGGCTGACTGACAAACATTTTTCCATTTAACGTAATTGCAAATCAAAAGACTAGAATGGTATCTGGAGCAAGCTGAAATAAAAGAAGCTTAAAACCTTCTTTTCAGACACTGAGAATTTCTCACGGAAAGAATTTTTTTAAGTGAACAACAAGCATTAAGAGGCAAGGCCAAGGGCTGATATATAACAGAGTCCAGCAATTGTCATTCACTGATTGGATCAAATCTCAGAATTGGAATCTATTACTTTGGGGCTGCTACTGAGACGTCTTTAGCACATACATAAAAAATTAAGGCAGTTTTACTGGAGCGCCTTTTGAAAAGATTTATAAAATAAAAGACTGCAATTTATTATTACAAAATTCCATTTCTAAAGCGACTACTTACGGATTCTAGCAAAGCATCTCTTTCACTATCTTAACACAAAATTCCTTTTAGCCTCAAATCCCTTAGTATATAACAGCCTAAGCATGAGTAAACATGCTGTAAAGTACTTAAAACACTCAGGAAAAGAAGAAGTAACAATCAAAGACAATTTGGGTGTAAAACCAATAACATGGTCACAGCCTATGGAGGGGTCAACCTGACAGCAAAAATAACATGGACAGCCATATTCTTAGTATATGATCCAGTGCCTGTCATATATGATCCCAATAGACAATAAAAGTGTATTCACAAGTGATGCATGTCAGAGCCAGTCTTATTCACCTTATCAGGAATTTAGGCATAGGGTTGAACCGGACAAACTTTTATCTGATTCATTCCTTGGTATTTTTATTTTTATTTTTATTTTTTTGAACTTATGAAATCAGAAAAGCATTGTATTGATTTTGTACCTCTGCTGGCTGCAAATAAAATAAATCGGTTGAGGAAGAAATTACCTTCTTTGTAGCAATTAGCTCTGCTTCTAAGGCGTCCACCCTACAAACAGCAGCATTCAGCAACTCTTCTTTCTCATGAGGCATCTTGAATGGCTTTGCCCGCAGTAAGTCCACCTTCTCCTCAAGCTCAGCCACCCTTTTTAGAACAGATGAGAAGAGGTCTGCCCCTCCTGTGTCAACCTTGGGCTGGTGAGGAGGGACGGAACTCCTCCTCAGAAATTAGTTCGAGTGTCAGGTTTGGAATGTTGTGGCCAGAGGTGGACACAGAATCAAGGAAGTTTGCTAGTCACCCGAGATGCTATTGAATGGAACAGAGATAAGATGGCTAGGAAGAAGGTTATCGTCACACCCCAAATTTTAGCACACAAACCTTCTGGATTCTTTTCCATACTTGGCCGAGAAATTATACCTGCAATAAATTTTAATGGACTTGCTCAGTATAAATCAGAGTCCTAATTCATTACAGGTGAAAAGACAAATTTACTATCAAATGAAATTGGGTCTATGAGGAAGAACCATGGACCCACAAAAAACGTAAGCCATGAAGATAAAGATCATACAAAAAGCCATGGGTACTCCTTTAACCGTCGCTTGTTAACATTCTGTAATCCCTAAAGACACACCACCATAGCCATGTTAAAGTTCATACATAGTTCACTTTCCTTCTTGCTTCCATGTTCACTGTTGTCTAAAATCTTGAATTGTTGCAGATGTTTCACATCAAAGAATGTTAAAGGAAAACGCATTCATTTGCTGTGCTGTGTAAGATTTTCCCTACTGGAGACAGGGAAGCTATTTTAGTGGGTGGAGTCCAGCTGGCCAAAGACCACCACCAGGCAATCAAAACAATTTTTAAAAAAAATAAAAAACAAGGAAAAACTTAATATCCTGATATGTCAGTCCATAATATACTGAAAAGTGGTTTCGTAAAAACGAGATGTTTTTAAAGAGAGCCTGAGAATTGGAAGCGAGAGGATTAGACAATCTTTAATTGAACCGTGGCTTAAGTGTTCGAACATGCTGACACTCTCTTCCTAACACAAAGAAATCAAAGGAAAGATGAAAATTCCTCCTTTCATGAATTTATAGGAAAAGATGAGTTGATACAGATGCTTTCCACGAAATGGTGGGTTGTCGAGGAAACATCAGGAAATGAAAATCTTCATTAACATGATTCTGGCAGCACAGGCTTTGTTAGCTTCATACTATTTTACTTTAACAAAGTATATATACCAGGTTACATAGGGAAACTGAACTTAATAAAGGTGCAGTTGGAGTTACTACTACCTCTCAAATCATATGGATTCTTCAGGGAGAGTTGCTTCTTCCATTCTGCATCCACAGCCTTATCAACCATGGGCACTTCATCATATTCAGAAAAGCCACCAGCAGAGTTTACCTTTTCAGCCATCTAACCTAGAAATCACATTCAAACATACACATTAATATAACAGCTATGACTTTAACATAAATGAAGTGATAATCTATCAAGGAAAATCTTGACAGGGTGTCATCAACAAAATCACTTTGGCGTCCACTCACTCTGTATCCATGCTACTGCCAAATCGCTTAATGTTTTTTTAAGGTTTGATTTATTCATTCTACTTAAGAGACAGAGATATACAACACCACATGCTCCTTGAAAGAAAAGACTAAAGCAAACATATGAACGCTTATTTGATTATTCCATCATTGGTCTCTGTTATAATATTTATATGAAGAGGAGGGAATTTGTCAGACTCCTTTTTTTTTCCAACACATACTGAATGCAATGATGTAAACCATTACTCTTGGTTTGCCTCCTAACCAAACTTATGCCATTTGCTTATCCAATGCAACAGACCCAGTGAGACAGGTGTCTGCTTCCATCAACCAAATTTTTTATGTAACCATGGCCTCATTGATTACCCATCAAGCACAAAAGAAAATGTCTATTGTCTAGCCTGGACAAAGAAATCCTAAAATTGGAAACCCTTAGCGTAAATAGGTGGCTTGAAATATAAAAATATAGCACTTGAACAAAAGAAGTAAAACCTTGAGAATTGGAAAAGAATACAAAAAATGAATAGGCTAATTCATTTAAGAAAACAAGGATCTTATACAATACAATCCCTGAACCAAAACTATGAATTTATCCCACAACCAACTAATCCAATTCTATGGATGCTCATTGGATGTTGTCTGTCAATTGTTGGTAAGAGCTGTAATATGATCTTACAAAAACTTACTTCTTCACGGACAGGAGTCAACCTTGGATCCAGATAACCCTTTGTTACTTTGGGAGAAGCAATTTCTTCCACTTCAGATCCTGACTCTGCTGTAGATGTGTCACTGCTTTTGTTCTGACTCAAAAATAAATAAAGAAATAAGATTATTTTTACAAATAAATTCTACTGAATTAACTGAGTCATGAAAAAAAAAGGCTCAGGTTTCACAGTACCATACCACTGAAAAAATTGGCTTGTCTTGACCGATGACACTCCCATCACTGTTTGAAATAGTTACTATTCGTCTAGAAAATTGTGCTTCACCACTGAGAACCATCTGCATGTAGACAGTAATGTCATTCAAAACATTTATGGAGTACAGTTTTCAAACAAATGCATTAGAAGATAGACTACAAGAATGGCCTGATAAATTGCACAACAGAAATAACATTTAATAGTTTCAAGATGATAACCAGACCTTTAATATGTTGGGATCTTTCCATGGCCTTATCAGACCTCAAACAACCTCTCTGATCCGCACAGGTACAGTTACCACCAAGAAATTCAGACGCTCACTGAGAAAGCACCAATATATTCAAGAATTTTCAGAAAGATAGTAGGCTTAGAATGCAAAATAGAATGCCCAATACAGAAAAGAAATCACCTTGCATCAATTATTTCAAGCAATTTGCTCTGGTACTTATTACTGAGAACCTGACCAGAATTTCCAAAAACAATCACTCCTTATGACTTCGGTTAAAAGTAAAGTAAATAGCACAGTGTACACTTCTAACTAACAAAGAAATCGTACTGTTAACAGATTAAAAGTAACCTCTTTTAACTTACATGAATCTTGGAAGTTGTTTTTGGATCAAGAAAAGTCTTCACCGTGTTCCAGAGCAGCCTAAAACCAGGACCAGCATTAATGATAAACATTTGGCACAGCGTCTGCAGGGTATGTTTAAATGTTATAAGGGAGTTGTACAACATTCAGATGTGGGTCAATTAAATATGAAATCATCACAAAACAATATAAGGGTGTTAACCATTGAAACTCCATACCTCGGGATAATTATCTCCATCAATTTTCTGCAGCCGCATGATGAGTTCTCTTGCATTTTTGGTTAGATTCTTAAAACCCTGACCAATAAACGGTTGGAAAGAGCAAAGTAGGAAGGTGAACATTCTCCTACAAGGCAACCTATATACTTTTGGTTTACATAAAACAAAGGAAATCATACCACGCCATGAACATCTAAAATTGTGGTACTTAGTCCAAAGTAATGTCTCTTTGCTGCAACAGAGCAGGCAGGAAACTTAAATGCAAAACATTTTTCAAACTCCTGCACATGGTATTTCACATACCGATCCAAAGTCGTGACTTGAATGAGCTTGTTTGGATCAACTTTTCCAAGTCTTTCAATATAAACTGGTCTCCCCTCCTTGTCCACACCGTGATAACCCTGAGGATAGTGCTTGATTACTTCGTTCAACTCTTTGAATTCAAAATCCTGGAAAAAACATCAAATCTCAATCAGAACAATATTAGCAAACCAATGGATCTGAGAAACCGGTAATGGAACATTGCTTCAGAAAATAACATCTGATCATGGGATAAAATTCGAGATTACCTCCAAAATACTGTCAGTTCCAAGAAGTCCTTCCTCACTGGATCATTTCGGCCCACATATGCTTCGCCTTTTCAATATCAAAGCACCTCTGGCTTTCAAAATCTGCAAAAATGGCGACTCCTGAGGAATGAGTCCATGGGAATGTTGCCAAAACCAATAATAAAATAAAAAAACGCAAAGCATTTTAAAGACCTCAAGAGCATATGGTAATCATCATGTCTATCGGGAAGCAAGTCATCTGAAATAAGAGCCTGTCGAAATGCTTCCACAGCTTGAAGCTCCTTCACATCTCGGACATCCTTGATGGAAACAGAAAGGAATTGATCGTGGGACTTTCTCCTGCCCTTTTTCTTGAGAGAATGCTTGAATTTACTGGAGGCATTGATCGCTTTCTTCTTAAGATTCCCAATTCTGGTCCTCCGGTCATCTTCCGAGTTTTCCACATCCGATTTCCGTTCTCTCCGTTCATCGTGATTTGCCCCCTCGAAACCTTCACAACATCAAGAAAAGGGCCCGTTATATTCATAATACATCCAATACAAAACATATATTTGATAGAGGGCGTGCGCTTACATGGCCTGGCGAATCGATCAAGCGGGCCGGACATGGCAATGCCCTCCGATAAAAAATTCGACGACTCCGACCGCCGATAGAAACTCCAATTCTCTGAATTCAGATAAAGAATCGGATCTCTTAGGACGGATCACTGCGTCAGGGACTCTCAGGGGAAGGAGAGAGAGACAGAAGATTTCAAACCAGAGAGAGCCGTGTATGTATGCATTAGTAAGGAGGCTGAAGGCTGAAGGCTAAAGGCTGAAGGGTGTGGGCTGAGGTGTGGGGTTTCGCTGGTGGAATTTCGCAGGAAACTTGCTGGCGGGGAATCCGCCGACAGTCTTGGCAGTTAGAGTTTGGCTTTATACTTTTCCAACCTCCTTCTCTTCATCTTTTATTTTTGCATTCTTCTTATTCTACTCTTTTAGTTTTATATTCCCATACCGTAACGACGCTGCTTCTTCTAGACGTGTATATCCACCAAATAAATGATATTTAGATTTTCCAAGACATGTTTTCCTTTCTTTAACTATTTTAGCTTTTATTTATTTTTTTAACATTTTTACAGATGTTTCAATGTTTAGATTTTTCAAGATATGCTTTCCTTTCTTTCAGCCTTTTCCTTTTTGTTTATTTTTTTAACATTTTTAGAGATGATATGGTTTCCTAATGAATTTGTTGTGGATACCGACAATTCACTAAATATAATTTCATAAAACCCATTCTCCCATTCATTTAGCCAATTAAAACCCATAACTGCTCATTTGTTTAGCAAATAAATACAGCCCCTTAAAGGCAATTGATGTTAAATCAAGAGTGGATCGGAATTTCAATCGACTGAACAAGCAGATGAAAGTTCATAGCTTAAAATCCATGTATCCAGCACGGGTGTCCAACGATTTCCATTAGAGCATGCTTAAGTCATCATCCAACAACCCACGTTACATGTGCCTCTAGCTATCTATTCACGAACACTTGTGTTATCACCAACGATATGGTCCATTCAAACCTGTTATAGCATTTTTCATCGCAACAATGGTAGAAACTAGTAAAAACGAATTCATCTCTTTCTGTTGTGGTCCTCACAAATCACCGAGTACCATCATCTTAAAGGCCGCAGCTAGCACGTTTCTTTAACCCTAAATAAACCCAAAATATGGTTCAAGCACCTACTTGAAATGTATGTCGAGCCGGTTGCGCGTTGACTTATCATGGCCTGAGTTAACAATGGTAAGAGCACCAGTAATTATAGAGGTATTCGAGCCCAGTAATTAATGCCTTATACCAACTCACCTCACTCTTGGGATTGATCCAACATGAGCATGAACCCCTCTGAGGTATGAAAATTTATTCCGACCAGAAATACTACGTTACCCTGTATAGACGAATATAACTCTTTATCACCCAGAAACGATGTTTTATTTCTAGCACCATACATCACAGATCCTGATACCTTCCTACCAAAAGGAGAAAAGTGCAACCATAATGAAAGGCTGCAATGCAAGGAATGTTGTGCAAAAGGAAATCCGGGGACAAAAGAGCAGTAATTAGAGGGGGGATGACAGCTGAAGTATTGAACGAGTGCAGAAGTGCTTTCAGTAGTATTACATCTGTAAATTAAGTTTGTTTATATATTATATACACATATTCACAGATTTACCATATAGACGCGCAAGGGGAAGAGAGGAACATAATAAACAACATGAGTGAACCTCATCAGCCTCTATCAATGTTTTCTCTATATACAAGAAACTAGATTCTTCTGGCCTGAAACCAAAAGGAAAAAAAGGGGCCTCCATTAGATCAATTTCAGGTGAAGCAACCAAGCAACAAATTGAAACCTACATACTTGCAGATTACAATGTTCAAAAATCACGACATGCCTGTTATGTCCAGTTTCTCTTAGAACGAAATTGGCTGAGTTTGTCCCGCCACTGAGCTGTTAAAGAACAGAATCGTCAGAATTCAAAAACCATTAACCAGAAAAATGAATCTCAAACTCAAACACACGCCAAGTGAATAAAAATATGCCAGTAGTTTGGGAATCCAGGAATAAATGTTCACAAGCCGGTGCTACAGTAAACGAGAGAAAGGAAGGGGGAGAGAATGGGTCATACTCAACCTAGGGAAAAACATATCCATAGAACGTCCCATTGGTCTGGTCTATGTTGCAATTGTTTAGGTATGAGTATTGGACATGAGTGCATGTTTAGGTGTTTAATCCTTCCCAATTCAAATTTTAAATACAAAGATTCAACTAAGAAGGAAAAAAAAAAGATCCAAAACTAAGATACAAAATAATAAAAAATAATAATAAATTCAAACTAAAAATATCCATCTTAAAAGCTCTCAGAATTTCCATCTTATCTAAATATTCAATCAAAAATACTTTTCAATTAACCTTTTTCTCTAATGTATTTATTACTAAGAACAAAAGAAACAATAAAAGGATATCAATGAAAAGAAAATCAAATAGCCACACCACAATCAAATAGAAGTGTCCAAGAAGGTACTCATACTCACCATGTTTATGTCCCGTGGTACATTCCATGAAATTGAAGGATCTAGGTATTGTAGGCCCCAATAATAAACCGAAAGACATTGCATGGAAGAAAAATGAGCATGTAGAGCTTTTCCTAAGGCTTCTCTGTTATTCTTATGTTACCAAAATTTTCCCTTGAAGGCAAACTTATTGGCCACATGAGATTTCATTAGGTGACATGGTCAGTTCTAAAGATTGGTTCATTGCCCGTCCAGGATGCTCTAGGTAAGCCCAGGGAAAACCTGGCATATGTGAACTCCAAAGGGGAGCATGGAAGGCCCTTGCTACAGAGGATCAACACCAGCTTACATGTTCAATAGGATTTTGATCTTAAACAAGATGGGAAACACAAGAATATAATATATTTCAAAGTAGTATTTGAAAGTATAATTTGTTGGTCCACATAAACAAGCATGAATGTCCACAAGTTCTGAGTTTGTCTACTTACAATACTGAAGGATCTGTATCTTTCAAATTTTGTCTTCCTTATTTTTTCAGTTATTTGAGATGATAGTTTGACTATATGAACCTACTTCACTACATTTTTGTGCCTTCAAATCAGTGCTCAGTTTCAAAGTGATGTAAATTGCAGGAGCACCTAAATTTAACCCTATCTAATTTTCCCTTTTTCAGAAAAATCCAAGATAGAAAGGTCCAGAACCCAAAAAGTAGAAAATAAATGGAAGAAAAAGAAGCAGCAGAAGAAGATTTAAGATAATTCCTGTCCTCAAACAATATGCACTAAACAGGCAAGAGTGAGGCTGAACAGAAAAAGAGACAAAATAGAATTGTACCAGCATCTCTATAGCGTTCCTCAACAGCTGCAATCAGCATATTCCGCACAAGATTGAATTCCTTTGTTTCAATACAGGGCTGACCACTGGGCCTGAAAACTTACCAATTTACATTAAAATCTACATTTTCAACAAAAGGTCAATTTACACAATAATTCTACAAGATTAATCAAATTGATAGCCTTTTTTTCATATTGAGAGAATTCCTATATCTCATCATTAAAGGTGCTGTTAAGAGAAAAGGAATACTCTAATTCTCATTAATTTACAAAGGAGGTAACATACATATTTATATTAGGGCAAAAAGGAAACAAAATTATAGTTTAATTAGGAGACTCAAAAGAAAAGGAAAAGAATCCTAAATGGATTAAGAGACTAAACCTTAACACTCCCCCTCAAGATAGAGCATATAGGTCAAAAAACACCAAGCTTGTCACATATATACTTTATCTTAGGACCTTCAAGAACTTGCGAAGATATACGCTAGTTGGTCATTAGAGTTGGTTGATAAAACTATTAGTCATGCATCCCGTACAATCTTCTCTCTGATAAAGTGACAATACTTTGATGTCTTTGGTCCTCTCATGGAAGCTGGGTTAGATGAGAGAAATATCACGAGGCGAAGCGATTATCACATAAAGCTACATCTATTCACATCCTTGAAATCTTAACTCTTAGAGGAGATGCTTCAACCATATGAGTTCACATGTTGCTAAGACCATAGCTCGATACTCGGTTTCAACGCTAGATCTAGCTACTACATTTTGTTTCTTACTCTTCCAAGATATTAAGTTACCTCCGATGAACACACAATACCTTGATGTAGAATGTCTATACGTGAACGAGCACCTAGTTTGCATCCTTTGTAGCCAACTGATGCATTAGCACTTCTGACCTACATTCTCATCTGACACCCCCTTGACCTTGTGTTCATTTGACATAACGAAGAATACGAACTGCAACATGCCAATGGCTCTCACAAGGTGATTGTATGAATTGACTAAGCTACTCTGCTGAAAATAAATGTCGGTAGTGATAATGGGAATGATTCGGTTACCTACTAAGATCATCGATATCCTCCTGAAATCTTGTAGAGCTCCCCACGACCCAGTCTGAGTTTGACATTCGGATCCATAGGAGTGTCTACCGCGGCTTACAATCCATGCAGGTGTCTGGAGTATATCAAAGGTATACTTCCTCACGATAACCGCCTCGAGAATTAGATTGAGCTACCTCAATGCCTAGAAAATACTTGAGTTTTCCCAAGTCTTTTGTTTGAAAGTGGTTGAAGATGTGTTGTTTGAGTTTCTGAATACCATCCTGGTCACTACTTGTAATGACAATGTCATCCACATAAACAATCAAGTAAATACACTGACTAGTAGAGGTATGATGATAAAAGACAGAATGGTCTGTTATGCTTCGAATCATGCCAAACTCTTGAACCACTGAGATAAATCGGCTAAACAAAGCTCGAGAAGATTGTTTCAGACAATATAAGGAACGTCATAGCTTGCATACCAAACCAGACTCCCCTTGAGCAACAAAACCAGGCGGTTGCTTTATATAAACCTCCTTAGCAAGATCACCATGAAGGAAGACATTCTTGATATCCAGGCGAAAAAAAGGGCCGTAGCGGATCTTATAGCCTGCTAGACCTTCGAAGCAAGCGGACAGAGGTAATCTTGGCCATTGGAGAAAAAGTATCATAATAGTCTAAGCCATATTGCTGAGTATACCCCTTGGCAACCAAACGAGCCTTAAGTCAATCAACCTGGCCATCAAGTCACACCTTCACTATATAGACCCAACGACAACCAATAGGAGACTTGCCAAGAGGAAGAGCGATAAGCTCCCATGTGCCATTGGAGTAAAGAGCGTTCATTTCCTAAGTCATTGCTTGTTGCTAGCCCGAATGAGAGAGAGCCTCACTAGTGCTATTAAGGGTAGAGACAAAAGGTAAGGTGGATAGGGTAAAGATAAACGATAAAAGCTAAGAAAATTATAAACAAGATGTGGGTTAGAAGTAGAGCAAGTACCTTTCCGAATGGCAATAGGTAAATCATCATATGGTTGCGGAATTGGAGCAGGGGATGACAGTGGCATAGAAGACGATTCAACAAGAGGCCCTGTAAAATACGAGGATGAGGGACGAGGGCGGGGCGGCGGTATAAGCTTTGAAGTGGGTGATCACGGCATCGGTGGAGTGGAGATGGAAAGGTATCTCAAGATGGTAAGATGAGGAATTGATAGACATCCGACACGGAGGGCGCTTCTGAGAAGGAGAAGAAGAATTCTCTTAAAGAAGGTAACATCGGCGAAATGAAGTGACGATTAACGTCGAGGGAAGATAACAACGATAACCCCTGCGAGAGGCGAGAGCCAACCTAAGCACTTTGTGACCTTAGTTGAGAATATAAACAAAATAGACACAACCGAAGACACGAGGAGGGAGGCAAAAGAGAGGTTGATTAGGTAGCAAGACCGAATGAGGGATTTGATCATGTAAAACAGAGGATGGCATACGGTTAATCAAGTAACATGCAGATAAGATAGCATCCCCCCAAAAACGTTGAGGAACCTTATAATGAAGGAGGAGAGTGCGAGCTGTCTCAACTAAATGACGGTTCTTATGCTCAGCAATTGCATTCTATTGAGGAGTGTAAGCACAAAATGACTGGTGAAGAGTCCCATGAAAAGACATAAACAAAGATAATGGCATACAGAAATATTCTTTTGCATTATCACTTCTTAAAATAAGAATAGAAGTATTGAATTATGTGCGAATTTCAGCATGAAAATTTTGAAATATAGAAAATAACTTCATTTCGAGGTTTTTCGTTAAAAATAATAGGAGTATATCGAGAATAATCGATCTATAAAAGTTAAAAAGTAATGAAATCTTAAAGTAGATACGGGGACTTAGAAAGATTTTGAACATCGGTGTGGACAAGCTCAAAAGGAGACTTTGTCCAAGGATCTAAGCGGATTCAGAACAAGACACGAGTATGTTTCCCAAACTGACATGACTCACACTAAAGCAAAGATAAACTAGAAAAATGAGGAACCGGCTTTCGAAACTTGGGAAGGCTTGGATGACTGAGACGACTATGGAGGAGAGGAGCTTCCGTGGAAGTGCAAGTTGTGGAACAAATAGGCGAGCTGAAGTGAAGGAGGTCTTGTGACTCATGTCCTATGACAATCGTCTTCCCCATGCTGCAGTCACAAGGTTACATGAATTGTGAGGAAAAGTAAGTCTGCTTGATGAAGATTGCTGATCATTTCTTGTGGAAATAAGATTGAAGAAAGGAAAATCAACATAAAGTACAAATGTGAGGGGGCAAGGGAAGGGAGGATAAACCAGGCCAATGACTTTGCTTATGGTTTGAGAACCATTAAGCTAAGGTAATATTGAATTAAAGGAGACATAAGGTAAAGGGGAATAAAGTCTTTATTACCAGAGATATGATCAGAGACTCCAGTATCAAGGATCCAAGATGCGAATAAGCGAGGTAAGACAGCGAGACATTACGATTGGGCAGCGAGAGCAATGGAGAGGAGAGGGCTTGGTACCTTGAGTGAGATGAAGGCTATCTCTGCCATTCACTTAGAGGCGTAAAGAATGACACCTTTAAGGTGTTGATGAGCTCCACAGAAGCGAGAACTTCGAAACTCAGCGAGATGATTAGAAGGCGGGACCAAATAGGCAATATGAGGAGGTCGGCCATGTAATTATTAGCATCGATCAGGAGATAAGTAATCTAAAAACTACATTACGATGCGGTGCCATTGGCGGTCTCATGCTAGAACCTCAGTTACTTTACCAGTTCACCTGCAAGAATCACTTGATGAGATTGCAGAAAACCATCACCGGTGTCAGATGTAATCTTGGCGCATGGTAGTGTGGGTGAGTATGACAGTAACCAGTAAAACCTCATCAAAGTTTGGAATAACTACTCGGTGGTATCCCGGATGTTCCTCAGAAAATGTGAGGTTGCGGGAAGAATGATCTGTAAGAAACTGGGTCATCTTTGATTATGAAGAATCAGCATTAGTAGATTTCGGCAAGATAGATGCAAGTTCATCCTTAAGGGCAGACATCCGTCCACCATAAGTAGATATATACCATATCGAGCTGTTTCAAATTAGCAATGGAATATATTACTCGGTAGAAACGCTAAATATCATTAGTGTACAATTTCTTCACCTGATTCCAGATAGTGTAGCAAGTTTTATAGGCCCCAATATTATATAAAGTCTTGGCATCAATAGATTGCCAAAGAATAATATTGCATAGTAGAGCATCAATTTTTCGTCATTAAGCACGTTGATCTTCAGGGATACTTGTGTCCGCAGTAATAAGATGATCCTTGAATTTTCGCTCCCCTTGAATTTATCCAAGGTAATCATAGGAGTTCCAGATACAAAAGAATTAAAAGTCTTACCTTTTCTAGCCATAGAGACGTATTTTTCAACCATAGAGATGTCTTTTTCAGCCATAGAGATGAGAAATCAACAGAAACAACTCCCAAGGTTCTGAAGGTGTCGTAGAGCTTCAAAAAACACAAAAAGAAAGGAGATTCAAGCGACATAATAGCTTAAAAACAATCACCGGAGAGAAAAAGTGGAAAAGGTGGGCTTTTCCGGCAACGACGGGGCGCATGGAGTGGCTAGAGGGACTCGTCGGCGGCAAACGACACTGCTGAAGGAGGCGCGTGGCCAAACAGTATCTCACGCGCCGCCACGCACCAACGTGTGAATTTCAGCACCGGATTGAAGATCAGCGTGCGTTGGTACATGGAGAGGTGTTTTTGAGCGAGGCGTCCACCGAAGTGTAGATCGGAGAGAGAAGCTCCTGTTGGTGTGCTCGTCTACCGGAATGGAGGTCGCCGGAAAATCTCGTCATAAAAAGTTGTCGGTGGTAGGGTGTTCTGACGGCGGTTGTGGCTTTTATGAGGCTTCGTGACGACTGTAATGCGACCGGAGTGTGATACGATTGTTGGATGGGCTGCCGGAATTGACCACACTGCGAAACCCTAACCCTAGCATTCTCAAACTCTTTTATGGCTCTAATACCATGTTAAGAGAAAATGAATACTTTGATTCTCATTAATTTACAAATGAGGTAACATACATATTTATACTCTAGTGTTAGGGCAAAAAGGAAACAGAGTTAGAGTCTAATTAGGAGACTAAAGAGAAAAGGAAAAGAATCCTAAATGGATTAGAAGACTAAACCTTAATAGGTGCTCTTCAACCATGACCTTTAGCTTTAAAATTTTTTTTTTTTTTGATCAGTAAAAAGCAAGTATTATAAAAAGGAACCTTTAGCTTTAAAATATTTCGATAGCCCATGGCAATGTGAGCAAATTTCATAAAGAAGTTATCAATTTCTTATTGTTTATCAATTGTCTAAATTTTAAATACTTAGTTTGGACAACATAGTTCACACAAACAAGGCAGGATGGCTTCTAAGGCACTCACCCAGAGTAAAGAATTTAATGCACTAGTCCAAATTCCCCAATCCAACAAAATAAAGAAAAGTGATTCCAAGGAATTTGAAATTACCTATCCAAGTTACGTGAATAACAAACCATCTGAAGAAGAGGCATGCATCGACACCTTTGCAGATTCAAGGACTCTCATTCCATCGCTGTAAGCCAAATACTTGTTAACTTGTATTGGTACCTGGAGAGAATAAGGAAAAAAAATAAGAATGTGGTTATTCAAAAAACCTTGATTAAGAACTTAGGGCCTTTGGTTCCAATCCTTGCAAAAATTCATTTTCAGAGTTTGCTAAATCCACCTCAGAGAAGAACCAAGCTAAGAAGAAAAGACAAAAATCCTGTAGTATCACAAATAAGGATCAATAGAATTAAATAGGAGAACTAAATACTTAAGTTTTCTTCTCATTCAACCTAATATTACCTTGAAATCATGTTATAGCCTGCACCCATTTTTTCTGATAATGTCAAATTCAAACCAAGTATTCATCCTTCTCATTTTGTTCATTAGCTCTAAACAAATCAAGGGAAATATGTAACCATGGATTTTCCCTCACAATCGGTTCATCCATCCCATATGACTTGGAAATTTAGATAAAGCTCTAAATCTCTATCAATTTGCAGTCCAATTTCTGCAAGTGATGGGAAAAAAACCACAGGAAATCTAGCAATGTCTCTGGCACATATGCTACATCGTTCTAGAACTTCATGTGTGGGTGTAAATGAGGAGCAAAATAAAGAAAATAAAATAGCAAGAATACTTTGGCATCAAAGTAACACAGAATTCTATTTTCCTACAGCAAATAGAAATGGTCAGGAGCACCACAAAATGGTTCAACATCACCATTCCTGGATACTCTGTAATTTTTTAAGTGGTGGTGTTGATGAAATATACCAATGAATAGATTTTCACGAAGCACCTTGGTCTTAGAGGTATTAGACTTGCCGGCAACCTTTTTTAAATTACAATAATACACCTATGGCAACATCAATTCCACTTCAAAGGATAGTACAGATAAAAACTAGTCACATATTGGCATTTTCAGAAGACACTGTCACCAAATAGATGCATGCACACAAGTCACACAATTCAAATGTAGAGTACCTTGCATCTAACAGCAATGTTAATGGCATCTGAAGGTCGAAGGTCAAAACTGACACTCTCTTTTTCATTACCCACCTGCATCCACAGTGGACCTCATGTCGGTTGACCATACATTTGCTCCAATGAAGTAAAAGGTAGTTAATTAAAGAATAAGGGTTACAGTAGGAAAATACCTTTGTAAGATATAACTGAGCAAAGTATGCCTCGTGCACTCTCTTGGTGACTCGAACAAGCTTCACCTGCAGAAGAGGATTTTGAAATCAATGTCATCAAAAATAGAAATTTAAAGCAGATAGTGTATTTCCATGAACATGAGGGCAGGGGTAGAACAAACTCAAACTTACTGCATAGCCCATCTTGTCAATCATTTCTTTCACTACTTGATAGAGAGTGGGCCTGGCCTGCAAAAACAATCACCAAACTGTACATTCCCATTTTCTTATTCGAGAAAAATGTATGCTTAAGTTGGAGAGTGAAAAAACTAAAAAAGTTTCAAATCCTACATTGCACAATGGAACAATAATACTGCCTCAGATTAATAAATACTTTAAACAAAAACATACAATTTGCACATTGCGAACTGCTGCCATGAGCAAGACACTTGGCATCTCCACTGGAAGCAAAAGCAGACAACAATTTAAAGGCAAAAAACAATAATAGATCATCTAAATAAAGTCCCAGAAATATATTTTACAAGTAATAGATGTCAGATGCACGTACAAACAATAATTGGGAGAAGCAGCCCAGTACCATCTTCCATCTTCAACACAATAGCAGGGTGTGGGGCATAATCTGGCAGATGCCCACCTTGAGGATTGTTATGGACATCTTAAATGCCTACCATCTCTCATTTTAATCACGAAACCATCTGCACCACTCTTCACCTCAACTATATGGAACAACCAGAGAGAACACCTTAATTTAATGGTACAGTGAACAAAGCATACTAACAAAATTTTCAATTACGACTAGAGAATCTAAAACCAAAAGTGGATATAAGAATCAATGCAATAAGCTTAGAGTCACTGGTCCTCAATATATAGTCTTGTCAACCTAAGAAAAAAACATCATGGAAGCTTACAGATACTGATATACTTTTGTATTTTAAGAATTGAGGAAAATAATCGGATGAATAGTTCATAACTATAAAAGAATATTTATAGAACGAAACCTGAAGAACTAGTAAATGATAAGCAAGACTTACGTACCAGCTTCAACTACACTGGAATTGACATAATCTTCATCATTCTCATTGAAATTCTCTGCCATACTACCATTGCCATCCGAAGAAGAACTGAAACTACATTGCAGTGTCTTGTACTTACGAACATGAAGTTGATGAGAAGCATCTCCCACCTTAGACGTACCACCAAAGTTTCCCCTGAATCCCCAGAATCCGCTTCTAAGAATCTGCTTGCTTCCTTAACAGAACACTGACAGGTAGAGTGTAAACTCCTGCTTGTTTTTGCGCGTACAATTAAGGACCAAGAATTACAGGAATCCTTGCAAGAGTTCCCATCCCACCTGACGAAAGGAAGATAAGAATAATAACTTAATGGAATGAAGAAACAACGAACCAGGTATTAAATGCTATCAAAAAGGAAAAGCATTCAATGAGCGTATAGAGCGAGATTTGCAAGTAAGGCCTCCCAACCCAATCCGCAACCCACAGTTTCGTTGCTTCAGTTATCAAAGGATTTGGCATTGGTTTTAAATTCCAAATAGCAACAATCACTGAAAGAAAACAAAATCCCAAGTCAAAGTAAAAACGAATTTTCGAGTAGGACGGTTATGACTAAACGGATCAAATTGGATTTGCAGCCAATTGGGGCCTTTCAATTGCAAGGATGGATAAACTGCTCATGCTATCGGTGACGATGTAAAGATATGAGATATCAGTAACTAGAGCATCAAACAACGAGTAGTCTCTGACTCTAGCAACAATTCTAACCAACCCCAAGTCATAATCGTCAAAAAAAAAAAAAGGAAAAAAAAAGCCTAACATCGGGAGATCACGATGAAAAAATTTAAGCAACAACGAGTCAAATCGCACCTGATGTCCAGAAAACACAAAATTCAACGATCAATCACCGATCCTAAGCCCTTCACTTTCCAGATCCTATTTTCCTCAGCTTTTTCCCGAGAATCACGAATTCCAGAAACACAAACTCGATTTCCACAAAAAAAGAAATCGCTGATGTGAATCGATCGGAAGAAAAACAACCCTAAAATTGTAAGAGGAAAAAAAAAAAAAGAAAAAAAAGGAAAAGAGAAGCAGGAAATAGGAACCTGTTGTCAGACAATAGAGTTTATTATTTAGATCTAAGAGACCGACAATGGGGTGTGGAATAAAGGAAACGAGATAGATGAGAGAAGATGAGAAGATGAGAAGATAAAGATTCCTTCTATGGAGTCGGGAGAGGAGATATTATTATAATTATTTGTATTACAATTCCCACCATTTTTTGTTACATCGTCTGTCCAATTACGATTATACCCATCCTGCCATTTTAAATTTTTTTGAAACTGACTTCTTAATAATACCTTTTTCGTCTTATCAAATAAATATTTTTTTTGGAAACATACTAAAAATAAATATTTTTCTTCCTTTTATATCACTTACATTACATTTTCAATGCTCTTTTTCCATAAATTTATATTCTCTCAAATATTTCCTTATTTTTCAATTGCCTTTTTATAAAATTTTATAATAAATTTTCCTCCTACCTATTTTATAGCATGTATTTTTTTGGATAATTATATAAATAGTATCACCGAAACATACGTTTTTATATTTTGATGTACCAGCAATTTTTGTTAAAGCTTTACATTTTTATTTTAATTAATACCCGATTTTATTTTGTTGTCGAGTGTTTAAAGCATTTTTATATTTGTGTGTTTGACTTTATTTTTGTTAAAATAAAGCGTTTAAAGAAACTTTTTAGTTTTACATTATGTGCCTCCCGACTGTTTTTGTTCGAATAAGTATGCAAAATTTTATTTTTTTTTCAATCCAAGTGATTCTTGATCCAATTAAAAAGCAAAATTTACATCAAAATAATATTTTTATAAGATAAAAAATATAAAATTACACTTAAATAACATTTAATGAAGTGGAAATAGCGATATTATATTATCTTTTATACATTACAGTTTTTATATTTGTTTTCGTTCCAATACAAAAAAATTGATTAAATTGAATTTATATGAATAAAAATTAACCTATTTTACTTTATTTTAAAATATTTAAATATATAATATCATTTTATTGTTAATTATTCATACATATTTTTAACATAATACTTAAGCAAGTAAAACAATTGAATATAATTATTTTCTTAAAATTTTTATATTTTATTTTTTAAAAAATTTTATTTTATTTTTATCTCAATTCTATAATATCCAATTTTATTAATTTCATTTTTATTGTAACAAATACATACTAACACCCTTAATATGAAATGGATAATATTGTCATTTCACATTTTTAAATGTCATTAATTTAAGTAATTTCATTTTTTATAGGAGGAATGTGATTTTATTTAAAATTTTTTAATTCAAATATCCTAATAATTTTTCATTGGTAAAAGACCACTTGATTGAAAAAATAAATAAATTGTAAACACTTGATAAAAATAAGGTTTAGACATTAAAATAGAAAAATAAATATGAAGGAATTAAATAAATATAAAGTTGAGACACAAAAATAAAAAAATAAAAAAAAAATTCCAAACACATAATTGAATAAAAATAAATTAATATACCAAAATAAAAAAATAAAAAAGTTTTAGACACAACAAAAAATAAAGTTGAGACAAAAAAAATAAAAAAGTTTGTGACACTATTTATATAACTAACCCTTTTTAAAAAAAAAAAATAGGAAACCAAAAATATCTTATATTATCTGAATTAATTATTTTGTTTGAGAAAAAATATAATTTTAATTAAAAACCATTAGACATCTTCACAAAGCGCGTACATGACAAGCAAATGTGTTTGTTAAAAGGGTAATTTGATTTTAAAAAACATCTTGAAATATTATGATTTAACTTCGCCAAAAATAATTAAATGTTTGGTTCGTATTTTAAAATTATCGTTAGAAGCGTCTTTAAATTTAATATTTTTGGTATTTTTATGTTTTTTAGAATAAAAAAAAATCATTTTACAAGGAAAAAATAGTTTTCAAAACCCGTAAACAAACACGCTCTAATTTTTATTTTTATTTTTATTTTTAACAACTAAGCACTAATGTAGTAAATTATTGTGACTTTTTCTCTATCAATTAAGTAAGGCACGTAAACATTTATTTTATAAGATACGTTTAAATATATAAAATTATTAAGAATATTTTGATTCAAAATGAGTTATTTTTATAAAATTTGAATTATTCGAGGTTTTTTTTAAAGTTAAAATATCAAAAATATCTTCAGTTACAGTCAAGGGTAGTGATGACATTTTAACGAGGATGATATGAACATCTCAAATTATTACGACCTGGTTGACGTCATCACCTCGAAACCTCGCCGGCGGCGTAGCAACGTCAAATCGTCCAGATTCATGACACGTGTACAATAGTTTCTGGGAAAGGTTCGGATAAGGCCTACCGTTTTGTTCCCTTCGTGAAAATATCCGACTTCCCAACATTCACAGCTCGTATATCCGGCCAGAATCTGCTACTGCGTGGACAGTACGTTCCTAGGAGTTTCCACTTGATCAACGGCTGAGATGGGGAGCCCAACAAACACATTCTAGAAGGTGTAAGAATGTTCCCCTCTGTGCTGTTTACAGCACGACGTAACAAATTTATTTATTAAAAAATCAGAAAAAACAGCTGGCTGGCGTGTTGCTCTCACTCTCACAGAGCTTTAATATTATTACTTTAATAGTAATTACTTTTAATGGGAAGAGGCAGTTTAAGGAACTACGTTTTAATTTTTTTTAACATATAAGGTATGGTGGACCTTGAGAGGTCCAGCTAATTAATTCACAAATACTCCGCGAACCCACAGGACGTTGTTAGTGGTATATAATTTTTTATAATATGGTTGTCTTTTAGGTCAAGTGGTTTGATTTATTTATTTAAATAATGTACAGGATTTAACCCATGACCATTAAATTAGCCGCAAAGAATGTTGTTACTTGTTATTGAATTTTTGTATACGAAATATGTACCTTTCCGTTAACTATGGTTCTAATAAAGGTTAAAAATATCAATTTTGATGTATATATCGATACTTAGATTTTACGGATATATTAAAGATATATCAATTATTTTGTGGAAGTCACAATTCTAACAACCCTAGATCATGTGGAAAGAAACATAAGCATCATTTAATGGAAAAAGCGGCTGTAAATTAAATGCGGCTTTTTAGTCAGTGTGTGCTTCTTTTTGATCTTGAGGCCCGATGAAGAGCACGCAAAAGAGAGCCGTCTCGATCTTCTCACGAAACGGCCCAGCTGAGCGGGCACATGAGATTGCCCGATCGGCACTACCGGGAGAAAACCGTATGAGAGAAATAACGTATGTGATAGAAAATGTATCGCAGGGTTTGGGAGGAATGCGAGAACTTCGCCCAAATAGAGTTCGACCACGCGGGGCACTCTCATAACGAGGCGGGCGAACTCGGCCACGCTGCCTTGATGGCGTATAGTTTATTAAGAGCGATAGCATAGGCTTAAGGTGGGGCCCGTCTTGGTCGTTTAGTGTGTGGGCCGAGCAATGAGCGCTACGTTACCGAACGGGCGATATTGGTGAAGCAGCGTGTCTTGTGGCGCTTTTATGTTAGTGCAGAAGTTTATTCTTAATGGTCGTCAGATCCGTAAAGTCACCGAGCAATGAATCGTAGGCGGTGGTGCGTGTCTTCCAGTATGGCCATGCCGTAGTCGCGGTCTTTTCAGCTCGCGATATGGATTATTTGATATGGTAGTGTGTTTAAATGGGCCAATCTGCCATGTGGTGATGCCGTGTGTTGTCGGGTTTTGTTGGTCAGTATTCTGCTCCTTAAGTGTCATGGCTTCAGTGTGTCGCTAGGAGAATATCAGATTATGGATTCAAACGAGCACTGTATATATATGTTACCTTGATAGGTAGCTTTACTTAATGTGTAACAAAATATGCTAATCAGGGGCTAATGCTAGAGAATGCTTATAGCCAACACCTGATGAGGTTCTGTGATGCGCGATATTACCAGCGATTATATGTGCTATTTCGATGCCTACGTTAGCGAAATCGCTATTGAATGTAAAGAGTTGATCACGTATTGATATACAAAAATGTAATGAAATTGAATTGACTTTATTAGACAACATAAAACTTAATAGCTCCAGCTACAATTCACGGTATCGTGATCTTTCTGGCGTGTTAATGACGTATCGTTCCAGTCTACCAGCGAGGCGAAGGCGCTGGTTAACGGATCTGCGATGTATCGTCCCGGATTGATATGTCTTTCCAGAGCTGCCAACCGTCTTAGTTTTGAGCTTTCGCTTTTATGGTCGGTATTTGACTTCCAGTGTGTTTAGACACTTGAGACCTCTGTTGTTGTTAATAATATTATTTAATTCTTTGTCACAATAAATTGTATGAGCTGTCACAATCAAAAACAAGGTTAGCTGTAATTAGGTTTTGGAAATGAGTGGCAGTAGTTCTTGAAAAGCATCTTGCAAACCTAAAGCTTGCATGGTAGAGGGGATACGGATTAATTTACATTTCTCACTTTTCCATGATCTGCACCTCCTGGCAACTTAAAGATATAACGGTTGTTGACTTCTTTTAATCGACGGCCAGTAGTCAGAATCCCGAATCTGTAGGCTGTAGGTCACTTAACGTGTTTATGCATCAACCCAATATAGTCTTTTGTCACCTTTAAAGTGCGCCATGCGGCTTCTTGGCCGGCAACTTGATGATCGTGTCACGGGTTTGGTGATATCACTAGAGATCATTCAAAGAAGCGATATCGGGCTAGTCGTACTTGAGCATACATGTACTCGAGTGTAGCATAAGGTATGATGCTTCGTTTGGGCTTTACATATCACGAATGAGGGCGTTGTGATGAGCTCGAAACACATCGCTACGGGGCAGGAGACGATTCACGAGCACACATGGTTGCATGTTGAATGCTACATACGATCGACGTATGCACTCTACGAGATAAACGATAATGGTTGCGAGCGATCCTTTATGAGATCTCGATACTGAGACGAGACGCCTCGCGAGGTCGCCCCCGTATCAAGGTTGTTTGGCTTGACATCCGCTTTGTCTGCATACGGAGTGGGCCAAGGAGTCGCTGCTTCACGATGAGAATATCATCCACGGCCGAGTGATAGGAAAATGAATTTCACTCATTGACAGCTGCGGTATATCACGTTGATCTTTGATTCTCTGTGCCCAACAAAACCATATGAAGCAATAGCAGCTATGAAACTTCAAGTGAGTATGCAGAAGGCACAGTGAGGCCAATAAATAGACTTTTAAGTCTACATACAAGAGTTTACTGAATCATTTGCCACAAAACCTTCGGGTTGCATCGTATAGACTTCTTCGTTAAGTGCTCCCGTTGAGAAATGCGGTTTAACATCCATCGGGTGTAACTCATTATCAAAATGAAGCGACTAATGCGTGATCACTACGGAAAGAATCTTTAAGAAGAAGTGGAGAAAAGTTGCTTCATAGTCACACTCCTTAACTACAGTGAAACCTTTGGCTCTGGAAGTCTTGAGCACTAAAACTACCGATCTTTCCTTTAAGGTCCCTTTTAGTCTTATACACCCATTTGCGGCCAATGAATTACATGACCTTCGGGTAATTCAATAAGTTCCCGAACTCCGTTATGCCTCATAGATTGAATTTCATCTCTCATTGCATCCCAGCACGATTCGGTAGGACCAGACTTGAACTGCCATGAAGTTATTGGATCGATCCACGAAGGCAGATATCGTAGTCTTGCTCTCCTATATAGACTAAATAGATCCGGTGGGTATGGTGATCGTCTGCCGCAGTGGATCTCTTCTTGAATTAGTAATAGCGCGATGCAACATTTTAGCGTGATGAGACTAGGGTCACCGACAAGCGGGATCACGGTCTGTGGGGTTGATATGGTATGTGGGAGTTTCCACGATTATTTGTATGGGAGGGAGATACCGGATACCACATTACTCAGGTACTATCATCCTCAGATAGTGCGTGACGGCTACTTTCTTGATGCGCAGTATTTCCCAAAACTTAGCAATGCGTGATTCCACAATTCTTGTGCCTCCATTGGGATTATAGAGCCAGATATCACTTTGAATGTTAGGTAGATACAAAAATAACACCTAGTGGTGGAGTCGAGCTTACTTAATGTTGGATTATGTAACTTACTTACAGGACATCTAAACCTTAAGATGGTTTAAGCTAGGCTTTTCCTTGATCCATAACTACCCAGGAGTCGATGGAGCGACTTTTTCGTAGGTACACGATTCAAAATGTACAAAATTTGTTTTCCAAGCTTGGCCCGTAGAAAGCAGGAATGATTTTGTCCTCTTTAATCATACTCCTTACCATTTCCACTTAAGAGTGATGCGATTAATGCCTTTCGGCTATACCATTTGCTCGAGGACTCCCGGGCATAGTAGGGTGTGCCGGCTGTCCCGAGTCCTCTAGTGTTTGCGAATGGCCACATTAGCGTCATTGCCATGCGCCATAATACTCTCCGCCTCGGTCAGATCCCAACAACGCTTTATGACTTTCCCAATTGTTTCACCTGAAAAAAGTCAAGAAAAATCTTGAATTTTCAAGAGACTCCAGTTTTTCTTTATTGATACAAATAACCATATCGAGAATAGTCATCGTCGTGTGATGAAATAAAAATTTCTACAAGGGTTTGCCACATAAAGATCATTATATCAGTGTGAATGACTTCCAGTATCAATTCGAGGAACTACGATTGCGATTTTCTTTCTTATCTTGGTCATTTACCCACAACAGTCTATATATATTTCTAAGTCATTTTGGAAGCCGGGTAGGATATTAGTCTTTATTAGCCTTTCTATACTATCCTTAGGGTATTATGATGGATTTATCTTAGTGTCACGTAAGACTACATCCTTAAGGTAGTGATCTTTTTAGAGAAACAATAGCTTGTTGTATAAAGAAAAAGTAAAGCAATATATATGTTATCGGGAGATAAGCAATCTGCCTCCTCTGTCAGTTTGACGTATAATGGTACTGACATATTTGAATTAAAAATGTGAAATATGTGCACTTAATTTCAAAAAATAAGTAATATGAATCAAACACTTCATCTTTAAACTAGAATTCTTCTAAAGAGATACGTAAAATGTATCTTTCAACATCAACTTAAAACGGAATCTAAAGCCCAAGATTCGTCTCACGAACATGACTTGACCTTAGTTATTTCGCATTGAGCTTTTGATTTCATCCTTGTTTAGCTTCTCAGGTTTATGAATCCTGTATGGTAAATACGGCAGCTGATTGGATTCTTTCACGTATGTCAGAAGCCCTGGCTGGATGGTGCTTCGGATAGAGTTGGATTACTTAAGCAGTATTAAAGAATGTCGTTACTGTAAGCCGCGGCTTGAGACATCGAGAAGCTTTAAATTTTTGTACGATCCTTCTTCATGTGACCTTTCTTCTTCTGAAAAGCGGCGTCATGCGTCCTTTTTTTTGAGAATGTCTTGCTTTGGACTGTATTGTCAGTTATTAGGTAGTTTCATGAGCACGCTATGAGTTCGGCTTTTGAACTTCTTATTCTTCCTCTTATGGGGGACTTGCGACATATAAGGCCATATGCTCTTTATCCTTCTTAAGCTTCTCTTCCTCTGCTTGCCACCACCCTTGCTATCAAGTCATTTCTTGACCAAGTTTCATCTTAGGAATTGTAGTTTAATGCTTTATAATCCCAAAATCGGGTGGAAGGGTGTTCGAGAACTTGATCTTGTGTCTGAGCACATCGGGAATGGTAACATTAAGAGCAGGAAGGCTTCGCCTTTAGGTCTAAATCGAGGACATAATCTGCCACGGTACAATGTAGTCATGCCGTGTTGAAGAGCTTTTGAAGAGATGTTCCAACCTCGGCATTGGATGAAACTCGATTTCTAGCCTACATGGCTGCCATCATCTCATACTTGATCTGATCCTCTTTGGCGAGCCACTTTGAGTGTTCTTGTATGGATTTCTTCATTGTCGACAAGCAAATCTATTGCTCCCTTTCAGGCCGGCATGTGGTCAGTTTTCTCAAATTCGGTGCTAGAGGTTGTGATATGCGCGACCTTATCCATTGTAAGGCGCCATGTGAACATCCTTGACTCCATTCCAAATTGAAAATCCTCTTTCCATTTCTTGAAATTGTCAGGTAGGATCTGATTGAAATGGAATTAAACTCCCGGAAAAATTGTTGAAAAATAAAACATAACAATACATTCTGACATCATGTGAATACTCATGAGAATTACATACATCATCATAATCACGCTGGGCGAAAATATGACATGCAGTTGTACATTCTCCACATGGCCGGCGGCCGTAAGAACATATTAATCCTTCGTGAAATCCACCACCTTTGGGTGTATGAACCCTTAAGATCAGTCATTTCTCATTGCATGCCATCATGTATCCTCATGACCAACCTGAGATCACCTCCTTTGGAATTATGACCATGCATTAAAGCAGGAGACATCCCACCTGATATGAGGTTGATATTTCTCGAGCCAAATCAAAGTGTGCCACTTTAGGCGTGTACGATTAGTGCTTAAAAATCGCTCATCTAGGGATATAAGCTTTATGTATCACACATTCGATATATATATGTTATGCCAATTATATTGTTCAATTCATTAATAGTCAATTAATTTAGAACTTACCACTGACCCTTATGCGGTGGTATTCATGTTAGTTACCTTATGTATTTCGAGAACCATAGAAATACCAAGAATACGTAATACCTAATAACTAGGCATACATAGGGTTCTATACGTATTTTCATATCTGTAAAAGCTTCAAACATGCTAAGTCAATATACCAAATTGTAGAGAATTTCGATACGAATCTGTAGGTATCAAAATTTTTGAAAATACCCTCCGCACGCGCCCTCGCCCGCAGGAAAGGTTCGGCGTGTGGGCGCGTGGCAGCGCGTGCCGAGTGCAGAATTTTTTTGTGTTGGCCAAGATCGGGTTTGACTAGTTGACCCGATTGACCGTTGGCCGGTGGGTTGACCCGTTGGCGGTTGACCGTTGACGAGTCAGTGTCGATTGACGGTTCGGGTTTGGCCAATTGGCCGGTCGGTCGATCTCCGAGGTCGAGATCCGCGGGTTGGAATTGGCGGCGTCGCCGGCCCGCGTCGGCTGACCGCGTCGGCGGCCCGCGTCGGCGCCACTAAGCGAACCCGGGTCAACCGCGGATCGGGTAGATCCGGTTTAGCCGGTCGATTCTTGGCAGGTCATCTTGGCGTCATCAATGGCGTCGGCGACTTAGTTAGTTCCGATCTGACGCGTGTCTTTGCCGCGCGATGGGTCTTGACGTGGTGGCGCGTGGCGCGCGTGGCTGGCGTGCGTGAGTTCCGGCTGACGTGCCACCCACCGTTGTGATCGTCTCGTCGTGAGGATTCCAAATATGTAAAAATATTTAATTTTGGATGTATAGAAAAAATCCGAAATTGGGCCGGGGTAATGTCGATTTTTCATAAAACGAAAAATTTCTCCCAATCCGTATGTTTTG
Source organism: Tetrastigma voinierianum (assembly GCA_016808115.1). Lineage (NCBI taxonomy): Eukaryota > Viridiplantae > Streptophyta > Magnoliopsida > Vitales > Vitaceae > Tetrastigma > Tetrastigma voinierianum. The sequence continues at coordinate 279,920 of JAEQBH010001548.1, forward strand.
AGTTAATCCATGGTTGGCTCACGATACCAGGCGCAGGATGCAATTTCTAACAACCCTAGATCATATGGAAGAACACAAACATCATTTAATGGAGAAAAACACTTGTAAATTACATACCTTTGGAATCCATGTGTCTCTTTCTTTGTTGATGCAGGCCCGATGAAGAACACTTGAAGCCGTCTGAGATCTCAAGATCTTCTCCCAAACGACCCTTTGAAACTGGCTTTATGAGATTGCCGATCACTTCTCTCGAAGAAACGTATGAGAGAAATAACGTATGTGATAGAAAATGTATCCTTAGGGTTTGGGAGGGACTTGAGCTTTCCTTAAATAGAGTTCTGACCACGGGCCCTCTCATAACGGGCCGGGCCGAACTCAGCCCACACACCAGCCAGCCCATATGATTTATTAAGAAGCCCAATAACCTCACTTAATTAGACCAATCTTAATTCAGTTTTAATTCCAATTAATGAAGCCCACTTAATGAAAACCTTACAATTTTTACATGAATATCGATATATCAAAAATTAACAAAAATACTTTGAAATTCATAAAAATACTTTCTAAAAGTGTAAAAATGACATTAATAATAAAATATACACATTGATATTACATTACAATGGTCTTTCAAAACCAAAATAAAGATCGATGTGGTTTCATTGCAACATTTGACAAAGGGATCTCATCTTGATAAAGACAATACTCATACCAAGACATAGGTGGTGTTTGTTTTTTTTACTTAATGCTGAATATAACTTTTTTTGAGCTTAATGCTGAATAGTACTTAATAGCATTAAGCATTAAGTTGTTTGTTTTTTAACATTAGGTAGTAAGTAGGGATGACAATGAGACGGATTATTTTGGGTTCTTGTCCCGCCTCGCTCTTAATGGCACATGTTTAATTTAATTTTAATCAGGTTTTTAACGGGTTTAGGTTTATTTTCTCAAATCCGAGACGGGTTCAAGTATTATTACTCTCTGTAAAACTCAAGAAAATTAGAAATTTTCAAAAATGGCAAAATATTAATAAAAATAATAAATTGCCATAAGGGTTCAGGGAAACCTATAAAATTATCTAGATCTTGGATGACGAAACGGACTGCATCGTTAAATTCGTCTCGCGAAATCTAGTGACCCAGAAAAGTTTCGTTGAATTATGAGACAAGCAAAAATGTTCCGATTTTCTGGGTGATAAGTTGTCAGTGACTTTAGAGACAGAGATTTTTACGAAAATCTCGAAAATCAGGAAATGGCTTGAGCTAAGTTCATTTAAAATAAAGTGAACTGAAAATAAATAAATAGTTTCTGGGTAGAAACGGACCCGAATAAAGAAATATGAACCATGTATCCAAAATAATAATAATAAGTCACATGGGTATTTTAAAAATAATTTTTTATTATTTTAAAAATAAATTTTATTATTTGATTTTATACTTTAATATAAATAATTATTATTATAATAATATTTTTAATAAATAATTTATAAAAATTCATATTTTATTTTTATGAAAAATATTAATTTTAATATAATAAAAGTAAGCAATATAAAGAATTAAAATTAAAATAAAATGTAAGCGGGCGAGTTTGAAACCATACCCCGTCTCATTCTACCTGGGCAATTTTTAAATGAGACAAGTTTGGGAATTGAAAAAAAATAAATGGCTAGGGTTGGGATGGGACAGTCCGAGTCTCAAGCCTCTCGTGGTCGTCTCTGGTAGTGTATTCTTGCATTTCTTGTATTTGTTGAATGATGATTGGAGTTTTTAACATTTTTTGTGGAAAATGACTTTTCCTGAATAGAAAAAATCAAATATTTTCACTTTTTCTATTCATAACTTTTTAAAAAAATTTCAGCATTAAGTCATGAAAATTTAAAAAAAACAAACAGCTTAATGCTGAAAGCTATTTAGCTTCAGCATTAAGTCAAAAAACAAATGCCACCATAGTGTTTCGATAATATTGATTATAAGATCAAACATGTCATGCATAAATGTGCTTGAAACTTTACTGCAATATCTCAAATGTATATAGGAAATTCGGGGTTCGCTTAAATGCTGTTTAAATCCTTTGTTGCATTTGATATGGAGTTTGAATGACATTTCATGAGGATAGTTAATCGTTAAGTATTCATGCGATTGAGCGAGAGGATGTGAAGAAGGTATTATAACTCATTGTATAGGAGGAAAACGTTGACATCATTAGATGAATCAGCGTGTTAGTGTCAATGCTCATGGACTCAAAACTAGTGCAGACGAATCCTCGTTATGTTGCACCGCCTTCTTCGTCGACCTGTGCTTGACTTTCAAATAGCTCAAATACTTGCAAACTCTCTGGGCAGAGTGGTCTTCATCTTGTATAGAATGTGTTAAATCATCTTCACCAGTGAATTGACTCAATGGATATTCACTTTGTTGTCGATCTGCATTATCACCTTGTCATTTTAGATTATCGCCTATCATCATTTGGTCCCTCTCCTTTTGAGTCATTTAAGTCTAAAGTTACATTAAATATCTAAATATACATAATATATGTTCATATTTCATACAATAATTAACAAATTTTTATATTTCATATTCATAATCTCAATTTAAATATAAAGTTGCATTAATTATCATAATTTAAATAAAATGTATATTTCATAAATTTTTATAATTCACAAATTTGTTAATTAATAATTATGGTACATATTTCATATTATTAATCTTAAATCTAAATATAAAGTTGCATTAATTATCATAATTTAAATAAAATGTGTTTTTATATTAATTAACAACTTATTATATTTCATATTCATAATCATAATCTAAGCTTAAAGTTACATTAAATATCTAAATATACATAATATATATTCATATTTCATACAATAATTAACAAATTTTTATATTTCATATTCATATTCTCAATCTAAATATAAAGTTGCATTAATTATCATAATTTAAATAAAATGTGTTTTTCACAAATTTGCTAATTAATAATTAACAAATTTTTATATTTCATATCTATAATAATCTCAATCTAAATATAAAGTTGTATGAATTATCATAATTTAAATAAAATGTATATTTCACAAATTTTTATATTTTATAAATTTGTTAATTAATAATTAACAAATTTTTATATTCCTATTCATAATCTCAATCTAAATATAAGTTGCATTAATTATCATAATTTAAAGAAAATATATATTTACATTGATGATTAATAATTAACAAATTTGTATATTTCATATTATAATCTCTCAATCTAAATATAAAGTTACATTAGTATCTTAATTTAAAAGAAAATGTATATTTCACAAATTTTTATATTTATAAATTTGTTAATTAATAATTAACAATTTTTTATATTTCATATTCATAATCTCAATCTAAATATAAAGTTGCATTATTTATCATAATTTAAAGAAAATGTATATTTCACAAATTTGTTAATTAATAATTAGCAAGTACATATTTCCTCTTATAATCTCCAAACTAAATATAAAGTTTACATTATTTATCATAATTTAAAAGAAAATGTATTTTTACATTAAATTAACAATTTATTATATTGCATATTCATAATCTTAATCAAAGTCTAAATTTTAAATATCTAAATATACATAATATATGTTCATATTTCATACAATAATTAACAAATTTTTATATTTCATATTAATAATTTCAATCTGAATATAAAGTTGCATTAATTATCATATGATAAAGAAAATGTGTTTTTACATTAATTAACATAAAATATACATAATATATATTTCATATTTCATTTTCATAATCTTCATCTAAGACTTAAATTAAGCCAATCTAAATATAAACTAAAATTAAATTTTAATTTAAATATAAACTTAAGTAATTACTAAGTACAAATGTAAAAAAAAATCAACATACCCTAAGTTGTAGAAATTATGTATTGAATGGAAGACTTGAACACCAAAAATTGACAAAAATGTTATTTTCAAATACTTTGCACAAATCAAGAATTGTTTGAGAGAAAATGGATGAGTTTGATATAAAAACTAGTGATTTTAGGGTTATTTATAGATTTTTTTCGGAGTCAAACTAGCCATTTTTTGGTCAAAAACCTTTTAAAAATGAATTATGGCCATTGGATTTGATTTTGGATCAAATCTGACCGTTAGATCTTGATCCAGCCGTTATAAATCAATTATGGTTGTTAGATCAAGTCAAATATTGAAATCCGTCGTCGATAAAATGTCGTTGGAATCCAAGTTAGAAGGTGGCCATTTGATCAACAGTTAGGATTACGGTCGATCAAATGAGCTACCTGCTTGGATTCTTGATTTTGAATTTTGTGAGAGCGAATCTCAGCGTTTCACGTGTCCAACAAATTATGGCCATCGAATATGGGCAGTTTTTTTGGCCGATATATCTGTCAGATTGGAATTTTTTTATTTTTTTATTTTTGAATTTTTTTCACAGGTTGCATTTTATAACCGATTTTATGTCAGATATATCGGTCATTTACTGATATATAGTCGATATTGACCGATTTTTTCTTCAATCAACTTTTGTTTACCAATATCATGTCAGGGAGAAGATTCAACATAGAAATATGAGATATCTCATTCATTTCCTTGACTTCTAATGAATGGAATTGGGCGAGTGAATTTGGACGTGGGGTCTGAGTTGTTCTTACTAGGGGTGTCAAACGTGTTAGGTTGGGTTAAAGGGTACTGAGGTTAAACGGGTGACGGGTGAAAAACATGTAAACGAACACGACCCGGATTTATTAGCGTGTTAAATGGGTTTGGCCGTTTATCGCGAACTGTTTAGGTCTCACTCAAACCCGTTTAATCGTGGTTAATCGTGGCCGGTTAATCATGTCGCGTTGAATTTTGTGGCTGGTCGCGGCCCAATTTGGTAAAGCGGCGTGAAGCTTGATGTTAAGCGGGTAAGCGGGTTATAAGCGGGTTAGCATGTCTCACGAACATTGAATTTTGATAAGCGTGTTAAACGGGTTGACCCGTTTATCACCCGGTACGTTTAGGTCTCACCCAAACCCATTTAATCAGCGGTTAATGCGTGCAGCCGGTTAATCGTGTCGTGTTAATTTTAGCCCAGTTCCTAGTTTTACAAGGGAAGGCCGCATGTTGAATAAATAAATTGATTGTATTTGTAGTCAGCTGGTAAGGAGCGTGACTAATTTTAATTGAAAATATTGTTCATTGAAAAAACTTAAATCAATCGTGGTTGATCCGGGAGATAATCATGGTGTTTAGTGTGGAAAAATGTATTAGGCCTTAAAGGAAAATAATTATGTTTAAACAAACAATTCCTAGTATTATGGTGGGCAACAGCTACTTGAACTATTTAATTTTTTTCCATTGTTTGAACAAATATTTAGGTGGTGTTTGTTTTTTTTACTTAATACTGAATATAACTTTTTTTGAGCTTAATGCAAAATAATACTTAATAGCATTAAGTATTAAGTTGTTTATTTTTTAATATTAGGTAGTCAGTAGTATAGTAACTGACGTATTATTTTGTTTTTATTCTCGCGCTTAATGACACATGTTTAATTTAATTTTAATCGTTTAACGGGGTTTAATATTTTCTCAACCGAGATGAGCTCGCGATTATTACTCTCAGAAAACTCGAGAAAATTAAAAATTTTCAAAATAGTAAACAATAATAATAAAATAATAAATTACCATATGGCTCAGTGTGCCAGAAAATTCTTCTTCTAGACTTTGATGACGAAATCCGATCAAGGCCAGTTAAATTGGCCTCATTAAATTTAGTGACCTGTAAAAGTTTCGTCGAATTATGAGAGTTTAAATTTCGATTTTCTAATGAGCAGTCATGAATTTAATTTCTGAAAGGGACAAGATTTTTAATTTAAAATCCTCAAAGTCAAAACGACTACATAAGCCATTTAAAATAAAGAACTAAAGAATAATTACTGACAAAACTGATCTCGAATGAAGCAATATGAATCATATATCCAAAATAATAATAATAAGCACCGCCTCATTATATTTTAAAATATTTTTTTATTTTATTTCAGATACATTAATATAAATAATAATAATTATTATAATGTTTTAATAAATAATTTATAAAATTCATAATATTTTTTATTTTTATGAAAAATATTAATTTTAATATAATAAAATAAAAGCAAATATAAAAATTAAAATTAAAAAATAAAACAAAATAAAGTAAACAAGGAGCTTTGAATTTTCCATCTCGCTCTGGCCCCGTTTAATTTTTTTAAATGGCATGCGTCAAAATTGGTGGCCAAACTAGCGGCCGGAATGGGACCGCCCATCCCAACCTCCCGTTTCTCATCATTCATAAGTAGAATAAGATATCGTTAACTCTTCTCACGTAATGATCGAGTTTTTCTTACGTTTATTGAATGATTTTTCTTAATGTAAGTTCTATATTTTCACTTTCTATTTAGAACTTTAAAAAATTCATGCAATAAGTTTTCGTGAAAATTTAAAAACAAACAATTTTAATGAAGCTATTTACTTTCTATGATAAGTCAAAAAACAAACGCCACCTTAGTCTTGATCATATCATATCATGTCTTATTTTACTATAAAATATTAATATTTGATAATCTTTTAAATGAAAAAGTTATTTTAATTTTTTTCTCTCTAAAAATTACAGGAATATAGGGAAAACGACAATATTAATAAGCACAACCCTTGTTGTCCCTCCCATGTCATTGCAATCCGACAATATCAGATGGCTTTCCACACCGATGCCTTAAGCACTTCCCTAACCATGCCCCCCACGCTGCTCGAGCCTACAAGTACGCCCCGTCTCCCACGCTTGCTCCCGCCCCATGCCTTCTGTGCACCTGCCCAGCCTAGTACGCGTCCCTGGGCCAGTACCTTGCCTCTGGCCGCCTGGGCCTATAGACGCACGTCTCCCATGCTGCAAGTATGCCTCTCAAGCCCCCCACGTTGCTTGAGCGAAGGCATGCCCTCTCGTCTTCCTGCACGCTGCTCCGCCTAGTGCATGTCTCCTAGGCATGGTGCCTAGCCCAGGCACGCCTGAGGGCAAGTCCGTGCCGCACCGCAGAATTCCGTACCTCCAATGAGCATAGTTTGGGTTGCTGCGCTTAAAAGCCTGCTCGTGGAGGCCCACAAATGCACCGACGTGCAACCGCCCATCCGACTCTGGGCATAGGACGAAAGACTAATCGAAACATCTAAGAATTGATTCCTCCAAGTTTCCTTATGATATCGACGCTCACAGCAGTTCTATCGGTAAAGCCAATGATTAGAGGCACGGTGCAACTTCTAATTTATTCTCAAACTTAATAGGTGAGTAGGGTGTCAAACATGTCGGGTCGGTTAAACTACACGGGTTAAAGGTGATTTGGTGAAAACACGAAACTAACACGACCGCTTATTAAACGGTTAAACTGGTCGACCTCGCTTATCACCCGAACCCGTTTAGGTCTCACCCAAACCCGCTTAATCGGGCCGTTAACGTGTCACACCAGGTCGCGGTTGAATTTGACAAGCCTAGTCGCCACCATCGCAAAACCAGATGTAAATGTTGCTGAACCAAACTGTAAGAACTGCTAGCATGTTTCAATCTCGAACACTAACTGCTTATTAAATCCGTTAAACTGGTCGAATTCGCTTCACCAACCCGTCAGTTCACCCGTGTGTGGTCCTTCGTAATCAAGTCGTTGCAGGCGTGCCAATCGTGTCATAAGACCCACACCGGTGGAACAAATGGCACACACTCTTGACAATTTCTAGGTAGGACGGCACGACTGCTCCATTGAGCCGAGTTCTATCGGGTAAAGGCAATGGTTAGAGGCATCGGGGGCGCAACACCCTCGACCTATTCTCAAACTTTAAATAGGTAGGACGACACGACTGCTCCATTGAGCCGGGCCATGGAATCTTTTCGAATTTGAGAAAACCTAAATTCCTCTTACTCTTCCATGAGTATTTCAATTTTATATTTATTAAACTAAGGGTCAGTTAGACACTATTTTTTTTGTTATAGCGCTTCTAGTTAAAACGTTTCCCTTAGTTTTTTTTGTAACATATCGCATACATATAAAAAAAGGTTTTTATATCATTAAAATTACTAAAAAACACATTTAATGTTTAATTATAAAAATAGGATATGATAATAAATACAAAATTTTATCACAAAAATATATAAATACATATAAAATTTATATTAATAAAACATAAATCAACTTTTTTTATGATTATAAAAAAAATTAAAATTTTTTTACAGAAATAAGTGATTTAATGAATTAACATATATAAATATTAGTATTAATAAAAATATAAAATAATTATTTTTAAGATTATAAAAATATTTATAAAACGATGTGAACTAATGAATAAACATACAAAAACATTTGTATTAATAAATACCTAAAATAATTATTCATATGATGATAAAAAATATTTACAAAAAGATTTGAATTAATTAATAAATGTATTCAAAAATTTGTATTAATAAAAACTTAAAATAATTATTTTTATAAAATATTTTTTATGATTATAGATTTTTTTTTAAAATATTAACAAATATTTGAATTATTTATAATTTTAAAAGTATATGATATTATCCTGATTTTTAAAATAAAACAAATAGATGTTTAAGAAATAATAAATTGATATTTAAGAAAACATCATTTTTCTTATCGAATCGCATTCAAATGCCACAAAAAGAAGGATACAGTATACAACAAGTCTCGTGTGGCGACTGGTGGATTGTCTCGTTCGGGTGACGAGGTGTTCTAGGAGATTATGCAGGTACTTCAGTTTCCTTTTCAGATGTTTTAGCTTTGATCTTCTCTAAATAAAAGTTTGTTTTTTTAAACATATATATATATATAAAGATAAACAAGTAGTGTATTTTAGAATATCTAAAACTTTTAAAGTATTTTTTAAAAACACTTCCCAAGTGATTCTTTAAAAAGACATTTGTGTATAAAACAGTTTCCAGATTTTGCACATCTAAAAACTTTTAAAGTATTTTTTTTAAAAACACTCCAATGATTCTTAAAAAAAACACTCAAAGTGTTTTTATGAACTTTCAAAAGCACTTTTAAAAATATTACTAAACGCCATTTTGTCCTAAAAAACCCTAAAAGTGTTTTTAGGTCTAAAAACTCTTTTAAAAAACATTGTCAAACTGTCCTTATGTCACAAATTTTCTTTAACGTCCATGAATGAAAAAAGTCAATTGAATAAATTGAAGGTTATGGTGGGCAACGAGACAGGTTTTGTTGTCTCGACTGCCCTATTCCTCATGGAAGAAGTTTGAAATTTATCTTATCGATCGGATTTTAATGGATTCAATAATTATTTTTAAACCCTAATAGGTTTGGATTTACTTATTCCTAGTCCGAATATAAAAAAATGTTTTAAAATTTTTATTATTATTATTATTATATATACAACAATAACAACTATTTTTAATAACATAAATTATAAAAAATACATTATTTTATTTATTTATAAAATATGTCAATTTATATAGTTAAAATTTTAAAAATAAATAATAATAAAATACTAGTTATATGGATCGATAATTTTATTTATTTATAAAATATGTAAATTTATATAGTTAAAATTTTAAAAATAAATAATAATAAAAATATTAGTTATATGGATCGAGTATGGGAATATTTTCTCATATCCGTCCCTCGCCCTGAACCTTTTAATTTTTTAATCGGGGTATAGAAAATGATAAAAATTAAAGGGGTGATTTTGGAAAAAAAGAGAGGATAAAACTCTTCAAAATTCCCGCCATGGTGGATTCGAACCTGGCCAAAAGCACCCTCTCTACTATCAAGCTAACAACGCTAGCTTTTATTACAATTACTTCAAAGTTAATTTTTTAGTAATCTTAAATTTTATAAATAAGTTGGGTCTATTTATTTCATTGAAAAATTTAAAAAGTCTTTTTTATATCATTTTATATAAGTTAAATTTACTAAATTTAAAAAATCATAAAAATATTATAATTGTTATAAATAATGGTAAATAACCATTGGAATTTCAAAACAGTCAACGACCATATGAATTCCATAATGGTGAACGACCATATGGATTCTTGTCATTAACGATCATAATTCATATTGTAATTATGAGAACCTTATAAATATGATTTCTCAGTGAATGGATTTTGAACAAAAAATAATCTTATCTTTTCCTATTCTCTCTCAATCTCTAATTTTTCTCTTCACAGTTTTCTTTATTTTCATAATATGTTATCAGCATGAACATTCTTCAGAAGGCAATCTAGAAAGTTCGATAAGAAACCGAAAGTTTCAACTCATCTTACAAGCTTGGAAGATCAAATTCGCAAACCTAAGTAGGTATCTTCCCATCTCCATCTTCATCTCCATAACTCAATACTTGTTAATTTCAATTTTAAAATTAAATATGAATGATCTGATGCTATGTTTTTCATAGCCAGAAGCATGTTGAAGAGTATGGTGTTCAAAGCATGTTATAAAAATCTTCCATAACTAGAAGTTATGAAGTTATTCAACCTGGTTATATTATCAATTCTTAACTTGGAAGTTTTGAAATATAAAGTTTTAAATTTTTATATCGCTTCAAAGTTATAATATATATATATGTATAAATTAAATATGAATGATCTGATGCTATGTTTTTCATAGCCAGAAGCATGTTGAAGAGTATGGTGTTCAAAGCATGTTATAAAAATCTTCCATAACTAGAAGTTATGAAGTTATTCAACCTGAAGCTATATTATCAATTTCAGAACTTGAAGTTTTGAAATATAAAGTTTTAAATTTTTATATCGCTTCAAGTTATAATATATATATATATATATATATATATATATATATATATATATATATATATTGTTACTTATTTTAGACAATGCTCCACATTACTAAGTTTGAATTTGCTACCCTGTATATCTCGGCAGTTAACTACATTTATCTCTTGATTGATGTTGAAATCTACTTGACCAAGCATGAATCTGGAAACACAATCAAAAAGAAAATACTCGCATCTCAGATAAGATCGCATGACATTATTTCTTCAGCCATCATATTGACGAAGGCTTGAAAACGCACATCTACTGGCCAAGTACCACGATCCTCTGTGACAATTCTAAAAATAAATAAATGATCATCAAAAGACCGTCATACTTCCGAGAGCTCGTTATGACTGGCTTCATTTGCAATTACAAGATTTCAAATATGTCAGTGACTACAATTCAACCTTATTTAAATTAGCTCTCAGCTAAAATTATGTGAAGAAAAGATCACTGATGAGGATATGCTAAAAAATACGTATACTACTTTTCATGTCTCTAATATGTTCCAACAATAGCAATATAGAGAACGTCGTTTTACCAAATATTATGAGTTAATCGCATGTCTACTTGAAGTTGAGCAAAATAATGAGCTTTTATTGAAAAATCATCAATTACATCCCATTGGATCTATAGCATTGCCTGAAGCTAATGCTATATCAATTTCTAATCATAGACGTGGACGGACGCGGACGACGTGACGCGACGCGACACTACTACGACTTCACTACTGTGGATGTGGTTGCCATAATTCTTGGAATCGTGTAGCCATGGTCCACCCCAAAACAAGAAAAATGGTCCCGATAACCAGAAGTTGAATTATTTAGAGAGGTCTTTGATAGACGTATTTGTGTTTTGTGCATAAAGATATGCAATAAGGTATGCAATTAATGCCTATTCGTGCAAGTATACGCTTGTCAAGTAATACAATTTACTGAACGTACAAAGATCGATCCACAAGGAGAGACGGGATGTTAAGGACCAAAATTCAAACGGACAGTTGTGATGATTTGAGCAGAATCTAAATTAAAATACTTAATTGTAAAGCTAGCAATTTGATTATGCGAGTTAAGGGTCTCACGAGATAATGAAGTTCTAGGGTTGGTACTGACAAATCCACTTATATTTGAACTAAAATTCTATACGATTGTTTCTAAGAGTTCTCTCAAAGCATTCCCGACTAATTTAATTATTAGCCTCTCGAGAGGTCGACAAATTCATCGCTAATACTGTGTCTTTTGCTTCTTAGTTCAACCCTGCATTTATGTTTAGGTCCCAAGAACTCATATGCCCCCAATTACCGGGATAATTTCATGACATTCAGCTAATTAGGGTTGATTCACTGCGGTCTAATTCTCTACTCCCTTCGATCTCTCGTATAACCACCCCACCCACATTAATATTGGCCAGATATCAACGTGTAAACAAAATAAAGTATGAATCAAAAGAGATACAATCGGATGAAACAATAGAATAAGAAACCCTAGCAATTAAATATAAGCTTCATGTATAAAATACATCCAAAAACCCTAGATTGTAAGTTTAGAACATAATGAAAATTGTGTACATCATAAAGTTTGGAGAAAATATGAAAGTAAAGGTAGAGGAACCACGAAATATTGAAGACTCTCGCCTCTTCTTCCAATTCACCTGATCTTCCAAAGTGATGTCGATCTCTATGTCTGCCTCTTTCTCTCAGTACACCGAACCCTAAAGTGTGAACCCTTGTCTTGTCTCGAAAACCCCTCGTTTATAGTCTGGACATGCCATTGATGGCTAAAAAGTTAGACAAATTTATTTTCTTAGTCCTTCGGGTTTGCAAATAAGAGGATCTTTTCGCTACAGGCGAAAGGGGTTGTTTGTTGCAGTGAACCCGTAGTGTACTTCCTTCATCAAATATTCCTTTGTTGCGGAGAACCAGTAGCATCTTCGTTTGTTGCTCTTCTAGTTTGTCGCGACGAACAACTTCATGTATTGCAACTTGCATAACTTCTTTTATCTCGCATCTATATTTGGTGTTCTTAGTATTGTCAGAAGCCCTCGCTTAGAATCCATCCATATGGAAGCTGATTACTGAGCTCATCTAAACCAAAAAGCCGTAATACAATGGGTGTTGTTTATGCTGTGTGGGAAATTGATGATTTTTCCTCATTTTTGCCAAATTATGTCAAATGGTTGACCTACTCACAAAGATGAACATTTAGAGCATTAGAACACTTATTTAACATAAAAACTACGAAAAAATAATTAAAATATAGGGTAAAAACTAGTCTTATAGCAAAGCAACAGGGCTACATAGTAAACAAGCTTATGAGATTGACTGCTATAGATGTGGAATGAAAGGTCACTTGTCACATATCTGTCATACGACTAAACATTTGGTTGACCTTTATCAGGCCTTCGTTAAAGGAAAAGGAAAACAAATTGAAACCAACTTTATTGATGGTCAAGGCACAATAGATTGTGATGCCAATTTCATTGATGGTGATGATGCATTGCCTTTAACTCATCTCGATGTCTTTGATTTCTTTGAAGACCCAAGAGGAAAAATTGAGCATTTGATTGGCAATGACAATGTCTAGTTATCATGTTATTTTCTATGTTTTATTTTCTTCGTGTTTTACCGCATTACTTATCTAATGAGTACCTCAAAATTTACTTTATCGTTAAATTTTTGTCTTTATTTTGAAGATAAATGGATCCATTTCGTTGTAGATAAGATGCCTTTGGCTGATTGTGCTACAACCCACACAATCTTGCATGATAAGAAATATTTTTCAAATCTAACATTAGTTCAATCTAATATTAATACTATATCAGGTCCTGTTGACCTTATTAAAGGCTTTGGAAGAGCTACTATTATTCTGCCTAGTGACACTCGGGGCCCAAACCATTGATGCCTTACCTGATGCATCTAATAGAAATTCTACTTAGTTTCAAGGATATTTGCTGCCAAATAGATATCATGTTGAAACTATGAATCATGATGGACTTGAGTATCTACTCATTACCAATATTATTTATGGAAAAAAACAAATCTTGGAACAACTAACTTCTTTATCGTGTGGATAATATAAGACAATGATTAGATCTATTGAATCTCATGCTATCATGAACCAGAAGTTCAATAATTCCAAAACGTTTATTCTTTGGCATGAACAACTTGGTCATCTGGGACCCTCCATGATGCGTCGTGATACGCTGAAATTCTAATAAAACCCATTGAGAAGCGCACAAATTAACATCTCTAAGTTTTACTTGCGTTGTTCTCATGGTAAATTGATTATCGTAATCAATGTTCACCAGCAGCTATATGTAATCTCTTGTTTTTCTAGAACGATTCAAGGAGATATTTGTGGGCCCATTCACCCACCTAGTGGACCTTTTTGTTATTTTATGGTTTAATTGATGTGTCCACTTGATAGTCTCATGTAAAGCCTTCTATCTACCAGAAATATTGCATTTTCTAGATTATTAACTCAAATAATTCGGCTTAGGGCACAATTTCCTAACCACCCTATCAAGACAATTCGTCTTGATAATGCTGGTGAATTTTCATCTCAAATATTCCTTTACTATTGATTGCCACTTCTGCATAGATGTTCACATCTGCTGTCATGTTCGCTACCAAACGGGCTAATTGAATCTTTATCAAACGCCCGTAATTGATCGCTAGACCTTTACTTTGAAACCAATTTCCGTTTAAGACGTGGGGCATGCTATTTTACACGCTGTGAATTTAATTCGCTTTCGTTCTACAACCAATCGAGATTTATCACCATTACATTTTACTTTAGGTTATCAACCTAATATTTTACATATGCATGTTTTTAGCTCATAGTGTGTATGTTCCACCATTCTCACACATCAAAACTTAAAATGGGTTCTCACGTCAGCTCTTTAGATCTACGCTGCCTTTCAATCTTCATATATTATTAAATACCTTAAGCCCCTAACAAGTGAAGTTTTTACTGCTCGTTTTGCAGATTGTCATTTTGAAGAAAATGTTTTCCCACCATTAGGGGGAGGAAAGCCACTTCCAGAAGAATGGCGAAAAATTACATGGCATGAATCCTCTTTATCTCATCTCGATCCCCTTACAAAGCAATCTGAACAAGAAGTTCAAAAGATAATTCATTTACAAGATCTTGCAAATAGATTGCCTGATGCTTTTGTCGATTCAGCGAAGGTTACAAAATCACATATATCAACTGCAAATGTCCTATCACTAATTGAAATTCCAATGAGAAAATTGGAAGGTATAATGACTAATGAGCCTAAATACAATTTAAAATGGACGACCTCTTAAATTAAAAAGACACAACTCCTAAAAGGAGAAATATTCAAATTATGCTCCAAGAACATAACATAAAGGATTAAAAGAAATAGATCTCGAGCCTCGTTGATAAAGTAATAACCTCGAAGAGGCAAATTCAATCAAATAGTTATCTTTTGAGACTGTACCTGTTCATAACAATGAAAAGATCCCTATCAATTATGTATATAAGGGTAAAATATGGGATCGAAGTACTACCCTTACAGATGATGTTTTTTTCTTTCCAAGTGGCTATGGACATCATAAATTATGATGAAGGGCAAGAGCCACAAAATGTGAATGAATGTCGACAATGACATGACTAGTTACAATGGAAAAAAGCAATCCAAATAGAGTTGAAATCACTAGCTAAATGAAAGGTATTTGGACCAGTAATCCAAACACCTACAAATATACAACCTGTTGGATATCGATGGGTCTATGTGTACATGAAAATCCTTGAAGGATTTAAATTGTGCCTGAAGCATTGAATTCTCAACCACAGAGCATGTACTCAATTAAGTTGCAACGATCTTTATATGGACTAAAACAATTTGGTCGAACGTGGTATAATCGTTTAAGCCAATATTTTACTTAAATAAGGGCATGCTAACGATCCAATTTGCCCATATGTTTTTATCAAGAAAACTACAGTTGGATTTGCAATCCTTGCGGTATATGTAGATGATTTAAATTTAAATGGAACTCCTGAATAGCTCATTAACATAACTAGTTACTTAAAGAAGGAATTTGTAAATGAAGATTCGAAAATTCTTTTCTACTTTGTAGATCGAGTATTGTTCAAATGGTGTCTTTATCAATCAATCAACATATACAAAAAAAAAGTCATGAAACGTTTTTATATGGATAAATCTCACCCTCTAAGTTCCCCTATGGTTATTTGGTCACTTGAAGTGACTAAAGATTCGTTTTGGCCTAAAGAGGAAAATGAAGAATTACTTGGTCTGAAGTACCATATCTTTGTGCAATTGGTGCACTAATGTATCTTGCAAATTATACTCGATCAGATATTGCTTTCTTAGTTAACTTATTAGCAAGATACAGTCCAGCTCCAACTAAAAGACATTGGAATAAAATTAAACATGTATTAAGATATCTCCGTGGGACAAGTGACATAAGATTATTTTATTCCAAAATATTGAAACCACAATTGTTTGGTTATGCAGATGCAGGCTACCTTTCGGACCCCCACAAAGCTCGATCACAGATAGGATACATTTTTATTCTTGGAAATACTGCTATATCCTGGAAATCAACAAAACAAACAATAGTGGCTACCCAATCATTAAAAAATACTTGCCATGCATGAAGCTAGTCAAAAATGTGTTTGGTTGAGATCTATGATACAACACATTCAAGAATCATATGGACTACCCTCTATTAAGAGCAAACCAACTGTACTATATAAAGACAATGCAACATGCCTTGCACGAGTCAAATGAGGATTTATTAAAGGAGATCGAACTAAGCACGTTTCACCAAAGTTCTTCTATACTCATGAACTTCATAATAGTGGTGAAATCAACTTGCAACATATAAGGTCTAATGATAATCTAGCAGATCTATTTACCAAGGCCTTGGCTACGCATAAATATCTGCAAAGAACTTCAGACAATTAAATTATGCTACGAAAAAGACCTTCAAAATGAAATTTGGAAGATATCTTATTCATGCCATTATTAAGGCACATTGCGCATACTCATACTCTTTTTCCCATCGCTCGAAGTTTTATCCTATTAACATCGGCAAGTCCATTGAGTATGATTTCACAATCATTAAAGTAATGGTCATTCAAGGGGAGTGTTATAAATAACGTTTAAATAACCATTGGAATTCCATAACAGTCAACGACCATATGAATACCATAATGGTGAATGACTATATGGATTCTCGTCATTAATGATCATAATTCATATTGTAATTATGAGAACCCTATAAATATGTGTTCTCTGTGAATGAATTTTGAATAAAAAATAATTTTATCTTTTCCTATTCTCTCTCGATCTCTTTTCACAGTTTTCTTTATTTTCATAATATTAATCATATATATATATATATATATATATTTTACATTATTCAATAAATTCAACTTAATTAAATTTTTTTTGAAAGCTAATATTTTTTTAATATAATATAGTAAACTGCCTCCACTAACAGTTTAGTGGTATAATAAAAGTCAAAATTGTATTTTTTGGAAATTTAACTGCTAAGGGTGAATAAGGGTAAAATGGTAATGGTCAAATTAAGAACTCAAAGGACATAAGATAAAAAGATTATATGTTAAAGTAGAATTATGATAAATTGATTTGCAAATGAAAGAAAGATAAAGGACTAAGATGCAAAGGGAAAAATTGGGCCAAATCCCATAAGACAAACATTGTCTTCTAAGAAAGGGGAAAGTTCCCATTTTTCTTGGCTTAGATTAGGGCATCTGATTATGGGGAGAAGAAGAAGCCATTTTTAGAGTTCTCTTTGCACAAGTAAGAAGAAAGGACACTTGGTTGAGAAGTTCAAGAAATTCGAACTCTTGTAAGGAAACTATCCTAACTTCCTCTTTGTCTAGGGTTATGTTATGAAAAGTCCTAACTCATTATAAATGTGTTTTTGGTAGGTTTGAGTCTCTAGCTTTGTGGTCGCTTTTGATCTAGTTTTGTTTGTTTGAAAATTTCCGATGAAATAGGGCAAAAAGGCCTCATTTCTGTGTTAGCCCGACACCCTTAAAGTTTGTGCGAAGGAGTGCTTGCCTAGGGCGGTTTTCACTCAGTGAAGGTCTTGCCCCCAGTGAACCCAAGCACCAAAATTTCACTCTCGCCCTCGCCGATGAGGGTTGCTTCGTCAAGGAAACCGTAAGTCCCGTTTTGTTCATGTCTCTCAAGCACTTTTGTGGAAAACCCATCAATCTAAGTAATGTAGGATCCTAATGGCGAATGAAATGGTCCGTACCTACATACAAGTTATATGAAAATGCTCGAACTCCGCCTTCATTGATGAAGCAAAATGTTTTTAGGTAGACTTTTGTTTCGCCTTATTTGCTAGCTTTATGTGCCATAAAGAATGTGATTAAGAACAATATAATAAGCTCAGTTGATGATGATATAACTTATGCCTTTCAAAACTAAATAGTGAATGAATGTACACCTCTCGACAAGGCTACGACACCTTGCTGGGGCGGTTACATACTTCTATTATGTGGGTAGACACGCCTCTCGCTTAGTGCTTCACACTCTCTTCGGGCATAATGCACATTCTAGCATAGTGCCATGACACTTCAAGAGCGGACATACATGTCTCGTTTTTGTGTTTCACACCTGCTCAATACCGCATCTTACCTTCGGCACCGGGACAGGGCTCATGGTTTGTGGCACCCCAACCCGACACCTTGTGTCATGAAAGTGCGTCATAAATCTCAGAACTATAAACCTGTTAACTTATATAATTCTAAACAATTATCTTGAAAATATTAACTGTCGCGCCTCAACCCCCACTTAGGTGGAAGAGGGGGAACGCGGCATAGGATTGAGACTCATTTACCTGAGTTACTGACATTACTGGGCCCATTTCGAAATATAACTGAATGTATCAGAATATAACTTAAACTTAATCCATAAGGAAATAAAATTTTTAATACTATCACCATAATGGTGTTCATATAATGTCCCATAAATATCTAAATCCCATTGGACTTAGTGCACATACAAGTCCTATTATAAAAACTTACATGTACATATTCAAAACTCCGAGGTAAGCACCTATAGATGTTGACTCCTATCATTGTGGTCGTTTCCCAGGTAGCCAGATCATTGATGTCCTCTTCAGTAACTACACGAATGAAACACTTGTGCTAAGCATATAGCTTAGTAGGAAACATATACTATATATGAACATTCAGAGCGGTCCTCAATGACAATCTACAATTACAATTCCTATTTGCACATTAGCCGATCATATATCCGACTACTTCAGACACTAAGTCATTTATTAGAGTTTTCTAATGCTCATCTTCACAATACATAGTACTTTTATTTTACTATAGCTCTATCACATTTTTCAATTCAAATCATTGTTTTCATGTTACATGGTTCTTATAATCATTTCAATCATTTTATCTCATCTTGTGTCTTGCCTGCATATTCCAAGAAGTGGATACGGGTATAAACTATATGTACCCGAAGGTACTATCACCGTATGAGATAGTGATCCTGTATTGTATTGACCCAAGTGGGGCCCCTGTAATGACCCAAAAGGGGCCGCTGTAGTGACCTAAATGGGGCTAACTATATCACAGATCCCTAATGCGCACGCCTCTACCATCCACTACAATCGCACATATGCGTACAATCAATCTTATTACATTTTTAGTTCGTCTGCTTATGCACATTCATATAAGGATAATGTCAACACATGTATTCATGAGATACTTTCATTAATACCCTTTATACATATACTGGTAACTATTACTTATCATAACTCATATGATCATGTTCTCGCATTGCCTTCGTAGATTGCTCATGTAATCATATTTCATATAGTAATCATTTTTATAATTCTTTTACAATTTCATTTATTCACTTGAATCTTTTTATATCAAAATATTTCCTATAAACAGAGCTACCTTTAGATGGATTTCTGGGTACAATGGGGTCCAAATTTGAATACACTTATTTCAAGGTGTCTAGTTTATCCAAAAATTTGAATCACTCAATTTGGATGAGTGATGGTCAAGTTATGGCCTAAACACTAAAGTTGTACCAAAATAGACCAGAAACTTCTCGAAAACAGGGCTTCACTTTGATGAATTTCCGGGGTCTAATAGGGTCCAAATTTGAATACACTTATTTAAGGAGATTTATTCTCCTAGAAGTTTAGTTTACCCAAAAATTTGAATCACTCAATTTGGATGAGAGATGGCCAAGTTATGGCCTAAATACTAAAGCTGTACCAAAATAGACCAAAAACTGCCCGAAAATAGAGCTTCACTTTGACGAATTTTCTAGGTCCAATGAGGTCCTACACTTATTTCAAAGAGATTTATTCTCCTAGAAGTCTAGTTTACACAAAAATTTGAATAATTCAATTTGGTTGAGTGATGACCAAGACAAAAATATGGGTTTTGGAAAAAAATTGACAGCATCTCCCATAAAACCCTAACATTTTTTTTTATACAAACATTCCTCAATTGAGAACCACAACCAACTCAAACAACCATATAACTGAGTTGAGACCAACAACCATCATTATTATGCAAAGTTAGGCTTTTCCCCAAACCCAAACATCATCAAAAAGGGTTTTAGGTTTAGTTTCCATACCTTAATCTTTTTCTTTTCTCTTCTTTCTTCTTCCTTCTTCTTCTTGATCACCAAAATCCTTGATCGCATAAAGCAAAATCACCAACTTTTCTTTTCTTCTCTCAACCGTAACCCTATGTAACGCCCCAAAAATACCCTAGAATTTTTATAATAATTTTTATTATATATTCCGGGTATAAATTGAGCCAAACTTAGGGTTTTCCAGGAAAACTGATAAATTGTTAAATTATGAAGTGAAAATGTGAGCATATGATTAAATATTATAAGCTAAAATGAGAAATTGATTTAACCTTAAATAAAACCTAAGTGAAAAGGGCAAATTGTAAATGTTTAATGAGGACTTGCGTCAAATGATAGCTTAAATGCTAATATGAAATAAATGATAAATGGAAGGAAATGGAAAACCAATAAGGAAAATGCCAAAAAATGAGAAATGGATTTATTTAGCGCCAAACATGGCCTTTCAGTGGATAAGTGGTATTAGACCACATTTGGTTCAGAGACTCCGCCATGTAAAACAGAGCAAAAGAGCAAACAGCTAGGTCAGTAGATATGATTTCAAAGAATCCTCCACAAAACAAAAGATCTTCTTCAAAGAGTATGAAGAAGAAACATGTCAAAAGATTCCATATAATGAATAAAACTTCCTATTTTTAAATGATGTTTTGAGTTAGAAACCCTAATCCATCCAACGGTTTTGCCTATGGTCAGTTTAGATGACTTTAGAATGTCTTCGTAGTGATTCTACATTTTCGTTTGAGTTTCTGGGTGATTTTTTGAGAAAATCGCAATGTAGGAAAATGAAAATCAGCACCCGCCCTTCACGGAGAAGGGCACCTTCGCGCAGTCAAGGGGTGGCTCTCACGCGGGAGGTGCCATGGCCAAAAAGGCCACCCTCTGCCCATAGCGGGCCTACGCTTCGCGTGGCGAAGACACTGTTCATCATGATCAAATTTCAGATTTTTGTTCCGAAAGTCGTGTATTTGTGCACCGATAGTTTAGGGACCATAATAAATGATCAATGGGGGGTCCAAATAAGAATGAAACTAAGTGAAAAATGTATCGCACTCTTACGTTTCTACGATATTTGTTGCGTGATTAGTGCTAGTCACTAAATATGATGTGCGTAATTTGTTGTGGACCGTGAGGATCAACAAATTTAACCTAGAACTCGAGATTGACTGCAAGGCAAATAAAAAGGGAGATATATCAAGTTTGCTCTATCTTCTCATATTCTCGCTTTCAATATTTGAAATGCTTGTTCTAAATACATAAGAAAACATTTTGATTCGTTTAATTGATTTTGCGCTTAATGATTTTAATAAATGTTTGCATATGAAAATTGCATGATTATTGAAAATGAACCGTTTATACAAATGTACATATTGTACTGTATTTTGATATAACGGATTTGAACGCCCTTAATTGAATGTTAACCGTTTAATTCACATTAAGGATAGATTGATATACCAATAAGGGTCAAATTAGCAGTACTAAAAACAAATGTATTGATGTGTCACTTCGATCCGTAGCCTAATGGGACAATATCAGAAGGTTCACTGACATTTTTAATAACCAGTCGCAGCTCTAGCTGACTGCATCAGGTTATGAAACAAATGTTTTTATACTCTGGCCTCAGAGCTTCAACGGGACCGTGCCGGTGATTCCGATATCCGATATACTGAAAACATAGGTTAAATTCGTTAAGGGTTGAACTGAATTGATTTGAGATTGTGACATATTGATATTGAAAAACATGATTGCAAATTGAAATGAAAAGAGCATTGTAAAATGCATGAATTGGTTATAAATGAATTATAACATATGAAATTGTATATTTAGGATGATCACGAACCGTAATCGATCAGATATAAAATAAGTATAGCTTATTGCGACGACATTGACATCCAAAAGACGAAAGTTTTGTTTAGCAAATCAAGATGCTTAATTTCTAAACCGAAATCAAGAACGAATCAGATAACCACTAAGAATGAAAATGCTTAGCGTATTGTTTTTATTAATGTGCAGGTACCGAGTGAACATGGACAAAAGGCAAGATCGAGGAGCGTCGAGTCATAAAGAAAGAATTGCGGAGTATGCTCCGACACATGCATTCACTCCATTATGAACATTGATATTTTCAGAAAAACAATTTCAACTCGAACATCCATTTTGTAAACCGCTTTGAAAAGGCTTGGAACGCCTTCATTGTAAATGTATTTTGTTAAATGTGTTAGCGGGCCTATTGAATTTGTAAATGTATACGTGGTTTGCTCCAAAATGAAACCACTGCGAAAGATTGAACAAAAACGCTAGCTTTTAATGAAACGACGGATAAATGGCTTTGGCCAAGGCCACCTGGATTTGGTTGATCCGCCAACAGGTTTGCTCTGCCTACGGCTCTGGGTTGCCACACCCTAAGCCTCAAACCCAACTGGCAACGTCTTTACAATACCAAATTCAAGATTATCTCTATTATTTCATAAGACTATCTTCGCTTATTACTTTTAAGTAAGTTTTCATTTTTTACATTAAAGTCCTTCATTTCTATTTCATTTACACTTACTTATCAAATATTCTACAATGGCATATAAACTTTTCATCTTATGACCCTTGAGTCCTTAATGGCATTTACTATTTTACCCTCGACTTTATCAATTCGGTTTTATCATTTTTCGCTCTAACAATATAAATTCAAAAATACAATTTTAACTTATTTACAATTCCTAAACATGTTATAAAACTACTAGGGTATATTTTTGGGTGTTACATAAACTTACAAAAAATTTCATATAAATCCACCGGTAGCTGGTATTTATACTGGCCCCGTACATATATTCGGTTCCATTTACTCAGACTTTTTAGCATTTACACTATCTCCAAAATCTTACATTTACTTACAAAATCGAGTCAAACTCTACATGTGGTGGATTCCTACAATTGTGTCGCCCTCGCCAGAGCGGAATATCATGGATGTTCTCAGACCGCAGACCGACAGACACCCGTGCTGCTTTATGTACTAGCTGGGAATCCATAAATGGTGGATCGACCACTATAATGATCACACAATACTTCATAACATTTTATTCATATTACATATTACTCATATCATTATAATTCAATTACATATCGTATTTCATATCATCTTCATGTTTCATGCATTTTATAAACATTTCAAAAATTTCATCTCATCTTATGTCATGCCCGTATATTCCCAAAGAAGTGGGATACGGTGAAAGAACTGTATGTGACTGAGGGTACTATCATTATACGAGACAATGATCTCTATTTATACTGTATTGTATGACACAAACGGGGCCGCTGTAATGACCCAAACGAGGCCAATTATATCTGTATGTTATGAAGACGGATCCCTAATAGTACGCCTTATTTTTATCCATTCACCCTAGGAACATGCGCACAATCAGGCTTATTAAGTTTTTTATCTGGAGTTAAGATATTAAACTTTTTCATATCTCATACATGGATAATTACAATCACATGTATTCATATGAGATGCTTACAAACCATTATTCCTTTATACTTGTGAGATGGCTGTCACATTTATCAAAGTTGGCATACTCATATTCTCATGATTCATTTGTTGTCTTACACGGATTCATATATCAAACATGCTTCAGATTGCTCACGTGATCATATTTCATATAAGAAACTATCAAGTAATCATGTCAATGTACACAATTTCATATAACAACCACTCTTAAAATTTATATGCAATTTCATTTACTTACTTCAATTCCTTTATACCAAAGTATTCTCATTCAAAACCATTTCCCAAGATACTAGAAAACCATATAAGAGACATTAGGATGTTTTACAGTTCTATAGTAGAAGACATGAAAATCATCTCCTAAAATAGGGTATGACTTCACTTATTTTCTAGGTACAATGAGTTCGACATCTCAACATACTTCCTTCAAGTCCATTGTTCCTCTATAAATCTATTTTATTCAGAAATTGGAATCAATCCATTTAAATCATCCTAACTCAAGTTATGACATTTTAGTGCCAAACTAGTATGTTTGCCCAGTTTACACTAGTAACTAAATGTGAGACCCGATTTCAGGGGTCTTAACTTTATCATTTGACATTGGTTCCTTTGTTCCGCTGAAGCTACTAAGACAAAGGGTTCTTCTCCAACTGAATCATCCACCCAGAGCTAACCCGAAACCCAAGATATGTCCCAAACAACCGAGGACTACCATTCAAAACCAAACCCAAAAAAAAAAAAAAAAAGTTTCAGTTCACTGGCGAATCCCTGCACAATGGGGTCCAAATTTGAATACACTTCTTTCAAGGAAATTGTTCTCCTAGAAGCCTAGTTTACACAGAAATTGAAAATTACTCAATTTGGATGAGTGAAACTCAACTTATGACTTAAACACCAAAACTGTACCAAAACAGAGGATAATCCGGTAGCTTACCCGTATTTTCACTTCAGTCTCAAAAACAGGGGACTTAAGTTTTGGTTTTCTTCTTGGTACCTTCTATACTTTTGTAGGTTTACCTCTTAGGGTTCTTTCCCAATTGGAATCACTCAATTTGGATCACTAATGACCAAGTTATGACCAATTTTGACATCATCTCCCCTAAAACCCCAACATTTTCTTTATACAAAAATTCCTCAATTGAGGACCACAACCAATCAATCAAAGCCAAAGTACATCAAAACAACTCCCAAATTTGACTTAAGCCAACTCAAAATCACTTTTATACAAGTGTCCATACTTTCCATACAAGTGTTCCATACTTATAATTTCCATAGATCAAATGAGAGATTTCCATAGATCAAAGGAGAGATTTCCATACCTTGATCTTTAAAGACTTGAACCAAACTTCTCATTTTCTTCACTTCTTCTCTTGAACATGGCTAGATCAAGAAATGGAGAGAATCAAACACTTGACTCTTCTTCTCCACACTTGTAAATGCCCTAGCTCCAAAACCCAAATGATAAAATATCTCATTTAAGAGACCAAATGTGGTCTTATCATCTTTTCATGTACAAGGCCTTGTTTGACTTTTCTCATTTTTTTGTTTAACTTTTTTTTCGCATTTTAAATTTCCTCTTCCATATTCTATTCCAGACAACAACTTACTATTTCTAATTAAACATATATTCTTCTTCATTTATAACCTTGGTCCCTTAATGTGACATTTACTATTTACCCTTAATCCTTAAATTAATTCCAGTTTTATCATTTTTCTCACTTAAGACTTAAATTCGGAAAAAAATATATTATTTACTTCTATTATACCCTAAACATGTTTACAAACTACTAGGGTATAATTGTGGTGTTATGCTTGTCCCTCTCATTCATTGTTACCTATTTATGCAAGATAAATACTTATATGTTATGTAAGAATCAATATGATAAGGAGATATGAAATCGAAAAGTAATCGGGCTATGTTACGTGAATAAGAATACGCGCATCTCATGTCCCGAATCCTCATATAATTCTACCGGAAATGTGAAAACTCTAATATACATGAATTGCTATATGTATACCTGAATTTGAGGACCATCGTGGTCATATATATGTTATTTGTTTTCTCACTAAGCTAAAGCTTAGCACGGGTGTTTCATCCGTATAGGTATCGGAAGAGGTCATCAGAAACATCCCGCATTCGCCAGGGCTAACATAGCATTAGGAGTTTTTCTGATGTAGGTCCATGAATTTGTATTTGAAATGTAAATATAAATTCTGGTATTGTACTTAACTCATGCAGAAGATAAATGTTCAGACTAACATATGTAAAGGACAATTTAAACGCCACTACGGTGGTAGCTTTACAAGTTTTAAATTATTATGATATCATGTTTTTGAATTGGGCCCACCAATGTCAAAAAATCAGTTTAAGAAGTCTTAGTCCCGTGTGGTGTCCTCTCTCCTACCTCGACTAAGGGGAAGAGGTGTTACACGAACCCCTCCCCTTCCCATGTCCAACCATTTTAACGTTGACATTCCTCCTAACTAACCAAGTTTGCATTAGTAGACATTCAACTTAATTAAATTAGAATATTAATATTAAAATTTTTATTTCTTTTATTAATATCTTTCTTAGAAAACTACTATCAATTTATTTTTATTTTTTCATATTAATATTTTATTTTTTAAAAATACTAAAAAATATATCTAGTAAAAAATTAATCAAGTTTTTATAACAATAATTAAAAAATTATAAATTAATCAAGTTACAATTTATAAATTAAAATTAATTTTATAAGATAAGGTATATATATAATGTTGAATAAGATAAGCGTATTAATATAACCTTTAAAAATATCAATTTTTAGATAAATCAATTATTAAATAACTTAATATCACTATCAAAATGACTTAAATTTATATTAACTATGATTAAACATGTTCCTTCTCTCACATTTTCTCGTAGCCTATTTTCCTCAAGGGAGTGTGATTTTTTCGCCATTTCGTCTGGTAATTAAGACTCGAGAAATTCCACTGAATAAGGGCAAAACCGTAATTTTGATTACAAAATTGTAATTTCGGTTAAAAATCCATAATTAATTCTCTAGATCTCTGATGACTTCAACTGATTGTACCGCTGAATCTTCTCGAAATCTAGTTAACATCGAAAATTTCATAATTTTCTCGAGATACTTGAGTCGGCACGCTTTTCTAGGCATCGTTTCGTGCCGTGAAAACGGAGCCGGCGTGACAAAAGCCACATATATCAGAGGCATCATGTACCATAAGTGGTACGAGTGGAGAAATGATGGAAATGGACGGCCGATAGTGCCGAATATTAAATCGTAAAGAGGGACATTATAATGGTATTATGGATTTGATTTTAAGTCACTAAAGGACAAAATATCAAATAGTGTTTCTTCTCCCTTAAAACACAAAGCAAAAACGTAAACAATTTCTCGCGGACGCAAAGAGTTTCACGGATGAGAAGCGAGTAGAGAGCACTTTCTGTAATATCGTGAGATCCGACCGCCTACGGAAGCCAGACAAGAAGGAGAAATGTTCTACGCTGAGCAGGCTACGCGTGGACTCCGGGATCGGGAGTTTCTTCAAACTCCTTGAGGTAGGGGTTTCTCCCTACTTGTGTTTTATTCCCATTTTTAAGTGTTTTTCCATAAGCCGGCTGGTTTGAGCCGTGGAGGTCGTTGGACGGGCCCCAAAACTGGGACCGAATTGTTAGAAATTCGGGGATTTTCTCAGGTCGGGCCGTGGATCGCCTCGTAAATTTAGAGGGTCAAGCCAGTGTTTTAATTCCACCAAAATATTTGCTTTAAATCATGGATTGATTTGGATCGGGTCGAATGGCTTGATCGCGGTTCACAAGGTGAACCGTTGATTTATGATTTTTCAGAATAGTAACCTAGGGTTTCACTATTCCCTAAATGTTGTTCTAAGAATATAATTTCGTGAAATTACGTGTTTGGTTAAGTAATTCGAATCGAATTGCTTCAGGTTCTCAACATTGTTCAAGAGAAGACTTTAGGTGAAACATAATTACATAACATGTTTGTGTGATTTAATTTTTATGCAAGTATATTCATGTTTATATATTTGCATGTGATTAGACTGAGATGGAATCGTATACGTATCTATACGCGCATCGAACATCTTAGAATATAGAGTTAGTGCATGAGATGAGTCTGTATAAATGTGGTTCGAGGTAGCTCCAAAATATTACCATTCTGAGGGTAGTCAAAACTGTGTCACACATATCAACCGCCTGAGCGTCCACTCGACATATATCAACCGTCGGAGGCGGCCCGGTTGATATATATTCGTGGAGGTAGTCCACGACTAAGTAATATATCAACCGTCGGACGCTTGGGTTGATATATATTAGTACGGAGGGTAGTTGTGGCCGATAATATATATCAATCGTCGGACATTTAATTGATATATATTCGCCGGTGCCCTTTCGTAAAAGAATGTTCTCATACGAGGCTTGGCGGGAGTGTGAGAGGTAGTGAGGACACCAGGATACGAGTTGGTCATGTAGACATTCAAGTAGGATCATGCATTTGCTTGAATCGTGTGTTGCTTTGAACATTTGCCAGGTGGTGAGTAGCCCATGAGCGTTATCCCTCTGAGCTTTGGCTCGCCGTCGTGGGATCACTGTTTTGCCGGTACGGGAGCGTGTGAGAGGACGACTCGTCTTAGAGATTTAGTGTGAAGAAAGCCGGGATGTGGCTTTTGTGGTTGTACATGTATTAGGCTCGCTACGTTTAATATATGTCATTGTTTAAGAGTAAAATATTAACTCTTGTAACTAATGGATATAGTTGGATGCATAGTTGGGATATTTTTATAGATCACATTATGGAGCCAGTGGCATATTGGATATATATTGCATATATTTGAATTTGTTTGGAGACCGGGTTTATACGGTGATATGGTGGGTAGAGCTCCTCGTACGAGAGACTGGGTCCACTGAAGTGGCGTCGGGTAACCCGGCGTCCGCGTATTCCAGCGGGTTGGCGGGTAGTCAACGGACCCCGGGACTTTGGGGCGTGAAGCAGTGTCAGAGCTTAGTGTATGATGCCTAGGGGCTCGGGTTGGGTATCATCCCATGCAGGTGGTTTGATGTGGAATATAGGTATATGGAAACCTGGTGGGCAGACTGTGATGTTAGGAGACATATCTTCCACTCAGTGTATTTTTTTTTTTTTTTTTGTGGATTCGATATTGAATTAGAGTATGAATTACCTAGGAAAATCACGGGACAAAACTAGGACACTACGTGCACGTGTGTGAATGTGTTTTGTGTGATTTTGTGAATTATTTGGTGTTTGGTGTGTGATTGTGTGTATAACATGGTTTGTAAAGTGTTATAATGTTGTGTGCTTGGTGATTAGCATAGATGATTAAGAAATGTTTTAGAAAAATATTTGAGTTTATACCAGTCATAAAGCGAAGATTAAATAAAATAAATTTCTTAAATTTATTTGGATTGTTGAAAAAATGAGAAGGAAATTTTAAAGCCAAGGAAAAGCTAAATTTTATAAATTTATTTGTAAGTGAAGAAAATCATTTTCTAAGATTTCTGAGTGGTAAGGTGAAGAAAATGGAAGAAAATAAATTTTATATGAGAATTTATTTGAGTGGAGAAAAATTTTTCGAGTGAAAAGCTGGAAGAAAATAATTTTATAAATTTTATTTGGTTGTGAAAGTAAGAAAATAATTTAAGGTGCCCATATGAGTGAAAAGCGGAAAGAAAAGTGAAGAAAATAGAATTTTAGGAATTTATTTGTAATACGGAAAATGAAAAAAAAAAATTATGTATAAATATTTTTTTAAATTTTTCCGATTCTTTGGAAATGAGGGAAAATGAACTAATGAAAAAATAATAAATAAATTTTTGTAGTGCCGAAACCGTTTTGAGCTCTTGCCCAGTGTATTGTAATTTGTATTGTAAGCCTTGCAATTGTATTGCGAAGCTGAAAAAAGCTGTAGTGAAAAAAAAAAAAAATTGGTATTGTAATACCGTTTTGTATTGTGAGGAAGGAAGGCTGAGGGTTGAAGAGTGTATTACGATTCTTATCTTGTATTACAAAGAAGGAATGGGCTGCAGGAAAATTGTATTGCAATATGAGTGAACATGTGCAAGAGGTTTGGTTAAGCGAAAGGGTCAACGTGCGGGGAATAGTCTAGGTTGAGGTTGCAGTACAGAAGAATTGTACGGTGGGAAGGCTATATTGTATTGCAAGGGGAGGGATTGTATTGCAGGCGGAATTGTATTGCAACCTTAGGTTTGCTAGGTTCAAAGATGTATTCTGAGAGTGGGTGTGTTTGGATTGTGTTCTGGCTGCCTGACAAAGTGTATTCTTGAGAGTCTGATGCTAAATTGTATTTTGACTTGAAAGGAATTTAGAAGAGGAGATTGTATTGCAAGACAACGAGGAAAATAAATTGTATTTTTCAAAGACAACAAAGAGCTGTGAGAAATGTGTTTGCAGCCCTGGTGTTTTGTATTATGACCAACGAGTAATCAGTGAAGCAGATGTGTTGAGCGATGGTGGTGATGATGGTGATGAATAGTAATTATTGACCGGTCAAGCTGTGAATAGTAATTTCAATTTTTTTTTGAGAAGAAATAACATCAAAATAAAATAGGACGAAATTTTAGAAAAGTAAAATTTTAAAAATAAAATTAAGAAGGCAAAATTTTGTTGAAAAGCGATATTTTGATGCAAAAATTTATTAACGTATACAGCGAGTTATGTGTATGATTAGTGTCTCGGGGCTGTTCTTTATGCCTTGAATCTTGTATTGATTAACTACTTAAATTGAAATCGTGGTTAACGTGACTGGTAGTTGCGTAGGAAGTTATATGCATGATTAAGAAAAGCCAGATAAAATATGGGAAAAAAAGGAATTAAAATGCTAAGGTTATGGACTATGACCTTAGGGATTTGGATACTGAAATGAACAAGAGAACTCAGAACCTTATTGAAATAAATAAATTGAGTGGTTGGAATTTGCTTCCACTTAAGAATGAAACAGATGGGTTTCATGGTTGTCAAGTCTATTAGTAATCAGCATCTGCATTACTAGTTAGACTGAAGTGAAAATTAGATGACTCTTGTTGCCATTGAACGGTATAGATGGCTAGTAGAAGACGAGGACGTAGAGGACGTCCACGGGGCACTGGTCAGGCACCACTGACATTTAACCAACTGCCGGCATTTGAACAGCGGGCCTTGTAGAGGCCGTAGGTGTTATAGTGGTACGCTATCGCCTTGTTTAGCATAGCGAGGTAGTGGGGAGTCTAGTAACCCCGGAGGTTTAGGGCGACATCCTGGAAAGACATTCACGAGAGGAGGGCCAGATGTGACAGAGACCGTTGGTTTATCTGACGAAGGTGTTAGAGGCCGTGGAATTACCACATTGACTAGAATAGACTAGGCTGCGTTATTTAGAATGGCGATATGGTGAAATGGGCAAGGACCTCTAGAGACCTTAGAGCCGTTATGTGGGGTCTCTATGGATTAGGGCGAGAATAGAATGATAGGTCGAGGTTGCGATTAGAGATCTAGGACTCTACTCACGATGGACACGAGGATTATGGACATGCTCCCGAGTTCGAGGTCATCTAAGGGGATGATTGGTGATAGCTTGCGGGGTGGGTTCATCGATTGTGGCGGGAGGGGTTCTGCTTATCACCTTGGGGCCAGTAATGTTAATGACCTTCGAGGCGAGGGCATGACATTTGCCCCGGACAATATAAGTCCAAGTATCGGGGGCCAGTTAGCGGGTTGGTTGCGAGCCTTACCTAGAGGACGAGAGCTGGACTTGGATCTACCTCTAGTGTGCAAAAATATAGGATATTTTTTTCCCGGATGAACTACGGACTCCTCGAGAGGGTAGTGACAGTGTCGAGTTACACCACAGTACTTCAATCATCTCTATGATGCGCATAGGATGGCACAGTTAGTCGTAGGCTTTCAGTGATTCTGAAGCTATTGAATGAGGGTTTATTAGATCGTGACACGTGAGCGCTTCGGTTACAGATTGCGAAGAAGAGTGAGCGCCGACATGTATTGACTACGAGGCGGTTGAGCAGTCACGCGATTGAGAATCAGTACCTATTACAGGGGCGGTTGTTGAAGCAGTTCAGAGGAGCGCGAGTCTACTTGAATAGACCTTGCCTTTGGTTATCATCAGTGAAGTTAGAGGATATGGGTATATCCACCAGGCGTGATTAGGACGCGTTATGGGCACTTTGAGTTTACGGTGATGCCCTTTGGATTGACGAATGCGCTAGCAGCGTTCATGGATCTCATGCATAGGGTGTTTCAACCCTATCTAGATCAGTTTGTCGTAGTCGTCGTGGATGACATTTTGATCTGCTCCCAGTCAGAACGGGAGCATGAGTATCATAGATTGTTTTAATTTGTTAAGAGACCATCGGTGGTGTGCTAGTTCGATCGTCTGAATATTGACTGCGGGGTGAGATTTTCAGGACACGTGGTGTGCTTGTCGGGAGTGTCGGTCGAACTAGATAAGGTTGAGCGATGCGTTGGGAGAGGCCAAGATGTCAATGCTTGAGATACGTAGAGAGATTCGCTACGGGGATATGGACTCCATGGTTGGGCGGCCACGACCATAGAGAGAGATTGAGGATACTTGGAACCTTTCGGGATCCTGGGGTGTTGGTAGCACATGAGGGAGGATCGGCTTTCTCTAGTTCGGGAAGAGCGAAGACTTACGCTTCACACTAGTTTGGAGACTGAGGCGAGTTGAGCATAGGTGGCAGGGATTGCCTGAGACGAGGGGATCCAGAGACCTTGGGACAATGCGGTCAGTTCATTTGTAGGACAGGGAGCATACGGTTCTTTCCTCCACCTAGGTACGGGTTAGAGGAACCCCGGTTTAGGGTGCTATCTGGCTTGCTTCCAACAGCGCGAGATAGGCCGGGGACCGGGGAGTGGGTCGAGTCGGGGACATGTCGGAGTTGCGGCGGAGGCATGGTGGTTGTAGGGTGGTAGACCTATTGGTTGTTGATTGTCGGCTTGACGTGGATGAGTTAAGCGACCATCGGTTGTCAGTGGTGAGACCTTAAGCCCAGGGTTGTCACCTGATACGGCGTTGGATTGGAGAAGCGGCAGAGGTTGGGCCTTTAGAGAAGCGGTATAGATGTTCTTCCACTAAGTTAGGGTGAGAGTTGACTGATAGGTCGGGATTATGAGTGAAGATCTCGGGTGCTCATGGTGGAGCAGGGATTGGTTGTCACAATATAGCATCATTGCGTTCATATTGCCTGCGGTAAACATCCGTGGAGTCGGGTGTGGGTGCACACTACGGGCACGTCGGCGCTCTTGGTGAGGTGTGGAGTTGAGGTTGTGCGGGACTCGTCCAGTAGAAGACCATGATTGGTCGGGAAATGTAGAGCTCGAAGTGGCCAGAAGAGTTATGTAATCGAGATGGCTTTCTGGTCAGTTATCGTAGACTTGAGGTTGAGTGATAAGTCGAGGTGACTCGAGATGAAAACCTACGGACATAGTTTGTCAGCGGCCCGAGAGTTGAGTGATAGAATTCGGGGGTGACTGAGGTTTGGATACCCTTTGGAAATTGCATTGGGTGTGGTTGGCGCAAGGGCTCGGTAAATGGATGTCTATGGCATGGATTGAGTTGGCCAGTCCATTGGATTGTCGGTGATTGTGACTTTGGAGAGGTTGGCGGTTCACACACCAAACGGGGTTGTGTAGGATTGCGAGTGTCGCCATGAGATTACATACGGGTGTTAGAGGGCATGTTGCGAACATGTGTCTGGATCTGAGGTGAGGATTAATTACCCTTAGTAGAATTCGACTACAACAACAGTTATCAGGCGAGTGTACGAATGGCACCATATGAGGCATTGTATGGGAGGCCATGTGGATTATCGTTATGATTGGGCCAGAAGTGGGAGAAATATCGGCTGGTCTGATCGATAGAACACCTATGAGAAGGTGAGGCTTGATACGATCGCGTCTTCTCGAAACAGGCGACAGAAGGCTATGCTAATGTGAGGCGATGGAGCCCTTAGAGTTCGAGGTTGGTGATCACGTTTCCTTGAAGGTGATTCCTAAGGAAGGGAGTGGTGAGTTAGATGGCGTAGGAAGATTTATCGTAGGGTTTATTGGGCCTTCGAGATACTGGAGGATGAACCTTGTTAGTCTTGGGTTGGCATTCACCTTGACATGTCGGGTGTCAGAGAAATTGTTAAAGTCACTATGCTCAGTGTCACTCCGGATCCGACTCATGAGGTGGATTGGGGATAGATTGAGTTGACTGATGGGACCTTTGAGGGAGGGGACGGTGTGATGATAAGCCGTGATGGGTTTGCGACCTTGAAATTTGTGAGGCTAGTAAGGAAGATGCTATAAGCAGCCTTGTGGAGTGGAATTCAGTATCGGAGGCGCGAGGGACACGATGCGGGCCCACCTATCCATACTTTGTTAGGGATGAAGGTACGTAGTTTTAATCGTTTAAGTTTAATGACTGGATTTACATTACATAGTGAGTCATGGCGTTGCGTATCGTGTGCGTGATTGTGATTGTCGCAGTTTGGGACAGAAATTCATTAAGGAGAGAATCATTGAAAGAAGCTTTTGTAGACCAGAAATTCCAATTCTGGAATAAGGGCAAGCATTTGATTACAAGAATTGTAATTTAGGTTAAAAATCATAATTAATTCTCTAGATCTCGGATGGCAGCGTTATAGTTGGAATCTTACCCGCGAAATCTAGTGCTGCGTAAATTTCATAATTTAAAGGGCGGTCGAGATCGGCGACACGTTTTCTAGGCATCGCGTTTGGTCTTAGTAAAGCGGTTTCGATGTGACAAAAGCCACATATAACATGTACTCATGTGTAGAGGTGAGTGCGAGTGGGAGGAAATGATGAAAATGGACAGCCCAGAGATAGTCTTAGAATATTAAATCTCTGGTAAAAGAGGTTTATATTCAGTATTATGGGTTTGGATTTTAAGTCACTAAGGACGAAATATCAAATGATGTTTCTTCTCCTTAAAACACAAAGCAAAAACGTGGAAACAATTTCGTGATGCAGTATTTGTGGATGAGAACTTTTTAGGGAGAGCCTTTCTCTGATATCGGGGAGATCAGGCGGCGGCCCGGGCTTACGGGACAGAAGAATGTTCTACGGACGAGCTGCAGCGTGGACTCACGAGATGGGAGTTTCTTCAAACTCCTTGAGGTAGGGGTTTCTCCCTACTTGTGTTTTATTCCCATTTTTAAGTGTTTTTCCATGCTTCGGTTGGTTTGAGGCCGTGAGGGGCCGTTTGATCGGTCCCAAAACTTGGGACCGAATTGTTAGAAATTCTTTGGGATTTTACGTGGTAGTGGCCCTTGAGAAATTTAGGAGCTGTTTGGGTGTTTTAATTCAAAATATTTGCTTTAAATCATGGATTGATTTGGATTGGGCCGGGAATGGCGATTTGGATTCTTGAGTTCTAGGTGACAGTTGATTTGTAATTTTTAGAATAATGGCAGAGGTTTTTCACTATTCGAAATAGTCATTCCTAAGAATATAATTTCGTGAAATTATGTGTTTGATTAAGTAATTCGAATCGAACATTGTGTTTTTGAACATTAATGAGAGCTAATTTTGATATGTGAAATAGTAATTACATAACATGTTTTGTGTGATTTAAATTTTTTGTACAAGTATGTTTCATGTTTATATATTTGCATGTGATTAGGCGAGATGGAGCCCTGGCATACATGCATTCCATATGCCTTGGAACATCTTAGGAATATAGAAGTTAGTGCATGAGATGAGTGCAGGAAAATGGTTGGGGTGAGTCTAAAACATTAATTATCGGAGGGTAGTCAAGTAAATAATATACTTCGACCGTGGTAAACTGGAGTTTGATATATATTACGTGGAGGAGTAGTCCACAAACTAAATAATATATCAAACCAGGGTAGCCCAGTTGATCTATATTCGTGGAAGGTAGTTCTGGAAACAAATAATATATATCCAATCGTCGGGCCCGATTGATATATTCATGGAATTGTGTAATAAAAAGAACTGTTCCTCGTCGAGGCTTGAGGCGAGTGTGAAGTCGATGAACTGGGGATCAGGTTGGTCATATAGGCCAGTCAAGTAGGATCATGCATTTGCTTGAATGTGTTTACTTTGGAACATTGCCTTTGCCTTGGGTGGTGGTAGCCGGCTCAGGGCGATTCTATCTTGAGCTTTAGCTCACCCCGTCGTGGGATCCCCCTTTATTTTACAGGTACAGGGAGCGTGCGAGAGGACGACTCGTCTTAGAGATTTATTGTGAAGAAAGCCGGGATGTGGCTTTTGTGGTTGTACATGTATTAGAATACTTCGTTCATCATCACCCTTATTGTTTGAAGTAAAAATATTAGCTCATGTAACTATTGGATATAGTTGGATGCATAGTTGGGATATTTTATAGATGCTGGTATGGGCCCAAGTAAAGTATGTGGATATATATTGAACGTATATTGGTTTGTTTGGGGCCAGGGTTTATGCGGGTGATGTATTAGGTGAGCTCCTCGTACAAGGGGCTACGCCGATTTTCTGAGTGGCGTCGGGTGACCCGGCGTCCACTTGTATTCAGCGGGTTGTGGTAGTCAAACGGACCCGGGTTTTAGGCGTCACAAAAATCACCATCACGATGTTTATTTTCATTTTATTGCTTAATAAAGTGGTTCGTCGACTAACATTTAGGTTTTATTTTGTCGTCATTTTATTGATGTTTGGTTTGTCTATGTTGACTTTATTACGACTTGGTATTTAATAGATCACATTCTGACGTTTTGATACCGTGTGAGGCGATTGGAGATAAGTAAAGGCAGTTTGATCGATTAAAGATGTCAAATTATGATTCTTAGGTATAGTGAGAGAACTAAAGTTGCAAATATTTTAATCACTATTTATCAAATTTATGGAAAAACTTATACGATTTATTATATTATTAACCTAGATATTGTTTCATCATATGGTTTTAGCTAACCGTATCTTATATCTATTGATCTATTGCAAGTTTGAATTAATAATATGATTTTCTTAAAAAACAAAAACTATAATTAAATATCATTTTGATAAAAATAAATTTACTTTTATGTAAAATAAAATGCAATATATTATATTGAATATTTTTTGCAGATAATTTTCATTTTAATAAAAATTTTTAAATATTCACGATATTTTATTGATATTTTCGATATATCTGTGTTTACCAATATTTTTATTGATCCTTGTTTCTAGCCACAATGAAGAAAGAAAGAAAGCAGTTGAAGAACCTTTTAATAACTTTCAAGAAATGCTTGAAATATATCAAAGAGAATATATATATATATATATATATATATATATATATATATATATATATATATCATCTTATCAAATTTTTTTAAATATTCATGATATTTTCGATATATCAGTGTTTATCGATATTTTGATTGATGATTGTTTCTAGCCTGTGAAGAAAGAAGCAATTGAAGAACCTTTTAATAACTTTCAAGAAATGCTTGAAATATTTCGAAGATAATATATATATATATATATATATATATATACTATATATATATATATATATAACAAAAGAAAGTTGGTTTCAACCATGATGCTTAATCTCCATAAAGTTTATGTCAAAACCTTCTTTCAGAAAATGATAGATTATTTCATAAATAAACTATATAGCCATGCAGAATCTCTCAGCTCTGTTCTCTACTAGTTATTCTAATATATTTTTAAATATTGTTGATAGGTATGAGTTAAACTCTATTTCAAAGTCAACCAGATTTGAAATGATGAAGCAACTGTCTCTTCTTAAAAAAATGAAGCAACAAATTCATCACATATTTTAATGTTATTTTGGTTGTAGACCATGTTATCATTATTTTGAGAGTTAGGTTGTTTGAGACTTCACCAATGATTAAGGAAAATCATATGCCATCCCGACTAGGATGGAATTAACAACCCTATACTTATCTTCATGGTTTTGTACATGAAAATATATCATCTCCCAATTTGCTCTTGATGCTAATTGATATTCAGTACTAACAACTTAATTAGTGAAACAATTGTGCCAAAACAGCGAAACTATGCTGATGGATAAACATCAGCGAGTGACAACTATACATGACAAACTTAAGTCATAATAACTTTTAGGAACGTCATTTAACCATCATATATTTAGGTTGTGGTTAGACCCTAAATATCAGTGGCGCCCCAATCTCGGGGTCCGGGTTGACCCGGTCGACATGCGAATACACATGTCATAGCTATCATGAAACCCATTGTGAGTAAATTGGCCACATTGATCCATACATCCATACTATAAAAATACATCCAAACCATCAACTATATTGTGTAGTTTCAAGAGTTAATACATCATTCTTAATATAAACATATATTAATTAAATTCTAATACATGTTATCACAGTATCTACCAAAGCCACATGTCCGACTTTCTTCTCAAGGCGGTCTCTAGTGAGCATCGTCATAGGCACTCCCTGTACCTGAAATATGATCCTGTTAAGGGTGAAGCGATAAAATTAGTTATAATCTCCTACATGGAGTTGCCTCCCCACCTAAGTGCACATGTAATGACAACCAAATACATTCAAGCAGTGCATGATCACTGCTTGAATATCTGTGCAAATCCATGTCTGGTCTCATAGAGCTCCTACGCACATGCCCTACGCCAAATGTGAAGAAAACACTGCTGTTTCAAAACAAAAGGTTTTGTTCTAAAACGTACTAATTCGGTAAAATCTATTGGACAACCTCGAGGTGAATTGGGTAATTCTACCAAAGCAGTTATAGGTTACGCCTAGAGATGAGCTTGTTGGACAACTCTCAAGGCAATTCTTGAATATCTTCCTTGAAATGCCTTTCCATGACCATTTTCATTTTTTCATTTCTTTCATGTCAGCCTCACCTACCATTCTAGGTGCCCACAGGTGCGTATGGAATCGTTATCTGCATTCAGACAATTCATGTTAATATATAAATCATGCATATATTAACAAATTCACATACTAATCACATGTTATTCAATTCATAACAATAACATCAAAATTAGCACACATGGGCTAATAAACAATTTATTTCCAATGGCTTACACACAATTATATTTCATATAATTGTGACATCATATGACAACATAATTTTCATGCATTAACAATTTCTTTTTCACACAATTCAAGCCATTCATTTTGAATCCCACCTAAGCAACACAAAATAACACACAAATCACGTGAGCAGGTGAAACACTGAGTCTCGAAGCCTTTGTTCACGGCCTCTAAAGGTTTCTCACTTGGTCCAAATATTTTGAGACCGGAAACATGGCCATCCAAGCCTGAACAAATCCTCATCCATTAAAATGACTCTTACCCAAAGAATAAACCAAGTAGGAAAAGACCCCTACCTCTTGGAGTTGTCGAGCTCACAATCAGTGTCCTTGTGCTTGTAGCTTAGATCAACACAGCTATTGGCTTTGTGAGAACCGGCGGTCGGCAGCAGGAAATCTGAGAGAAGTCGCAGCTTTATACTACAAACAGTCTCTCACCTCCTTTGCCGTTCCGGCAAATGGAAGAAGATGGTTTTTTTTGTCTTTATTTTAATCTTTTCACTTAATTCCATCATTGTCCTTTAATTTGATTTTAAAGGCTTTTTGACACATGGCTTGTCTAAAGTAGGTCATCTGTCATACCATGTCATGCGACATGTGTCACATGGGTATATGTAGTAGGTGACTTTTGTGCATCATGTCTCTCACAAGTTGTCATCGACCTGACACACAGTTGCCTCGAAAACGTAAATCCCAATTGTCTTGGAATTCGTGAGGAGTGGTGTAGCTAAGTTCGCGAGGAGACGATTAAGCGGTGAAGTAGTTAATCATTCAGGTCTAGAAAAATTTTTCAGATTTTGACCAAAATTACGTTTTACAATTTTGAAAAATTAGAGATTTTATCAGGTTTTACAAATGGATTATCAAAGTTAGAAGTACAAAGGAAGGAAGATCAACTGAATGATTTAAAACTTAACTAGTCTTAGCAATTTCTAGGGTAAACTATGATCCAATATTTGCATAATTTGTCAAGCTAATGAATATTTGTCATGTCAGCACTTTATCTTTTTCTTTCTTTATTTTCTCTCTTTGTTTCTCTCTCAATAAGAATTTTCATTAACTAGATATCAAAAATGTTTTCTTTAAGTTATCATCTTAAATAAACTGTGTATATGGAACATCTTATCGGTTTTATCAATCATGTACTTTTTACTACATTTGTTTTACTTGTAAGGTTTAATTGATTAATGTTTTAAAATTGGATCATTCGATCCAACCTTATTATCGATTGGTCACCATTATGATTTGGATTCAATGGGTTGAGTGGGTGGTACTCCCGGTCGATGTTGAGCTGGTGATCGACGGGATGATTTAGTTGATTTTCAACAAATTGAGAGCTATTCAATGATACTTTTTTCCAAATGAAATGACTTTTGTTTTTTGATTAGTTTTGGCATTTGAGGAAGTGCTGTTTAGTTCAAAACTTTTAATGATAGTTATAAACTTTTAAGATGATGACTTTTATAAAGTTTAATTAGATTTTAAAAGACTATTAGTTTTTATAGGTTGCAAATGTATGGATGACTTTTATAGACTTTTATTTTTAAAATAATTTTATAAATTTGATAGAATTTTGTAGATATTGATGAAGCGTTTATAAAGTTTGTAAATATATGGATGATTTTATAAACTTTTTATTTTAAGGAACTTTTATAGGCGTTGACAAAATTTGTAGTTGTTGATAGCTTTTATGGATTTTAATAAAATGATTCAGACTTTTTATAAAAAACTTAAATAACTACAATAACTAATATTTTTAATAAAAATAAATAAAAGTAAAATATCATAATTATAATTTTGCCTAAAAAAAGTAACAACATTATTTAAAATAGGTTTGAATAAATAAATTTTCATAATTTCTTTTATTTCAGATTTTCATAAATTTTCATCTAGACATTTAAAAATAAAATTTTATTTATTTATTTATATATTTTATTTCATCTGAAATTTTCTAATTCCACTCATCACTTCTAAGAGTTTTTTTTTTTAATTTCCAAGAATTACAAATTCCTCACTTTTATCCTTATTTAAATAATAATAATAATAAAAATCCTAATTTATCTAATTTCAAAATTTCCTATTTCCAAAATCTATCCAATTGTAAATACAAGAAATATATGTTGATGTGAATTAACATTAACATTAACAATGTAAAAAAATTATTTTATTAACGTATTTAAAAGATGATTCAAACAAAAAACAATACATATGTGTTTAGGAACAATCAAGAACTATAGAGTGAATAAAAGAATATATTTTATTTCTGTTGCAATATGCATACATGATTTTAAAATTAAAATCAAATTTTAAAAATCGGATTAATCTCGAAATTCTTCTGTCTGAATAGATCTCGAGTTAAATATACACATTAAAAAATTATATTATATATAAATGACTTTGCCTGATAATGAATAGATCATAAGTTATACGAATAGATCTCTACTGATAATGAATCGAGAAGAAGAAAACAATAAAAAAAAACTTGATAATGAATTAAGAAGAAAAATTTTTGCTGGGTAAGATATGATGGGATGATTAGAAAACGGATATAATTTTGTCTTCTCCATCAACTGTTCTTCCTTCATGGATGGTGAATGAAAATCGTGAAGAACCATATATTTATATATATTTATTATTTTGATATGTCATTATAATTTTAGATTTTGAGTTTATATTTGAATAAGACCAAGAAGGCGTATTTGAATAAAATTATGATTATGAAAAATATATATCATATTTTTAGTTTTTAAAATATCATATTTGTATCTAATTTTGATTTTGATATATTTTTTTGAAAACAATTATGATATTTTTAGTTCTTAAAATATCAGATTTACATATAAAAGTAAAATTATGTAGTTTGCAGACAATCCATATTTTTCAAACTTTTAGTTCTTAAAATGTAATTAAAAATTATTTAATTTAGAATCGTATGGAGTTTTTTTAAAATTATCTAACTCATAGGGTTAAACCATCATCTCTAAAAAATCTGATTGACCGACTTTACTCGCTCAAATAAAAAAATTAGTTTGGAATCTTCTTGAAGCGCGAGAAGAATTTTAAAGGGTAGTATTTATATTCATACTATAAAATTTAAGTTAAAAATAAATTAAAAATAAATTAAAATTAAATATGCCTTAAAAGAAAGTCGATGACTTTTGATCTGTTAATACTTTTAGAGTACATAAGTCTTAATCAATACATCATGACTTTATAGGCTTTTTAAAAAGTGCTTAAAAGTCTTGTCGAATACACTATGACTTTTATAGACATTTTAAAAGTCTTAATCAAAGACACCATGACTTTTATAGAGTTTTTAAATATCGTAATCCAATGATTTTTATAAAGTTTGTAATTCGATGAAAGTCATTAAGAGACTGAAATTGTATTGGATTGAGGCTTAATAGCGTTATAAACTTTTTTAAGATGATGACTTATAGAGTTTGATAGATTTTTATAGATTTTTGTAGAGTTTGTAAATGTATGGATGACTTTCATAGACTTTTATAGAATTTGACATAATTTTGTAGATATTGATAGACTTTTATAAAGTTTGTAAATATATGGAGGATTTTTATAGACTTTTATTTTAAAATACTTTTATAGAATTTGACATAATTTTGTAGATATTGATAGACTTTTATAAAGTTTGTAAATATATGGAGGATTTTTATAGACTTTTATTTTAAAAGACTTTTATAGACTTTGACAGAATTTTGTAGATATTGATAGACTTTTACGGACTTTTATAAATATTAACAGACTTTTATAAACTTAAATATAACTATAATAACTAATATTTTTTATAAAAATAAATAAAAGTAAAATATCATAATTAAATAATTTGTCCAAAAAAGTCTGACATTAATAGGTTTGGAATAAATAAATTTTCATATACTTTTATTTTAGATTTTCATCTAGACATTTAAAAATAAAATTTAATTTATTTATTTTTATATTTTATTTCATCTCAAATTTTCTAATTCAATCATACTTCAATTTCTTTATTTTTAATAAATAAGAAATAAGAGTTTCTTTTAATTTCCAAGAATTACAAATTCCTCTTTTTTTTTTTCCTTATTTAAATAATCAAAATTCCTAATTTATCAAATTTCAAAATTTCCTAATTTAAAAGATTTATCCAATTTATGAAATACAAGAAAGAATGTATTTAATGTGATTTAACAGTACATTACTTGATGTAAAAATATTATTTTTATTCATATACTTATGTAAACAATTCAAACAAAACAATACATATGTGATTTTAGGAACAATCAAAAACTACAATTTGAATAAAAAAAAATCATACTTTATTC
The DNA here is from genome assembly GCA_016808115.1 of Tetrastigma voinierianum. Classification (NCBI taxonomy): domain Eukaryota; kingdom Viridiplantae; phylum Streptophyta; class Magnoliopsida; order Vitales; family Vitaceae; genus Tetrastigma; species Tetrastigma voinierianum. Next base: position 323,314 of record JAEQBH010001548.1, read on the forward strand.
ACCAATTGCAATATGCATACATGATTTTAAGAATTAAAGTAAATTTTAAAAATCAGATTATTTAAATTACTACAATACGAACAGATATCGAGTTAAACATTTACCTTAAAAAAATTCTATTATATACAAATAACTTTGCCTGATAATGAATAGATATCGGGTTATACGAATAGATCTCTGTTGATAATGGATTGAGAAGAAGAAAACAATAAAAAAAGCCTGATAATGAATTAAGAATAAGAAATTTTGCCGGGTAGGATAAGATGAGATGATTAAAAAGCGGATATAACTTTGTCTTCTCCCTCAATTGTTCTTCCTCTATGGATGGTGAATGAAAATCTTAGAGAACCATATATTTATATACATTTAGAAGTGAGTGTGTCATTATAATTTTGATTTTGATTTATATTTTGAATAAGACAATAAGGTGTATTTGAATAAAATTATGATTCTGAAAAATATATATATCATATTTTTAGTTCTTAAAATATCATATTTGTATATGATTATGATTTTGATATATATTTTTGAAAACGATTATAATATTTTTAGTTCATAATAATTTATATGTTATTTTAGAAATAATCATATTTTTAACTTTTAGTTTAAAATATGAAGAATTAAAATTATCTAATTTTAGGAATCGTATGAGTTTTAAAAAATTATCTAACTCAAAGCTGACGCCATCCGGGGTGTCCGTTATTTCTACGTCAACTTCTTGGAAAATCTATACATCTCGTATCCGCAGACGTATACTGATAAAAATACCTCTTGGGCTCATAAACCAATACTCCTCCAAAAACTAAGTACAATTATATCACCATAATTGAGAGTTGATTACACTCTATACAAACACATATTAAAATCTAACATTCTAATATGTTATATCCAAAAGCATCAAAGTCACAACAGAGCTTTCTTGAAAATTGTGGCCTTTATGAGCCATCTTCTTGAACGCTCCACTGTGCACGAAGAAATTCCGCAGCTGAGGGTGAGCTATCATGATGGTGGAATCACCCTAAATGGGTTACTCTCCACCTAAGTTCATATCTGATGCTCAATTTAAACACACTCAAATGAAATACGTGATCTACTTGAATGTCTGCATGCCCGTTCCATGTCTAGGTCTACTGACTCCTCACACTTGCCTAAGCCATGTATGAGAAAAATAATTATTTTCAAAACAAAACACATTGTTCTTGAAAATACCTGCAGAATGGGAAAAGATGGGACTACCTCAGGCGAAGATTGGTTGATGAGCTTTCCAGCTTGATCATGGTCCTCATTGGTAGTCTGTGGCCCATCTTGCTTAGTGCGGAAAATCATCCTGTGAAATTCCTTTACTTAACCATGTTTGTTTTCGAGAAAAATTAGTATCAAATGCGCTAACACTAATCTCTAGGTTACCCAGTGCATATGAAAATGCATTATGCCATTTCCAAAACCATTTATACAATATATCAAATATATCAAATATATCAATATGAAACATTCTCAAATTTGCACTCACAACACATGTCATTCAATAGTGATCAACCATCACCCAAATTTGCTCACTTAGGCAGTACAATATCATCCCCGATAGCTACACACAATTATATTCCATATAATTATGTCCTTATATTAACACATTAAAATCATGTATTAACCTATCTATTCCTTTGATCCACTAACTCAAGCCATTCTCTAATTTCTCAATCCATTACACAAAAATTAGTTCGCGTGGGCTAATTAACGAACACAAGCAATTCAATTTGAATCGCTCCGCTGAAATGCAATTCTCTCACAAAAATATTGTGAGAACTTATTCATGTTACTATTCATGAGTCCTTATTCATGTGTCACTATTCATCTTCTTGTTAGCTCTTTAATGCTGAAACGGGACTTTTATTTTTGCGAGTCTAAAAGCGAGCTGATGGAAATTTGTCATTGGACGGCTCCCTCCTCTTTATCGGTTCCTCTTGGTGGGCCGAATTCCACTTCCATTTCGGTCTCTACTCACAATACAATTTATTGTCACGGATTGCCGTGGTTTCCAAAATTCCACACTTCGGTTCCACGAGATTTGGGACGTGTAACTCCCTCACGGCCTCAAACCAACACAAGCATTTACAAAACACTTAAATAAAGGGTAAAACAAGTAGGATGAAACCCCTCTGCTCGGAGTTTGCTCAAAAACTTCAAACTTTGAATGTCATGCGTAGATCGCGGCTACGTCTCCAACTTTAGTCCTCGAACTGTCGAACTTCGACCGCCCGAAAGCCGGGAAATTTTCCCTTTTCCTTTCTCTCCTTTCCTTTCCTTTTCCTTTTCCTTTTCTTCTTTTCCTCTCCTTTTTCCTTTTCTTCCTCTACGGATTGTTTTTCCTTCTCTCTTTGTTTTCTTCTTTCGCACTACCGTTTCTCTCTCATTTCTTCTTCTCATTTCTCTTCCTTTCTCCTACAAGAATTCTTTTCCTTTGTTTGTTCTTCCTTTGCTTTTCTCTTTTGCTCTTTCTGCTTTTCTTTGTTTTCTTTTCTCCTCTTCCTATTTCTCGTCTCATTTATCCTCTTTCTCCTCCTATTTGGGCATTATTGACCGTATGGATTGAGGAGAAATTTCCTCCCCGCTTCATCAGAAGCGAATATTATTGGCTATCCCGTTCATTCATTTTCTTTTATTTGTAATTCATAGCTATGGCGTAAATATTTGTAACCGATGTGAGCCGTGATTCATTCCCACACATGGCTAATTGTGAGCCACTCCTTCAATGCCAAGTGTCTATTCTGCCAGGGTGCCATGTGGCATCCCACAGCAACTACTGTGTCATCAGGCCGCCTGCGTCTCGAAAAACGTGAAATCCCGATCACCTCAGACCTAACGAAATTCGACGTGGTAGCTAGAATTCGAAGGCGTTTCAGCGAGTCCGTTTGGTCATCCGAGATCTAGAAAAATTTTGGAATTTTACCAAAATTATGATTTTGCCATTTTTGAGAAAATTGGAATTTTCTCGGGTCTTACACAAACCCTTATCTCTAAAAAATCTGATTGACTTCACTCACTCGAATGAAAAAGTCGTTTCAAATCTTGCGAAAAAGTGCCGGATAATTTTAAAGGGTGAATATTTATACTTTTATTAGAAAAGTCATTAAAAGTAAGTAAAATCCCCAATGTAAGTTAATGACTTTTCAATAAATTATACTTAGAGTCTATAAAAGTCCCAATCGATACACCATGACTTTTATAGATTTTTTTAAAGTCTTAAAAGTCTTATTCGAATACACCATGACTTTTATAGACTTTTTAAAAGTCTTAATCGAATACACCGTGACTTTTGTAGAGTCTTTAAAAGTTGTAATCTAATACACCATGATTTTTATATATTTTGTAATTTCATGAAAGCCATTAAAAGTCGTTATCCAGTACACCCCATAAAAGTCGTAATCCAGTACACCCCATAAAAGTCATAATCCAATACACCCCATAAAAGTTATAATCCAATACAACCTTTAATCCAATACACCATGACTTTTATAGACTTTTTTAAAGTCTTAAATACAACAAGACTTTTATAGACATTTTAAAAGTTTTAAAAAGTCTTAATTGAATACATCACGACTTTTATAGACTTTTTAAAAGTCTTAATTGAAAACACCATAACTTTTTTTAAGTCTTTTAAAGAAATAATCTAATACATCATGATTTTTATAGATTTTGTAATTCCATAAAAATCATTAAAAATGGTAATCCAATACACCCCTGGTCTCCACCCTCTTGGACCCCTTGCTATTGCTTTGTTGTCATTGTCGAAAAGTTGCAGTCAAGCCCCTGTTGCAGCTGTTGCCGCAATCAGACCGAAGTCACTGATATTGTTGCGGTTGAAACTGTTGTTGGAGACGATGGACGTATGCTCAACGAGTTCCCGTTTCTTATCATAGTCTTGTCCTATGACTAGTTCGCTTCATCTTGTCCTCTGACAAGTCTTACTTATCCATCTTGCATATTCCCACGACCATGGCCGGCGAAAGCTCCACGGCTGCCTATAACCTGGAAGATGAATACATCAAGTTAACCTTGCAGGAGGAGGATGAGGGTGGCCTTGAACTCACAGGTGACATTACCCCAGGAGAAGTTGCTATCGAATCCATTAGCCTGGTCGACTGCTTTTTAACAGATCGCACAATCAATTTTACAGCCATGCGAGATACCTTAATTCCCATTTGGAGGCCGCTGAAAGGAGTTCACGTCAAGGAGCTCAAGGACAACCTCTATATATTCCAGTTCTTCCACGAAGGGGGTATATGTTAGTAAATAGTTTAAAAAAAAAAGTGTTGTCTCACGTGGAGAAAAGATAAGAGTCTTTATTGAGTTTATAAACTAAAACTCAATTATGGATTTGTACATGACTTGCGAAAAGGGGAGGCATCGCGTGCACAAGAAATGGGTTGAAAGCTCGGTTTCAGTGCAAATCGATGGATTTGCCCCTCACGCGTGTGAATAAACCTAAGACACATTCGGTTTTGCTCTAAATTGATTTTGTTTTTGTTTGCCTACATAAAAACCTTGGTTTTGAAGTGTTTAAAATCAAAACGGTCCAAATCATAAAATCCCAATTAAGTTTGCATTTAATCCATAACGTTTTCAATTAATTATTCTATTTAATCCATAACTCACTTTTTTCCAATCTCCATCATTTTCATGCAACGTTCTTCTCATCTGTTCCTGCTCTAACATTCATATTCAACTCTTAAGAACTGTTGTATCCTAGAAAATCAAATTCGTAAAGACAATATTTGATACACGTCTCAGTTGATTTTTGTTTCCAATATGCTACTTTTTTAGAGGTTCATCGTCAATCCCTGACCCCTTCTGATTCTTGTCCGTTTGCTGCTGCTGTCTTCATCGGTCGTTTCCGACCTTTTGCAGTTTCAACAATATAACTCAACAATGGGCCATGGTCCTTATGTTAAAGTAGTTTGTGTATGTGTGGGTTTGTCCCACATCAGTGAAGAGGAGAGTGCAACACTTACTTGAAATATTGATGGACTCCAAAAACTTTCAGAGGATGGACCAAGAAAAATGTGATGGGCTTTAAATTATATATTTAAGAGTCGGTGGCACTGGGGCATCTTTGGCCTTCAAAGTGAAGCAATGCCTAACAGAAATTACATCTTGTGTTATGCCCAAAAAAGATGTGTTTTTATGCCCAAAAGATGTGTTTTTTCAGTTTATGGTTACTACTCTTCACATTCTTCTTTGCACCTCTTTACTCTCTTTAAATTAAAGACATTCTCAATAGTAAATTAATTGGCTTGCAAAATAATTAATTAGGATTTTGTTGTATCCTGAAAGTGTTTTTCGCATATTCCCTTTTTGCACTATACTGTGGGGGCAAAATAAACACTTAAAAGATAGTGATTATTCACGCCTCAAAATCCATACTCAATTCCCATATCACATTATTTTCTAACAATTTTTAAGTGTTTATCTTGTCTGTCCACCATGGACAAACATACTAATTCCGCATTCAAGGTCATGAACCAAGACTTCATGAAACTTGATCGATTTGATGGCACTAATTATACTCGTTGGAAGATGATGTTCTTCCTTATGGCTTTGAAAGTTGCATAGGTGTTGGATCCCGAACACGCCCGCAATTCAGTCTCTTCTCGATGAAATCGAAAAAAATGTCCAAAGGCATTACAAAACGTAAAGAGGATGAATTTCTATGTCGAGGACACATTCTCAACACACTTTCAGATCGCCTATATGACTTGTTCACTTCACTTCAGTCCCCTAGAGAAATCTGGAATGCTTTGGAATTCAAATACAACACTGAAAAACAAGGAGCATATAAGTTTCTTGCCCTACAATTTTTTGAATTCAATATAGTTAATCATATTTAGTTTTTGGACCAAATTCATGAATTACAGATTTTAGTTTCCAAATTGAAAGATTTGGAAGTTGATGTTGGTGAACCATTACAAGTAAGGGAAATAATTGCCAAACTTCCTCCATCTTGGAATGATTATAGGAAGAAATTGTTGCATTCTTTTGAAAGTTTCACTCTGGAACAATTGCAAAAACATCTCAGAATTGAAGAAGAAACAAGAATTCGAGATGGTAAGAGACTTGAAATAGAATCTAGTTCCAAAGTGAATTTTGTTCAGCATCAACAAAAATTTGGGAGCTAGATTCGGGAACAAATATAGAAATAAGAGAAAAGGGCTCTTATTTCCAAGCTCTAACAATAATTCCAAGAAAGTTGAGACATTTCTATTAGAAAAGGCATAAAGCAAGAGTGCAAACTTTGGAAGAAAATGAAGAATGATCATGCTGGTTCTAATGGCAGGATTAATGTGGCTGAAGCATAAGAGAAGAGTGGTATGATTGCTATGGTTTCCGAAATGCAGATTTCGATGGTAACCGAAGTGAATATAGCTTCTTTCTCCAACACCAATGATTGGTGGTATGATTCGGGTGCAACCATTCATATATGCAATAATAAAAATCAATTCAAACATTATCAAGTTGCTGCCCAAGGACATGAAGTATTGATAGGAAATAATAATCTTTGTCAAGAGTTCATAGCAAGGACTCGTGAAATTCATTTCACTTCAGGAAAGAAGCTGATTTTAATTAATGTTCTTCATGTACCAGAAATTAGAAAGAATTTAATTTATGCAAATTTTCTTTGTAAGAGAGGATTCAAGACTGTTTTAGAATCCGACAAACTTATCCTCTCAAAGAATGAGGTCTTTATTGGGAAGGGATATGCTTGTGATGGAATGTTTAAACTTTATGTAGAATTTTGTTGCAATAATAGAATAAGAGCAAGAATATTTATGTTTATATAGTTTGAGTTCATCAATTAATTTGTGGCATTCAGCAGCATATGTAAATTTTAGATTACTTAAATTTTATGGCTAAAGTGGTTACATAACTATCTGGAAATGATAACCATGAATAAAGTGTGAAAGTGCATTCAACTAAGTTGACTAAATTACCATTTTCTAGAATCAAAGGAATTAAATTTAAATTATTCATTCGGACATATGTGAATTAAATAGTGAATTTGACTAGAGGAAGAAATAGATATTTGCCACTTTCATTGATGATTACTCTAGGTATACCTATGTATATCTTATGAAGCATAAAGATGAAGTGTTAAACAAGTTTAAATTATAAATCGATTGTCGAAAATCAAAAGGAAAATAAAATAAAAATACTTAGAAACGATAGGAGTGAAATATTTTCCTTGCTATTTTTCTTCCTTAGTGAGAACATGGAATAATACATCAAAAAGAACTTCACCTTATACTCTCACTTAAATGGATTAGTGAGAAAAGATTAGAACCCTTGTAGATATGGTAGATTCAAAATGTTGCTAAGTTCTAAGCTTCCCTTCAACCTTTGGGAGAAGCATTACTTGAGTGCCACCATAATTCATAATAGAATACCCTCGAATTACAAAGACTTCCCATACAGTGGAATGAAAACCAATTAAGTTATATTTAAGTTTGAGGTTGTCTAACCTTAATAACTGAAAATTCAAGGCCTATAGGTTATTTAGACTTCAGGAGTCTAATGTAAATCATGGAATCTAGAGATGTCAATTTCTTGAGAATAAAACTGAGATGATTCTGAGTACAGTCAACATCATTATTAGGTGGTGTAAATGAAACCAATATTTATAATAAGGTCTAGTTCTCCTTTGCTTGTTGACAACAAAATTACTAAAATTAAAGAACAAGTGGAAATAAGGAGAAGTCAGAGAACTAGAAAAGAAAAAGTATTGGATCCTAATTTCATTTCCTCTCAAGCTATTGTCTTTCTTGTGGAAGGTGATAGAAACTGTACTTAATAAAGATTCCTATCTTATTAAAATGTAGAGGAGGATAACACCTAAGACGTATAAAGAAGCTTTGGCTTCAAGAGATTCGTCCTTTTGGAAAGAAGTTATAAATGATGAAATAGATTCTTTACTATCAAATGGTACATAGGTTCTGGTTGATCCACCTCCTAATCGTAAACCCATTGGATGTAAAATGGGATATTTTAGAATAAAAGGTAAATCTCTTTTAAAGTAAGGTTGGTGGCTAAAGGATTTTGGAAAAAGGAGGGTGTTGACTACTTTGATACTTATGCTCCTGTAGCTCGGATTACTTCTATAAGGTTGTTGTTTGCATTAGCATCCATTTATAACTTAAGTATTCATCAAATGGATGTTAAAGCGCTTTCTTAAGTAATTTGATCTAAATGAAGAGGTGTACATGGAACAACTTTGGTTTTGTACTACGAGGGGAAATGGGCATAAAGTATGTAGCTAACAAAATCTTTGTATGAATTGAAACAAGCTCCAAAGCAATGGCGTAGAAAGATTTGATTAAGTGATTTTTAGAATATGAATTCTAAGCATAATGAGGTGCGTAAATGCATTTATTCTAAATTCACAGAGGAAGCCATGGTGTAATTTTATGTCTTTATGTTGATGACATGCTTATAATAGGTACTAACATGGATGGAGTTAATGATACTAAGGCTTATCTTTTCTTTGACATTTCAAATGAAAAGACTTAGGTGAGTAGACAAGATCTTAGGTGTCAAGTTAAGAGACATAGTAGGGGTTTGCACTTTGTCAATCTCATTATATTGAAAGAAGCATTAACGAGTTCAATCATTTGCATATTAAAGAGGCAAACACTCCTTATGTTGTTTCCATTCTTTTGAATGAAAATCTTGGTAGAGCTGTTGCTCAAGTCGAGTATGCTAGTGCTATAGGAAGTCTAATGTATGCTATGCATTGCACTTAGACTGATATAGCTTTGCGGTTTAATAGCTTTTGAGATTAAGCTCAAAATCCGGGAGTGATGCATTGGAAAACAAATGCAAAGAGTTCTTGGCTATCTTAAAAGGACAAAGACTTGGGATTGTTTTATAATAACTTCTATTGTGTTAAGAAGGTTATCACAGAAGCTAGTTGGATAACAAGTACACATGATAAAATGTCAACTTTTGGATGGATTTTTATATTAGGCGGTGAGTCTTGTCTCTCTGGGCTTCTAAAAGCGAAACATGTATAACACATTGATAATGGAGTCGGAATTTATTACATGCTTGAGCAAGGAAGAATTTGAATGGCTGAGAGAGAATTTGTTACCTAGATATAGAGTTGTGGCCACAGCGGAGTGCCATCTATCTCCTTGCATTTAGATAGTCAAGCTACTATGTCGAGGCGCTCGATGGATATATAATGGAGAGTCGAGACATATGAAGTCTATGACATGAATATGTGAGACAGTGTCATCGTGGTGTAATAACTGTACTATGTGGGTCTTACAAAAATCTAGCAGATCCGTTTACTAAAGCTCAAGCAAGAGACTTGGTAAGGAGTACTGCTGTTGAGATGGGTTTACAACCTTTCGACTGAACTTATCATTAGTGGGAACCCAACTTCTATATTAGTATTACCACCAAGTTAGAAGTTTAATGGGTAATAATAAGTTAATGATAACGATTTTGAGTCCTAGGACGATAGCAAGTTAGCACCATGATTATAAGAGGGTGAGTGTAATATACACTCTTAATGAAATTATTTCACCTATGTAGACATAGAAAAAGTAGTCTTTATACAGCAAGAAAAGGAACTTTGTAAATGTCTATGAATTCGAATTTAACACATGGCCTTAATAGTGCTAGTTATTATAAGGAAACGTCTTTATAAGGTAAATGTAGCATTACATGTGTAGCATTTCATTTTTAGCAAAGAAAGAATCAAAGTTTAATCTTGGGCTACTTGTGATTTTGCTAAACATCTTGAAGTGCTTACACTAACTAAAGGTTTAAAACAATAGTTATGTAACACCCCAAATTATACCTTAACAGTTTTATAACATGTTTTGGGTATAATAAACGTAAATGTATATTTATTCGGAATAAAATAAAGATAAAAACAAAAGTAGATTTGCATAAGTTAAATTACAAATAATAAAGAAGATTTGAGATTTATTGTAAAAAATATTATAAATTGATTTGCAAATATTATAAGAGTTGGAGGACAGTAAAATAAAAAAGGGGATAAGATCAAATAAGGATAAGACCGAAAATATATATGTATTTTAGTGCTGGAGAAACAAATGAGACGAGAAGAGAGAAGAAAGGAAGAAGAAGAAGAAGAAGAAGATCACAGGTATGGAATTACTAAATTTGAGTATGGGTATGGATACGTTTTGGGTTGTATGGAACTATGATTTGGTATAGAAAAGTATGGAACCATGAATATGTATAAACTAGGTGTGCGATTATGTCTTGGGTTGTATTATGGAATTTGAGTATGTGTGTGTAAGTTACGAGATTGTATGGAAATGCGGTTTTGGTCTAGAGCGTTTAGATACATGGTTTGAAACGCATTTTGTGTATGGTTTGGGTTTGGAAACTCTAAACTCATTTCTTGTAGGGGTTGAGTTAAGAAAAGAGCTTTAAGGCTCTAAATAATGTATAGAAGGGTCAGTTGCAAAGTTAAACGAGAAAAATTCCCTGGCCAACCGCCCATATGCGTAGCGGATCTTCGACGGGTTTGGGTCAGAAATACAGAATTCAAAAAGTAAGTCATACGTGAAATGGTAGTAGCATCGGCAGCATTAGGATTTTTAATTTGGTGAATTTCCGCGTAGATCAGTTATGGTCTTTTTACTCTGAATAGTCAAATGGGTCGATCTTCGTCAGGCGGTACCGTCAAGCGATTTTCGTCAAGCGATTGCTGCGTCAAGCGATTTTCGTCGAAGCGATTGCTCGTCGAAGCGGTGCTCGTCAAGCGGTGCTTTCGTCGAAGCGATTGCTCGTCGAAGCGGTGCTGCGTCGGCGGTAACGTTGACGACTGTCGACGTGGCTCGTCAAGCGGTGCTCGTCAAGCGTGCTCGTCAAGCGGTGCTTTCGTCAAAGCGGTACTCGCTGCGGCGTTCACCGGCAAGCGGTCTGCGTCAAGCGGTACTTTCGTCAAGCGATTACTTCGTCAAGCGGTGCTTCGTCGAAGCGGTCTTTCGTCGGCGGTGCGCCGATCGCCCCCGATGCGGCTCATTCGGCTCGTCAAGGTTATTGCGGCATGACGCCAGCTTTGGAAGGTCATATCTCCCTTCGAACTCGATTTGAGTGTTCTTGGACTCTATGAACCCATTGAGTCAAAGAATACATTCATATGCCTGAGGAGGATAGTAGAGGTCAGGCAGGGTGTTAGAGCAGGCTCGTCCATGACAGCTCAACTTGTCGGTCGGTCGGCTTGTCCAGGAATGGCTGCACACTTGACCTCCAACCAGGAGGTGTATGTGTAATCTGAACTCCGATTCAAGTGTTCTTGGACTCTATGCGGCCCATTGAGGTGGGAATCTATCAATAGACAGCTTGATAAGATTGGAACTCATATTAGTTCAGAAAACATGGAAAACAGTAGGCAGTACAAGTAACCATAGTTATTTGTATTAGGAATTACCTATTATGAATTCATAAATAACTCATAGCCTTGTGGTAACATATTATTTGCATGTGATGAATATGAAAAGTAGTATGAATAAATGATTGTATTTATATATCACATATGATTGCCCGAATGACAATAGTATTCGAGAATATGAGATATATACTCTTGAGTACCTCATCTATGAGTGATTATCTGCTTGCAGAACACAGTAGAGGGATAGATGGGCGTACTGATAGGGAAAAATAAGTCTGCGACATACAAAGTTCTGATATTCCATTGTTGGGTCGATGAGATAGATCCGTTTGGATCCATGAGTGGCCAGAAAGAGTCACCACAGCGCCTCCAGGCCCTCATGGATAGTCACTGTCTCGTACAGTGATGATACCTTCGGGTGTATTATATTCAGCCTGGGACCCTCATGGACCACTTTGTTTCCTCTGATGAATATAAGCAGCCTTCGGGCCCTCATGATTATAGTTCCTGTATCCACTTCTAAGGTTTGTACGGACATGGAAACATAAAAAGAAATTGGGTATATCTGAAAGGAAATGTAGAGAATACAAGACATGAAACATAAAAGAAATTGTGGTATATGCAAAGGAAGTATAGAGAAGCCTAGAAGACATGAAACATCAAAAAGAAATTAATGGAACATGCAAAGGAAATGTAGAGAATACATGACATGAAACATAAAAGAAATTAGCTGGGTATATCTTGAAAAGGAAATGTAGAGAATGCATGACATGATATGAGAAGCATAGCACTACTATGTGATGACGATTATCTGATTACAGAATAGAAGTAAAGTGCTAGTTGACATAGAAAAGTATATGGAAGATGATAAAGTAAACTGATTATGAAAAGTATATATATATGAGGGGAGAGGAAATAGCGAGAATCTGTACATGCTATATGTGTTATATGCATTTGTATAGAGTGTGATGACATAATAGGGTCATTCATGTATTAATTCCCACTGCGTAAAGCAGTGTTAATCCGTGTGAGTGAAAGAGGAAACCGAGAGGACGGGACAATCCCACATCAGCGAGTCAAAGGCACACAACAATAGGTGCTGGAAGACCTTTAGGCTATTTTTGTATGAAATTTTGTAAACGATGTAAATATTGTAGATGTTGAACACTTCCATACTTATGGACTTATATCATATATTTTATGTCCGTTGCTCTGAGAATATAATACAAGTTAATTGTTGAACATTATATGATTATGCAAGTGTAAAAGTTATAAGTTTAAAAAAAAAAAAAAAGAGTGACCCTCGCGCGTCCTATGGGGTTGGGCGTCACGGGTTTAATTAGTTATCGAGAGCCTCGGTTTAGGCGTTTCTGGAAAAGCCTAGGTTTAGGTGGCTTTGGAATAAGGTATATAAAATAGAAAAGCCTGTGTTTAGTAATGTGTGGGCCTGATGTGGATGTCCTTGTGTTTTGTATAGATGGATCGTTCAGAGAAGAAGGCTGGCTGAGAGTGTCAACCAGAGAACAAGGGTTGTCGGCTTCGAACCTTCGGAGAAAATGTACCTGGCCAGGTATTACAGGCCTTGCGAGAATATTTCAAGACATGGCTCGGGTTTTGGGATAAGGTCAAGCCCTCTCCTAAAGAGCTCCAATAGACCTGATGAAAGGCGTGGAGTAGAGGAATTCCATGGGTCGAGGCATGGAAGAGTCGAGAGAAAGGCAGTGCAGTTAGAAAAGCTAGAGAGGAATTATTAGAAGGGTTAGATGTCCTCGATCGAGAGAAGCATCATGTGGAGTCTCACTATTGCGGGGGTGAGGCATATGATTAGTGGAAATAGTACTTTCAAAAGTCCAAGGATTCAAGTCCCGACATGGGAATTCTTTGTCCAGTTCGGGACCAAAGAGTATGTTCTTGAGAGATGTATAGGGTTCAAAGTGGGACGGGTTCCTAAATTTGAAGCAGGCCCATCGGTGAAATTTGAATATGAGAAAAGAATTTAGCCATCTTAGTAAATATGCACCGGAATCGGTCCTCAGGAGCACGCATTTCGGCGTAGGCAATTGTTGAGGATGGGTGCGTGATTCCGTCAGAGGTATTTGGCACCTATGACTTCTCTCCAAACGGTGGATTTTTATCGGTTGGTCAAGGCTGCAATGAAAGTAGAGAGACTAGAAACGGAGAGCAACAAAGAAGATTTCAAAGAAGAAGTTTTCTAGGAGCTTCGTCCTCCTCGGAAAGAGCTAGAGAGTCTCCCGACTCGATCGGAATGCTGGTTAAATACGAGAGGTGAAGGCAAGGTCCTAATGTAGCACGTCGTACGGTGGGAGTGCCAGGTTAAGACGGGGAGAGGCCCGAATGCCCTCATTGCCATAAAGGCATTTGGGAGTTTGTGGGATGTTGACGGGAGGGTGTTTCGATTGTGGAAGCCTTGAGCATTTGAAGCACGGTGTCCCGAGTTAGGGGATAGAAACGAGGAAGTGGCGGAGGAGATCTGCGACACCGCTTCGACTCGTGATCGTGGTAGGGTCGTAGTGGCCATCTCGGCATAGAGGACGAGGAGGCGCCAGTTTCGGGAAGCGGTAGATAGATCCTATGCCTACGGCACGGCACGAGCATATGCTATGAAGGCTGCGTGAGGATCGAATCTCCACGGGATTATAGCGGGTATATTTTCTTTATATGATATAGAGATGCATGCATTGATTGATCTGGATCTACTCATTCATATGTGTGCATGGAGCATGTATTTGATACCCGGCCCGAAAGGAGAAGTTAGCATATGACATGTATGTAACTAGTCCGTTGGGGCACAACGTTAGTGTGAATAGCATATCTGAAATTGCCCCGTTGTTATACAAACACAAGAGAGTTTCGATTTGATATGCCATTAGAGTTTGACTTGATTCTAGGAATGGATTGGTTGTCTAAGCACCGGAGCTATAGGTGGTGTGGATAAAAAGGCGGTAGTGTTGAAATGCTCATTAAAGCTGAGGTAATAGTCTGAGCATTGGATCCAAGTGTAATGTCTAATGTCTTCCATTTATCTGACTAGGAGAATTATGAGGAAAGGATGTGAGACATTATGACATGATACTTGACGAGATGAGGGTTGATGTAGAAAAGATCCAGTAGTAAGGAATTTCGGATGTATTCCACGAGAAGAGTTACCAGGTATTCCACATGAGAGAGGTGGACTTAGCAATAGAAGTATGCAGGAGCAGGTCCACATGTCGAGAGACACTTGATCTGGGGGAGGATAGCTCAACGAGGCTGAAAGAGTTAAAGGAGTCAATTGCAAGAACTTAGATATAAAGTTTATCCCAGGCCCGGTGTGTCCCCTTGGGGTGCACATTTATTTGTGAAAAGAAAGATGGCACTCTACGAGGATGTGCATGATTATCGACGAGATCAATAAGGTGTGGTGAAAACAAGTACCCAGTGCGAGGTGAAGATCTTTGTCAGTTGAAAGGAGCGGGTGTCTTTTCGAAGATAGACCTACGATCAGGGTATTATCAGTTGAGGGTAAAGGAAGGAGATGTCTTAGAAGTTTGCATTTAGAACGATGTGGTCATTATGAGTTTTGGTCTTGCCATTTGGGTTGACTAATGCAGGCAGCATTCATGGATTTGATGAATGAGGGTTTCAGGCCATGTGGATCAATTTGTTGTGGTTTTATTGATGACATCTGGTGTATTCTAAGGATGCAGGAACATGAACAACACTGAGAATAGTCTTAGAGACATTAAGAGAAAAGAAGTTATATGCTAGCTGGCAAAGTGTGATTTTGGCTAAAGGAGTCTCATTCTTAGGCCATGTGTATCTGTGAGGGTATGGGTTGATCACTTGCTAAGATTGAAGCGGTTGTGAATTGGAAATCACCTTAAAATGTAACCCGAGGTGAGGCGTTTCTTAGGCCTAGTAGGTTATTACAGAAAGATTTGTGAGAAGCTTTTCGGTCATGGCTTATAAAGCTCACCAAGTTACTCGAAAGGAATAAAGTTTGGGGTGGAGGACAAATGTCAGGAATAGTTTTGAGCAGTTGAAAGGGATCTTTGGTTGAAGCACCCGATATTGTAGACCTACTTTCGGGAAGAGCCTGCTTGTATGGTGATACTTCATGCATTGGTTTAGGATGCGTATTAATGCAAGATGGGAAAGTAGTGGCTTAGCATCGTCAGGCAGGTTGAAGCCCACATGAACAAAAATTATCCAGCTCATGACTGGGAGTTAGGCTGCGGTAGTGTTTGCTTTAAAAATATGGCGACACTACTTATACGAGGAAAAGTGTAAGATTACACCGATCATAAGAGTCTCAAGTACTAGCAGAGAAAGAGTTAAAATTTGAGATAGCGGAGGTGGTTAGAGTTGATAAGGATTATAGTGCATCATAGATTACACCATCCCAGGAAGAGGTAATATAGTGGCCGTGCTTTAAAGCCAGAAAGACGATTAGTGCGAAGTAATACTCGGTCTGATGATTGGAGATTAGGTGATGATGGAGCTATGTTAGCTCAATTAGAAGCGCAACCCGTTTAAAGCAAATGATTATAGATGCGCGAGGAAAAATGATGAAGGATTCTGAAAAATTTACAGATGGTTTAGAGATGGTGACAAAAGTGAGTTTATGAAAAGAAGCTGGGAAGTTTGTATTTCGAATAGATTATGTGTGCGAGATGATAAGAGCTAAAGAAAAAGTTGCTATTTAGGCTCATAATCACGGTATTTACTATGCATCCTGGAGAATAAGATGTACGGGACTTGAAAGCAGTTTATTGGTGGAAAGGAATGAAAAGAGATGTGGCCAGATAATGTGTCTAAGTGTTTGGCGTGTCGGTAAGTCAAGGCGAACACAGAAGTGCCCACAGTTTGTTAAATCCCCTTTAATTCCTCAATGGAAGTGGGATAACATTACCATGGATTGCAGTAATCGGGTTTTCCCCTTACACAACAAAAACATGACTCTGTCTAGGTGATTGTAGATAGGCTCAGAAAGTCGGCCCATTTTATACCAGTCATGATTGACTATTCTATGGATCGACTAGCTGAGTTATATGTGGATGAAATTGTGCGATTGCATGGTATGCCGTTGTCTATTGTGTCGGATAGAGATCGAGATTTCGTCGAGTTGGAAGGAATTCTGAGTCGACTTTAGGCACTAAGCTGAATTTTAGTGCAACTTTCCATCCCATGAAGCGGATGGATGATCGAGAAGATGATTGAGTACTCGAAGATATGCTTCGAGGTTGTGTCATGGAATTTTCGGGAAGTTGGGATAAGTATATTCCATTGATGGAATTTGCCTATAACAATACTTTTCAGTCAAGCATTGGTATAGCACCATATGAAGCTTTATATGGCCGGAAATGTAGAACTCACGTGTGTTGAACAGGGTGAATGAGCGAGCTGATAGGTCAGGATATGAGTCCGGATATGGTAAAGATCTGAGAAGAGAAAGTACAGAGTTATTCGGCGAGGTTAAAGTAGGCTAGTGATAGACAAAAATCGATACGCCAACCTAAAGAGGGAGAGATATTGAATATAACGTGGGAGGCAAAGGTCTTTAAGGTATCACCATGGAGGAAATTCTTGAGTTTTGGTCGAGAAGAGCCCGAGTTGAGTCCAGGTTCATAGGGCCGTATGAGATTTTTGGAGCATTATTGGCCGCGCTATCGATTGGCACTCCTCGTGATTGTGTGAATCATGTTTCAAGTGTCGATGCTTCGGAGTCAAGCTCACGATGAGTCGCATATGCCCGGTCAAGAAATACAAGTACGAAGATTTGTCATATGATGAGGGCGAAGACCGTTACGGCTCGAGAGGAATTGGCTTGATTCTTGGAACAAACAAGTACCATTAGTTAAAGTTCTCACGGCAGCACCATGGTAGAGAAGAAACATGGGCAGAAGCAGCTATGAGAACCTGATATCGCAACTCTTGAATCGGGTATGAATTTCGAGGACGAAATTCTTTTAAGGGGAGAGTTGTAACACCCTAAATTCTTATATATAACAGTTTGCATAACATGTTTGGGTATAATAAAAACGTAAATCTTATATTTATTCGAATAAAATAAGATAAAACAAAGTAGGAATATGCATAAGTTAAATTACAAATAATAAAAGAAGATTTGAAGCTATTGTAAAAATATTATAAATTGATTTGCAAATAATATAAGAGTTGGAGGACAGTAAAATAAAAAGGCGTAAGATCAAATAAGGATAAGACCAAAATATCTTGTGGTGGAAGAGGAGGAAGCGAAATCTGGACAAGAGAGAAGAAGAAGAAAGGAAGAAAGAAGAAGAAGATGGCCCGGTATGGAGTGCTAAATTTGAGTATGGGTATGGATACGTTTTGGGTTGTATGGAACTATGATTTGGTATAGAAAATTATGGAACCATGAATATGTGTATGTAAACTAGGTGTGTATGGATACATGTCTTGGGTTGTATGGAATTTGAGTATGTGTATGTAAGTTACGGGTGTATGGAAATCTAGTTTTGGTCTAGAAGCGATACATGGTTTGGCCTGTTTTGTGTATGGTTTGGGTTTAGGCTTTCTCACGCCTTCATTCTTGTAAGGGGTTGGAGTTAAGGAAGAGCTTTGCGGAAAACCACTCATATGTGTATGAGAAGGGTCTAGTTGCAAGTTGAACCCAAAAATTCCCTATTGTCGCCCATATGCAGTAGCCGGATCTTAGAACGGGTTTTTGGGTCAGAAATACAGGGAATTCAAAAGTAAGTCCTTCTGTGAAATGGTAGCCACATCAACGAACTTGATGTTAGGATTTTGAATTTCTAAATTCGGACTCTTGTAGACCAAGTTATGGTCTTTTATAAAGCAGTCAAATGGGTCGTGCTGTCAAGCGGTACTGTTAAGCGGTGCTCGTCAAGCGATTGCGCCGTCAAAGCGTGCTCGTCAAGCGGTGCTCGTCAAGCCGGTGCTCCATCAAGCGTTGCTTCGTCAAGCGTTCTTTCGTCAAGCGTTGCTCGTCGAATAGTGCTTTCGTCAAAGCGATTGCTCGTCAAGCGGTGCTTTCGTCAAAGCGTTGCTAAGTCAAGCGATTACCGTCAAGCGGTACTGCGTCAAGCGATTACTTTCGTCAAATAATTGCTACGTCAAAGCGGTGCTGTCAAGCGGTACTCGTCAAACGGTATTGATCAAGCGATTGCTTTCGTAAGCGATTGCTCGTCAAGCGGTGCTCGTCAAGCGATTCTTTCGTCGCCGGTCTGACTCGTCGACTCGTGAGTTGGCGCGCATTACTCCAACTGGAAGGTCATATCTCAGCCGTTTGAACTCAGATTTAGTGTTCTTGGACTTTATGGAAGCCCATTGAGTCAAGAGCCATTCATATGATGAGGAGGATAGTAGAGGAGTCAGACCCGGTGTTAGAGCGAGCTCGTCCATGACGGCTCAACTCGTCGATCCGGTCGGCTCGTCGAGGCGGCTGCGCATGACCTCAACCGGAAGGTCATATCTTCTTCGTCACGAACTCCGATTCGAGTGTTCTTGGACTCTATGGAAAGCCCATTGAGTCAGAATCTATCAATAGGCAACTTGATAAGATTGGAATATACATTAGTTCAGAAAACATAAGGAAAACAGTAGGCGTCTGGAGTGTAGCTTAGTTATTTGTATTAGGAATGCCTATTATGAATTCATAAATAACTCATAAGCATACATAGGTAAGCATAGTTATTTATGCATGTAATGGTGCTGAAAAATGAAAGATATGAATAAATAGTTGTATTTATATATCACATATGATTACCAGATGACGTAATTATTAGGAATATGAGACCTACTCATCATTGAGCATAAAATACACATTATGCAGCAGAACTGGTAGAGGGGATAGATGGGCATGCCTATTAGGGAAAAATAAATCTGTAGCATACAGGGTTCTGATATTCCGGCCGTTTGGGTCGATGAGATAGATCGTTTGGATCCACGGTGGCCCAGAAAGGGTCACCACGGCGCCTCAGACCTCATGGATAGTCCTTTGTCTCGAGAGCAGTGATGATACCTCGGGTATATTATATTACAGCGCCTCGGGCCCTCATGGACCCCTTTGTTTCATACAGGTGAGCCATAGCGCCTTGAGACCCCTCATGGATTATAGTTTCTTGTATCCACTTCTAAGGTTTATGCAGACATGAAACATAAAAAGAAATTGACGGGTATATGCAAAGGAAATGTAGAGAATACAAGACATGAAACATAAAAGAAATTGACGGGTATATGCAAAGGAAATGTAAGAGAATACATGACATGAAACATAAAAAGAATTGGCGAGTATATCTGAAAGGAAATGTGGGGAAGCCACATGACATGATATGAGAAGCATAACCTTTGCTATGGATGACGATATCTGATTACAAGAATAAAATCGATTACAAGTTGACATGAAAAGTATATGGAAGATGATAAGAAATGAAATGATTATGAAAGTATATATATATGTGAGAAATGACAAGAATACCATGCATTACTATGTGTTATATGCATTTGTATAGAATTGCAGCCTGTTGATGTAATAAGGTCAGTTCATGTTAATTCCCACTCAGGCGTAAAGCTTGCACGGGTGTTCAATCGGGTGAGTGAAGAGAAACCCGAGGAGGGACGGGACTGATCATCGGTCAAGGCCGCACAGCATTGGAGGTGCCTTTGGAAGACCTTTAGGTCTATTTTGTATATGAAATTTTGTAAACCAATGTAAATATTGTAGATGTTGAACACTTCCATATATGGAGCTTGTATATATATTTTGTAATCCGCTGCTACAGAATATAATACAAGTTAATTGTTTAACATTATATGAATATGCAAGTGTAAAGGTTATAAGTTTAAAAAAAAAAAAAAAAGTGACCCTCACTTGACATCCTATGCAGGTTGGGCGTCTACTAAGTTACCTTTACGTATCGTTTACGTTACATATATGTTGATGATGCCTTTTTAAGCTGGGCTGGGTTGGGCGTGTTGGGATCGTTGTGACGGCCCATTTGTCTCTGGGCCTTCGCTCCCTACAAAAACAGCAGGATGTGAGGCTGCCGGGTTGCCACTCCGATACAAGTCGGAGTTTTCTGTGGAAAGAAAGATCAGCGCTTAGAAAGTGAATTTTCTGCATTACTTTTTCGCCCGTTGGGGTGACCTTGTATTTATAGTAGATGTTTTTCCCAATTGGATGGTGATAAGGATTCTTTCTTATTGGATGGGGGATCTTCTTTCCTTATCGCTGTCAGATTAATAAGGGATAATTAGAGAGCAGTTATTGAGAATTATCCTACTTCCCTTGTTGGTGAGATTTGATTTGATTCCTACGGGATATAGGTACATTTAGGTGTCAGTGGTATCGGCCCTTGGGGTGGATGAAGCTGAGAACCATTTTGGGCACGTGCGGGAGCTCGGGCGTTTTGTCAGTGCAGCTATAAATCTCCTTTTAATCCTTGCTTCTTGGGCTTTGTCTTGTATTTTTTTAAACCTGATCAGTTACCCCCCAGCCCTTGGTTACGGCAAGCGTGGGCAAGGGCTTTATCGTTTCTCGAATCGGGTGCGACTTCCACGTGTTCGCTCAGGGCTGGTTTGGTTAGGGCTTTGTAAAGCGTCAAAGCGTCTACGTGGTACTAATGATTTTTTAAGACTCAGCGCTTATTTCCTCTAGTTCTTTCGGTTTCTTTCGAGCAATCCTCGGCCCAGTTTGTATTGTGTTCCCACAACTGTGGAGCTTTTTCCTTATTTGTGAGTTAGACTAACTTTTTTCTTAAAACTCGTCTAACCCTTTGTTCAAAATCTCTTTTGGTGTTTTTGTAATACCCTGCTTGGGGTCATCCCTTTCGTTCTATTCCTAAGACCGGTACGTCTTTCTCCTTTCTTATCTTTTTGAGTGGTATAGCGAGGCGTTAGGGCTAGCTTGAGTTAGGTTTCGGTCCAATTTCAGGTATTTCCATGGTCCGGGTCGCTTTTCTTCTTTGCGTATAGGGGGTGATTCCTCTGTGGTATCTGGTTCAGGCGAATGGTGGTGAGTCAGATCATAACCGTGTTGCTTCAGATGAGAACCTCCTTTTCCCTTGGGTAAGGGCAAGGATAAAATTGACTAGATTAAATCACCACAATGAGATGCGGTATATCTGGTCGACGATCGCGAGCGTATGGCGGTGAGTTCAGCGGGTGAGCCGTTATATGGGAAGTCTTTGCAAGGCGATGGCCCCGTTGGCATTCGAGGTTTGGTCCCACTGACGTGCGACCTCATGTTGTTCGGTGCCAGATGGGTGTCTTCTTGAGGTGGCCCTTCGAGAATGGCCTCCGTTTTCCTCTATGTCCCTTTATAAAAGGTCTTGCAACATTCCAACGTTTGCCTCACTTCTTCAATTTCTAGGGTATTGATTGGGCTGTTGGTTATCTTTAGGGATAAGGAGAAGCGATTTATTATATTCTAGACCTTTTTAGTGTGAAGGAAGCCGCTGAGGGCTTCCTTTGTATCTAAAGCGTTCGGCGCTCCGTGATCATCTCGGGATCTTGAGTCTTCCACAAATTTGGAAGGAGAGCTCCACTTTTTGTTAGTGGCCGCCGGAGTTGGGAGTACGATCCATGACAAGAAACACACTTGGGCGTTCAGGTTGTGCGAGACCCTCCCGAGAATCTATGTGAGCTTTTCTTTGCTTTAGTTTGGTCTAGTTTTCATAAATTATAGGGTATCCTTAACTTTGCATTGGCTATGAGCTCTTTAGGTATTCACCCTGATCTTAGCCCCGAAGACAGGGTCGTAAAGCGGAAGTTGGCCAAATGTCTTCCGCGTGCTTACTTTGAGCTTATCAGGTCGGATATTCCAGGATCGAGGTCCTCTCGACCTGCCACTTTGAGGCCTTCACTTCCATCCGTTATGAAGTTCTCCCACGATGGGCCTCCCGTTGTTAAGCCCACTAAGGGAGAGCTTCAAGCTCGGGTGGGCGGTATCCGGAGGTCTCTCGGGTGTGAAGCGGAAACCTCTGGACTCCCTTGAGAAGGGCCATCCGGCCTGGGGTAAAGCCCCGAGGTTGGGGACATCTTCTTCATCACCCTCTGCCCATGTCCGAGTGCAGGGGCAAGTATTGCCACCTCCGGCCGAGGTTCCAAGAGCGCTAAGTTCGCAGCTTCGTTTTGCTTTTGCTACAAAGACCAAAGATTCCTCGGAGAGGGCTGCTGAGCCTCCGTTGGAGGTTATGCCCATCTAAGTTTGGGTCCTCTGCGGGCGCTGAGCCCTCCCTCCTTCGAATGGAGGCATAGGGAGGAAGCACCTCGGTGATGGAGATGGGGGATTCCTTGCTCTCCAAGCGCTGGCAGAGCTTGCTAGCTGGCTGTGCGATCTCACATCCATCCTCGGGATTCGATCTCGAGAGGTCGCAGTGCCACACTGTTGAGGAAGACTTTGTCTCTCCTCAAAGGGTGGATTCAGTAAGTTCCGTGTCTTTTTATGTCTGCCTTTATCTTGGTTTTGCGTTGCGTGTTGACTTTATGTTGGGTATTGGCAAGTGGCTACCCATCTGAAGAGTTGTAAGGGCCGGGTGAGACGAGGGTCACGTCCGCCAGTCAAGATTCTGAAGCGAGTGGCTTCTCTTACCTCTGAAGCGGTGAGCCCATGAGCTCGGATGCAAAATATGGCGGAGGAAGCCATGAGAGAGCTCAAGTCGATCTGAGGCACTCTGGTGATGCTGGCGCGTGGTTGGTAGAGAAAAAGGCTCGAAATGGCTTAAGAGTTGTGGGCGAGGTTCGGAGGTCGGGGATGGGGCACAGAGCTACCCGGGATGATCTGGCTGGTGGCCCGGGGACGGGCTGCTTGGTGTGAGGCCCAGGCCGGGTAGTCGGGGAGGGCGCAATCATCCAGGAATGACTGCGGGTAACTGGGGCTGCGAGTTGCTAGAGATGAAGGCTGCATGTCATGACTTTGCTAGACGGAGGCCTATCGTGAAGCTTCCAGGCTTGTGAGAATACATTAAGCGTTTGACCGGGTGAGTGCCATGGGTTGCGAGGGACCTTGGTAGGAAACTCTGGTTTGTTCGGAGGAGCGAAAGCTTGATAAAAGTTTGAGGATGGGAATTTACACTCGGTGGGCTTCTAGATGGCTTGCTTTACAGAGGAAGGTTGCTAATGCCTACCCAGGCTTGGACCTTAACTTTGATATCCCCGACGGGGAGGCGGGAATCCTTTGCGAGTACGCTGCAGAGCTAACCACCGGTGAGGCCCGCTCCTGTGCCTCCCTCTCTTAATCCCGGCAGCGTCGAGCCTCCTTGTACAATGTTGCTTGTTTTTTTTTTTTTTTTACCTTGGGCTCCAAACCTCGGATATATGTAATGCTGTTATGGGCTTTGAAACTCAATGAATACCCAATTTTCTATCTCCTCGCTTTTTTTTTTTTTTTTTATAACTGCGTCTCTTATCATACCTTTGGTACGACACAGATCGGTGGCTATATGGCCTTGTTTAAGTGGTCGAGCTCTTTGGAACCGAGCTGTTGAGGCTCCGTGGGCTAATCTGCCTGAGTTGAACTGGCTCCTGGGCTACAAGGCCTTGGTTGAGCAGTCGAGCTCTTGAAAATTGAGCTGTTGTGGCTCCGTGGGCTAATCTACTTGAGCTAAACTGGCTCCTAGGCTACATGGCCTTAATTGAGCTGTTGAGCTCTTGAAACTAAACCGCGAGGCTCGTGGGCTAATATGCTGGTGAAGCGGCTCACTGGCTGGGGCCTTAGTTTAGCAGTTGAGCTCTTGAAAATTGAGCTGCTGAGGCTCAGGTGGGCTGTCTGCCTGAGTTGAGCGCTCTTGGCTGTAGTTGAGCCGGGTTGGGCTCTTGGCGAGCTCTGGGGGCTCGAGTGGGCCCTAATGCACTGGGGCTGGGCCGTCTGGTGTGGCCTTGTACGGCCGGGTTGAGCTCTTGAAGGCGAGCTGCGGGGCTGCGTGGGCTAATTTTTGTGAGCTGGGCGGCTCTGGGCTACATGCCCTTGGTTGGCTTGATTGAGCTCTTAAAAGCAGCAGCCTCTTGAGGCTCAGTGGCTAATTTGCACATTTGAAGTAGCTCTTGGGCTACTAAACCTTAGTTGACCGAGTTGAGCTTTTGAAAATGAGTTATTGAGGCTCGGTGGGCTAGTACTGGTGAGCGGCTCCTAGGCTATGGCCTTAGTTGAGCGGTTGAGCTCTTAAGCCGAGCCTCACGAGGCTCAGTGGGCTAATATGCTGGTGAGCCAGCCTGGGCTACATGGCCTTGTACGGCCGGAGTTGAGCTCTTGAAAGCGAGGCTCTTGAGGCTCCATGGGTTAATATCCCACCCCCAGACAAGGCTGGATCCTAGGCTACCAGGCCTTAGTTAGCAGTTCAGGCTCTTGAAAATGCTCTTGAGGCTGATGGGCTAATGCTGGCCCGAATTGGCTCTTAGGCTCTTAGGCCTTAGGCGACAGTTGAGCTCTTGAAAACTGAGCTATTGAAGCTCCGTGGGCTAATCACTTTGAGAAATTTGAGACTAGCTCCTAGGCTACAGGGCCTTAGTTGAGTGGTTGAACTCTCTTGGCTTGAGCTGCGGGATCCAGAGTGGGCTAATATGCTGGCGGGTGGCTCTGGGCTACATGGCCTTAGTTGGCTCGGAGTTGAGCTCTTGAGGCGAGCCTCATGAGGCTCGTGGGCTTAGCACTGGTGAGCGGCTCTGGGCTACATGGCCTTGTCCCCCGGCTTGATTTAAGGCTCTCAAGAAAGCGGCTGCGAGGCTCATGGGCTAATTTACTGGCTGAAGCGGCTCTGGGCTCACCAGGCCTTAGTTGAAGCAGTTGAGCTCTTGAAGCGAGCTAGGAAACTCCAGTGGGCCTAATGCACTTTGAGTTGAGGCGGCCACGGGCTACCGGAGCCTTAGTTGAAGCGATTGAGCAAAGGCGAGTGGTGAGGCTCCACGTGGGCTAATCTGCTTGAGATGAACTGGCTCCTGGGCTACTAGGCCTTAGTTGAGAAGTTGAGCTATTGAAAACTGAGTTGCCGGACTTTTAGGCGACGTGGCCCCGTGGCTACATGGTCGATTTGACTTCCTTCTTTCGGAAAGACGCGGGCATCTTTTAATGCAGGCTTATGGAGGTGGAATCGGTGCACAATTTTGAGCGCTACGGCTTCCTTGCCATTCATCTCCTCTGCTGATGGAGTTCATGCTTGAACCTTCTTTCCCGCTTTTGGGCGTGGTGGAACCCACGTGTGATGGGCGTCAAGGCTTGATGCGTCGTCTGGTGTGCACGGAGATCTGGTGGCATTTGGTTCCGATGGTCCTCTGCTTGTAGGAGTTGTGTTTTTCCCTAGTTCCTCCATTGTGGTAGTTATGTTATTCCCTAGCTTCGTCTGATGACGGAGTAGGTGCTAGGAATGCATTCGTATTATCAGGCCCCGGTGTGAAGAACTTTTAGTATTGCTTTCTCCATTTTCTCCTATTTTTTCTTCTCTTCTTTCTCTTTCTCTCATTTCTTCTCCTTTTCCTTCTCCTTTTCCTTTACGTTCTCTTTCTACTCTCTCTTATCTTTCTCTTGCTTTCTTCTCGTTTTCATACTCACTTTCCTTCTGGATTAACTATCTTTTCTTCCTTTCCCTCTCACTTTTCTCTTTGTGGATTTTTCTTTTGAGGAATTGCCTTGTACCTATTCATTCGAGATGTAGGGATGGCCTCTTGATTGTAATCAATTGTATCTTCATTGGAATAAGAGCAATTTTTTTTTTTGAGCTGCAATTTGTGTGATACGAAGTGTGTAATTTTCTCGGGCGTTTCTGGCCGACTAATACAATTTTCTTTGCGAGATGCCTTACTTTTGATTCATAGGATGTAACAAAGTAATCGAACACAATTTGTTATCGAAGGTGATGATGCTATTAAGATTACAATCCGAGGTCTATTGATAGAAACGCTTGAGGTGCTCAGCGTTCCAGGAATGAGGTAGAATTTTTCCTTCTTCCGTCTGGAGTTCCTAGTTACCAGGTCTGACTACACGAGACACGATATAGGGGCCTTCCCAGTTGGGTCCTAGCTTTCCATTTGTAGGATCTTTCCTCGCAGGTAGAAGCTTTTTTAAGACTAGGTCGCCAGGCTTATAACTCCTGGGTTTGACCTTTCGGTCGTAGTACCTTGCCGTCTTCCTTTGGTAGTCTTACATGCATTTAGGACTGATCACACTTTCATCTAGGAGGTCTAGGTTTAGGCGAAGAGCCTCTTCATTATGTTCCACGCTTGCCAATTCAATCCTTAGGGATTTTAATCCGAGCTCGGCGGGGAGCTATTTGGCAGGCAGGAAAAAATTCAATTTTAGAAGGGTAAACGGTAATTTCGGTTGGCAGAAATTCTCTAGATCTCCCCGGATGTGAAGCGGTTGCGTTGTTAAATTCGTCTCCCGAAATCTAGTGACCCGGAAAAGTTTCGTCGAATTACAGGAGCAGTCGAGGAATATTTTATGAATTTCTAGGTGATGTCGTCGTGACTTAAGGAGGACGAGATTTTCACGAAAATCTGAAGTCGAGAAAATGCGTGAGTTAATTCATTTAAAATAATTATTGAAAAGAAATAAAATTTTAAGGACGAAATGGACCCAAATGGAACAATAGAAATCGTTTATCAAATGATAATAATAATAATAATAATATGTAATAATAATAATAATAATAATATAATAAGGAAAATCATCATAAAAAGGGGCGAGAGACCATTTCGTTGGGAGAGGGTGGTGATGAGAGAGAGGGAGGAGATATTTAGTTTTTATTATTTCTTTTCATAGCTTTTTTTTTCGGATCTGAAAATCGGATCGTCGAGATTTAGGCGTGATTTGAAGGCAGAGTGTCTAACTCGATGAGAGGCTGCAGCTGGGCGTAAAGTTGAGTTTGACAAACTCCGTGGTAGGGGTTTTATCACCTTGTTTACTCTTGATTTAAGTGTTTGTAAATGCTTGTGTTGGTTTGAGCGCGAGGGTGTTGATTGGTTCCAAATCTTGGAGCCGAAGTGTTAGAATTTTTGGAGAATTTTTGGAGCCCATTTGGACAATCCATGACTGTGTAGGGGCTGTTTGGGGTGTTTGTATCATAATTTATATAATAAATTGTGTGTATAGGCCATTGGAGATAAAATTGTGATTTCTTTGATTATATGGAATATAGTGTAGTATAAGCCAGTGGAGATAAATTGTGAATTCTTCCAGTGAGCTAATTTGGGTGTTGTTTGATCCGTATTGTTGAATTACATGTGGTGTGAATGTAATTTGAGAATGTTGCATATTGAATATATTTGATATATTGTATAAATGGTTTTGGAAATGGCATAATGCATTTTCATACTGCCTTGAGTAACCTAGAGATTAGGTGTTAGTGCATGACATGAATTACTACGAAAACGAACATGGTTGCGAGAAAAGAGATTTCATAGGATGATTTTCGGAGAGTGGGTTGGGAGATGGACAGCGGATAATTTCGGATGAGGACCATATTTGTTGAAAGCTTCAGTAGCCAATTCTTATAGGAGGGTAGTCCACGTATTTTACCGACACTTGGTAGTATATTTTCAAGAACAACAAGTTTTGTTTTGAAAATAATTATTTTCTCATACATGGCTTAGGCAAGTGTGAGTGAGTCGGTGAGGACTCGAGACATGGGAATGGGCATTTAGACATTCAAGTGAGTGTGTGTTTAAATTAAAGCATTGCATATGCACTTAGGTGGAGAGTAACCCATTTAGGGTGATTCCACTATTGGGCGATACCTTGTTGAGGAATATATTTTTTTAATTTGGTACAGCTCGAGAAGAAACGGCTCTTCTTGGTGATTTTGAAGAAAGCCAGGGTTGTGGCTTTGATGTTTTTGGATAATATGTGTTAAATTATAGATTTTAATATATATTTGTATTAAGAGTAATGTATAACTCTTGAACCATGTGAGATAGTTGGTTGGATATTTGATGAGTATTGGTTTACATGACGAGAGTCATTTTACTCAGTATCGTCTGTTACTAGGCGATATAGATTCTCCCGCATGAGGTTGACGGGTGAGTCAACGGACCCCGCTGAGGCGTCCACCTTGTGCCTCGAGTGCCAAAAGGCTAGAGCGAATGGGGTTTCCTGAGTTGCTGACTTGCGTGTAGTTCTGTATGCCCATAACACCTCGGGGAGGTATTCTACCCATTTTCCTTTTAGACCCTCCAACTTGGTCTTCAATGCTGCTTTAAGGGTTCTGATGGTGACTTCTACTTGTCCATTAGATTATGGATGAGCTGGGGACGAGTAGTAGTTCGAGTCGAGCTTAACACATAAATCCACGAACTTAAGTTGTCGGTGCTTCCCGTTGTCGACACTAGGGCTCTCGGGATACGAGCACACGTATTATGTACGTCAGGTGATTCACGTGCAACGCATTTACGTGATAGTGGCCCGAGGGCTCGGCTTGCCCATTTGGTGAAATAATCCTTTGCTCTGACGATGAATTTGTTGGCCCTTTCAGTGGCGAGAGGTCCCAATATGTCTAGCCACGCTGCTAAAAGGAAGGGCTATCGCGGCCGTCGATGGCTCGGATGGGAGTGAGAGATTTTAGCGTGCTCTGACAGACTTTGCATTTACGAATAGTTTTGTTGCGTCTCTGGGCATCGTGGTATGAGTACTTTGCCTTAGGCGGTTTCCACCGGTGCAGAACTGGGCTGATTTCCACATATGCCTTCATGTACTTCCCTCAGTACGTAGTCGGCGTCTTCCCCTGCAATGCACTTGAGGATGGGTGTGAAAAAAACCTCACTTATAAAGGGCCCCCCGATGAATAGTGAACCTGGAAGACCTCGACCTAAGCTTAGATGCCTCATTCGGGTCGTTTGGCAGTAGTCCTTCTATTAAGTAGTCCCATATGGGGTCCATCAAGCTCGGCTCGGACATGACCGGGGAGACCTCTTCGTTGTTGAGATCTACGGAGGGCTCACGAAAGGTCTTTCGGCTTGGGCGTGATCTGTTGAGAAAGTCTTCTTAGGAGGCTGTTGCCAGGTTCTTCCAAGGCATCTGCTCATGAATTCTCTACCTCTTGGTATGTGTCTGACTGAACTCGTATGGAACTTCTTGAGGTAATTCAGTACCTTTTGAGGTATAGGATCATTTTTTCGCCTCTGGCCTCGTAGGAGTCTTCTATTTGTTTTACTACCAGCTGGGAGTCACTGCATACCTCTAGCTGATAAACTTCCATTGAATGGGCGAGTGATGAGCTTAAAAGTCATCTATTTTTAGTCCATTTTTCTGTTTGATTTTAATGTGAAAATGAATAATTAAGATGCAGAAATATGAAGAAACTCACCAAATCACATTGTTGCGGGAGTATAAAAGAAAAGAAAGAAAATCACGTTTGGAAAAAATCTGACAACTAGTACAAATGTAGAAAATATGAGCGAGAAATAAAACAGCCCCGGTTAACTAATGTTGCGAGTTTTGGGGTTTGCACGGCCAGGTTATGAGTGTGACATCGGGAAAAAGGAAGGAAATTTGATGCGGGTCGCGACATTGAGTGCAGATGAGCGTGAGTTGAGCGAAACTTAAGAAATGATGTGGCGACATCATGATGTGTGACAAGGTTGATGTCGCGACAAGGGGCGAAGGTCGCGACAGAAGCACGGGCCATTTGTGGATGTGAAAGATATATTTATTTGTGGGTGCATTGTCGTGACGAGTAATGAGGAATTCGCGACATCAAAAGCAACCGGTTGAAAAGCGCCCGAGAGACATAAAGTGATTTTGCGACGGGAGATGAGGTCGCGACATGAGACTTCTTTGGAGTTTAAGGTTGCGGTTCAGCCAAAAGTGATGTCGCAACAAAGAAGTGAAGTCGCGACATCGAGGAACACAAGTTTAAAACTACGAGGATGACACTTACAAGTTGATGTCGTGACGTAGAATCAATGTCGCGACATTAAGAAGGACAAGTTCAAGGCTGCGAGCCATGGGTGATGTCGCGACGAGATTGATGTCGCGACATCGGGAGCGAGCAGTTGAGACTGTGGAGTCCTTAGAGTGATGTCGCGACAAAGGGATTGATGTCGCGACAACAATAACCAACAGAAAAACTCGGATCCATAAAAGGCGTGTCGCGACAAAAATTGATGTCCACGACATCATGGCTTGACTGGTTGAAATTTTGCAAACCGTGAGATATTTATCGTGACAAAGATTGATGTCGCGACATCAAGAGCAACGGGTTGAGAGATACAAGTGGCTTACAAGATTGAAATACAGTGAAGCGATTGATATCCGACAATAGATTGTTAATCGCAGCATTATAGGCGACAAGTTGAAACTAGCAGAACTATAAGCTGATGTCGCGTGAATCTTGATGTCGCGACATCCAGAAGACATCGATTGAAAAGCTGCGGATGACTTGAAATTGAGGTCGCGACGTGAGATCGATGTCGCGACATCAAGAGAGACTAATTGAAAACCTGCAAAGGCATAAGCTGATGTCGCGACGTGAGATCGAGGTCGCGACATCAGGAACAACAGTTGAAGGCTGCAGAAGACTTAAGCTGATGTCGCGACGTGAGATCGATGTCGCGACATGGATGATGTCGCGACAAGGGAGTTGAAGTCGCGACCTGAACATTAATATGGGCCAGTCCACTTGGAAATCCACAAAAGCGCATTGGGATTAAGGCGGCGAAACCCTATAAATACGACTACCCGACTCATAAGAGTAGCTTGGCGGCGACACAGACGAGAGGTCTGGGTAGCTGAAGGCTCATTTTCTTTATTTTTCTTTTTAGTTTTTCTTTTCTTATTTCTTCTTCAATATTTGATAGTTAAGAGATTAGATTAGATTTATCGTTTTAGATTTGTTTCCTTTACGGAATTGGATGTTATGTTTTTGAAGCGAAGTGAATCTGAAATTCCGTTCTTTTCAAATTACTACACGGAATGTTTGAAGTTCGGACAATTTACGGAATTAATTTCAGATTTCAATTTGCGGAGTTATTTTTGATCGGAGAATCTTGTAGCATGTAATTCGGTAATTGAGGAACTGAAACTGCATTAAGTGAATGCTATTGTCGAAGTATACTCACAGTGGTTGTTTTCAGCAAATTGTGAATTTCAGTTTATGAATTTACTTTCGATTATGGGTTTAAAGTTTTTTTGATCTGAATATCAGTTTCTTATACCCGTTTTAAGAATTTGTTTCAATTCTTTGATTTCAAGGAGGGTCCTGCAGTGACACGAGAGATGTGATCTGGGAGTTATGAACATTTCTTTGAAGGTATATTAACACATTATTAGAATCCTAATGAGCTTTGTAAGTTTATTTGATAAATCCTCTTCTCACTTGAAATCAAGAATGAGTTGAGCAGGTTATCAATTTAAACAAGCAAGGGGTTCACCTCAATTGGGATGTGAGGCCAATCCGTGTTAGTGAGATCTAATCAGGGAGAGGGTGATCTATTCTAATTTTGAGGAAGAGTAACTGGAAGTTGTATATCCTTGTGGCCAGGTAACTTGGGGCTAAGGTTTACGGGTCAGTAAAATGGGTGTGAAGTATTGAAAAATCAGGATTTAGGAAGTCACTTTTTAAAGTAGTTATCTCATTCCTTTGTATTAAAGGAGAATGGGGAAGAATTAGATGTGAGAGTAATGGAGTGTGGGAGTCCGGTTGTACAATACGCACTTGCTTGGGCTGATTCTAAAATGCGAAACACGCAAGTAAAGTGCGAGTGCTAACAACGAGGTGTTACTTCCGCAGTAACGTGATCTTAATGTGTACTCTAAATGATGACTATTCAGTTTCCATTTATTTTCTTAACTATTCTTTATTCATTATTCTTTAGATTTCAGTTTATTTGCTTGTTCATTTTTTTATATAATAGTATATTTTACAGCTTCTTAGCTGAAACACCATATCATGTTATAGTTCAAATAGTATGGAGCTTGAGTAGTCGGGGTAGTTGATCTAGAATTCTTGAGATCTCTGTGGGATCGATATCTGGACTTAAATCAATTTGTGCTTGTCGACACATTACTTGAAGTATATTTATTTGGCTTGAGAATTTAAAATGATTTACTCTTGTACATGTGTTTTAGTCCCGGTCGATAAGTTTATCAAGCATTCTGGGGATCGAAAAAATTGATGAAATCAATATTCGAGGATGAAAGAAGAAGGAAATGCCTAATTTGGACATTTTAAAGAAAAAGAACAAAATAGTTTTTCAAGCGGTGGATTATTTTTAGCCACTAACCCCAACAAATATATTAGAAATGTTTTTGATGAAACTAATCCTATTAATGTAGTGTGTGTTTTGATTTGAGGGGACAAAATTTTAATGCATAGGAAGCAGGTGCAGTGATTCCAGCGACACGGAAATAGAAGACACTCAAGCTTGAGAGAAGAGACAAAGAAGGCGAAAAACTCAACCATGGCGGATGAAAGGCGAGGATCGGGGATGGGGTGCATACAGAGAAGAAGCTAGAAGACTCCAATCGTCTGATGGAGGACTTAACGGGACAGTATACAAGATGAATACTCGGCAATCGGGCGACTGCTGGTTGATGCTATGGTACGAAGCCCCGAAGCCAGCACGATTCTGATGGTCGGCATCGGTTCTTGGTCATCCCACTTGAAAGATCGAACGAAGAGCACACAGGAAGATTCCGCGGGATGGCTATCTGAGTGAAGTTGAGATGGGGTGAGACCGAAGTCATCGCGCATCTATTCCCATTCTCTACAGAGATACAACAACTACATGGTATGAATCTTTACCATATGGTTCTGTTGATACTTAGGAGGAGTTAGTGAGGCTACTTAGGTAGATTCTTTCCCCGACCCTCACCACGAGAAAGGAAATCATTGTGTTCGGCCCGGGGGGAAGATGAAAGCACGTATGTAGGTTAGGAAAAGATTCAAGCGATTCTTGAGAGAAGATGTCAATGCATGGGATAGATCTGAAGACCGGATGGACATTGTATATCATGCAGCGAATGATATATCAAAGGGATCTTGATGCTTCATCTTTGTGGAGCATTAAACGGAAAAGTCTTGAAGAAGCGAGGCGATTGAAGACTTTGGCTAAATGTAATATGAAAACTCATACGAGAACTTTCAAGAGGAAGCAGCCGAGAGAAGGGGATGTGGAAATTGACGAGATGGCAATATGGAAGCCAAGTTCGGATGCCATTATGCCTGCAGGTTGGACAGCAAGAAAGAAAGACACACACGGCTCATGAAATAGGAGCGATTGAAAGAGTTATTGAAGTCTTTGAGAAGACTAAGAACAATTCTATGATCTTTGAAGGGTTAATTATGCAGGTGAGCGAAACTACCATTTTAAACCAATGCTAACACACTTGGCCACATTATCACCAAGCCTTTGAGGGCCATGAGAATTTCTCTTATGGTGGAGGGGCTTCACGAGGCTGAGCATGGACGGAGACCACTCACGGGGTTATCAGTGACCACGAGGTTCCAATAGCGCTGACAAGGAAATGAACCTGAAATAGATGTCGGGGTCGGAGGAGACTGTCTTTTGAAGAGCAGTCACACGGTTCATAGGGGATAATAAGAAGTACATTTAACCTCCGTGAGACAAAAGTTTTGAAGTTGGAAGCAAACTGCTTCCCCCACCAAATTCTCAATTTTTAGGAACACCACATGCATCCTGAAGAACACGGAGACACAAGTAGGGCGGTGCCACCCCAACCATAAAGCAGGAGAAAGATGCCTTCCCGGTGACACAGGAGAGAACCCGAAAGGAATTTGCATGGGCATGCGACTTGGGAGTGGGAAGGAGTTAGAAGAGATGAAAGAAAAGATAGTGACGACAAAGTAGCAAGCCCGAAAGGGAAGAAGTGCTTTGGAGAATGAAAAAGAAGAGTAGAAAGGAAGAACATCCAGGATCAAAGTCTGGAGTCCCATTTCCACAAAGATGCGAAGTCAAGGATGGAAGCGGGTTTGCAAGGTTCTTGAAAACTCGAAGAATTGGAGATCGTGTACCATTCTTGAAGTGGTGACTCAAATGCCACTCTATGCAAAATTCCCGAAGGACATGCGAGCAAGAAAGAAAATAGTAGAGAGGAAGAATAATTAGATCTCTTTGCCACTTGCACGATCACGATGTCAGAAAAGAACTAGCAGAGAAGATGAAGGACCCGGGGAGTTTCACAATTCCTTGTGTTAGTGGAGGAATTGAATTCGAGCTCTGTGACTCGAGAATGATATCAATTTAGTCACCTCTTCTGTTTATAGAAACTAAGTTTAGGGGAGCTTACTCCCACAGCATTACTCTTCAAATGAGGATGGATGGTAAAAAACCTGAGAAGGAGTCATTGAAGATGTCTTTACAGTCCCTTGTTGGGAAGTTTGTTTTCAGTGGGCTTAAATCATTAAGGACATGGAAGAAGATTTACAAGTACCCTTGCTATTGGAAGCCTTTCTAGCTCTTTGGGTATACGATTGACATGCAAAAAGAGGTTTCTTACCTTGAGGGTTGGAGAAGAAGCAGCTGCTTTTAACTTGATAAAAAGTATGAAAAATATAGGCAGAGACAGGAAGTTGCAATGTGGCGACTTTATGCATACTTCGATCTGATGTTAACAATGATTGTAATATTAGTTTTTATCAATGAAAAGAGATGAATTCCCGGTATCTTTGAATTATACATTACGAATCTCCATGCTTGATTTTCATTCTATAGAAGCGTATTTGAGCTAAACAAAACGAAGCGACAATGGGAAAATAGTGAAAAGAGGAAATTCATCGAAACGGTCACGGAAAAGACTGGATTTTGAAAGGATTTACCATGTCATTTTAAAAGTATGCTTACTTAGAATACAGAAGAAAAAGCAGTGATCATTTCAGCAGTTCGGTGATCTTTGAGAACAAAATTCTTGCTGAAAATATTAAGGAAGCACATAAGGAATGTAAGCAGGGCCGTTGGAAGAAGGTGAAGGGCATCAGTCCATCGATTTGCATGCATAAGATGCATAGAAAAGACTTGAAACCATCATGGAACGCAAAGGCTGAATCCGGTGATGAAGGAAGTAGTCGAGAAAGGAGGTACTCAGGTGTTAAATCTTGGTTTTATCTATGCTATTTGGGACGGTCAGCGGTGAGCCCGGTCCATGTGGTTCCAAAGAAGAGTTTCTTGTGATCGAAATGAAAAAAAATGAATTGATTCCAACAAGAGCAGTGAGTGGAGGGTATGCGTGTTCTGGAAGTGAACACGGCCACGAGAAAAGATCATTTCCTTTGCCGCTTCATTGGTCGGATGTTGGACGGGTTGAGGACACCTCGCTTGTTTTCTGAATGGAATTTTCGAGGATGTCTGATCAGTGCTACTTTTTGAGGATCGAAGACCACATTCATGCCATATGGTACCTTTGCCTTTAGAAAGGATGCCATTTGGGCTATGTAATCTCGACTACATTCGAGAGGTGTATGATGTCCTATATTCTCGATTTGGTTGAAGAGTAGTGGAAATTTTCATGGATGACTTTCTGTGTATGGATCAGCTTTGATCCAATGTTTAAACAATGCGGAAGCAGTAGCTAAGATATGGGAACAAACTGACTATGGATTGGGAAAAATGCCATTTTATGGTGACGAAAGGTATTGTTCTTGAGCTTGGGAATTTTATATAAACCCAGGACTAGAAGTTGACCAATCCAAGGTATCCATTATCAAAACTCTTGCACCACCTACCACGGTGAAAGGGTAAAGCTTCTTGGGGCATCTTTGGATTTTCTGTAGGAGATTCATCAAAGACTTTTCAAAAATAACCATACCAACATACGGATTCTTTGGGAAAAGATCTGAGTTCAATTTTGATGACTCCTGCAAGAATGTCTTTGAAGAATCAAGATCAGTTAGTGCAACTATAATGGCTGCACCCAGGAATGGGATCGGGATTTGAAATAATGTGTGATGCTAATTGATTTTGCCATAGGAGGTATGTTGGGGCGAGAAAGAAAGTATTCAGGGCCATATACTATGCTAGTAAGACCTTCAATGAAGCACAAAGAGAACTACTCAACAAGAAAGGAGATGCTAGCCATAGTATTTGCTTGTGAAAATTTAAGAGCGTACATTTTAGGATCTCGGCGGTAATTCTGTGATCATCACGACAATCAAATACTTGATGTCAAAAGGAAGCTAAGTCGAGATTGATAAGGTGGGTCGCTGTGGCGACATTTGCGGGAGTTTGATTTGAAATCAAGGATAAAGGATGTGATGACAATGTGATAGGCGTCGCTGTCAAGAGTCGAAGCGGTGATGAAGAGGAAAATGTGATGTGCAGAGAACTTCGGATGAGCAATTGTTTAAGGTTTCCTTTCAGCTTCCATGGTATCTTGATATTGTGAATTATCGGCTTGTAAGAGTAATGCTGTAGATTCAGCTGAGAAGGAGAGCTTCAGGCGTGACGGGTACTATATTTAGGATGACCCGCTTATTATTGAGAGGTGCGCATGATAATAGAAAGATGTGTGCGGAAAGTGAACAAGGCAACATTATAAATGAATGCCATGCATGCCACATATGGGGACATTTTACGGAGAGAAGAAACATTTCGCAAGATACTCCAATCAAGATTTTATTTGCCCACTATCTTCGAGATTGTCTTGAGTGGGTTAAATTGTGTGATAGATGTGTCAGATTGGGAATATCGTGTGAGGAATGAATGCCTCAGGTATTATGGTGATACAAAATTTTTTGATGTATGGGAATAGATTTTATGAGACCTTCCCACCATCATTTGAAACCTATACATACTTTGCTAGCGATGGAGTACGTTTCCAAATGGGTGGAACGATAATAACTTGTCGAGGAATGATGCTAATACGGTTGTGAGTTTCTTTAACGAAAGAATATTTTGAAGCGATTTGGAACACCGGAACTATCGTGGTGATGGGAACCCTTGCAAACAAAATATTTGCAAAACTCATGACGGTATGGGATCAAGCATGTAATGGTTGCTTATCATCCCCAGACGATGGACAAGCGAAATTTCAACGGGGAGATCGAATACTTAAGAAGGCGAGCTGACGGGGAAGAGTTAAGTGCTTCAAACTTGATGATGCACTTTGGGCTTACGAGGTTGCATACAAAACCCCCCATTGGAATGTCCCCATACAGAGTTGTTTTTGGCAAACCATGTGTCTACCTCTTGGAGTGAATACAAGGCAATGTGGGCCATCGAAGTTAAACTTCGATTTTAAAAGAATTTGCAGGGAAGAAAGATTGCTCAATTATCTGAATTGGAAGAGCGAGAAATAGAGAAGCCTATGATAATGCTAGAATATACAAAAGACAAGACAAAGAAATGGCATGATCAGAGAATTTGAAAGAGTTCGAACGAGAATGATTACAGCTGCATTTTAATTCTAGGCTGAGAAATTGTTTCGGGGAAATTAAAATCAAATTGGAGTGGGCCATACACGGTGGTGTGTCAAGTACTACATTTGGGAGGCGACACGAGGGCGATCTTGGAGAAGAATTTACAGGTACAATGGACAAAGGTTAAAGCATTATCTAAACAGGAAGAGGAAAATGAAGAACTCAGCGATTCTTGAGGAAAAGAAGTACATGACAACGGAAGTCCAGTGGGACTCAAGGCGAAGCGGCTAATGGGAGGCAACCCATAAGAGGATTTAATTTACCTTTTAAGTTTTGAAATATTTTTCTTCTAGTTGCTTAAATTAGGTCAGATTTGTTTTTATAAGGATAGATTTAATTTTTAGAAATTAATTTTAGTTTAATCAGATTTTTCTTGAATATTGTAGTAAGCTTCTTCAAGGTTCAAAGATATAGATAGCAAGGCAATCCACGGGAACAATCCCGGCAACTTCTTGAAAAGTCACCACATGAGAAAAGAGAGATAGCAATCCCTAACCCAGTGTAGATATACTTTTGTTAGCATTAAATCTTTGGAGATGCACAGTAATGTACAAGGGTTAGGAACAATAAGAGGAAAAGGTTCTTGAGATCATTGAGTTAAGGGCTTAGGTCGCGTGAGAAGGTTATGTCGCGACATAGTGATAATGTGACAAGAACATTGATATCGTGACTTGTTTTGAAAGGGCAACTGGAGAGTATTGAAGGAAGAAGGTATATGTCGGCCTGCTGAAAGCGAAGTATGACAGGAATTAAATTTAAATCGAAAGGATGTGTGACATCAAACAATTCCTAGAACCTTGTATTGTGTGACATCCTAAGTATGTCAGCGACATAAACGACGGTGCTAACTACTCACTTAAAGCCCTAAATTCAATGACCTCCAAATAAAAAGGCAGAAAGTGAAGTCGCGACGTGTTCTTGTGAAGCGATAGTGGCCTGAGCATTGATTGAATTGCAACCGTTGGAAACTTTCTCATTCACTCCGACCCATAGCTATTCACCTTCTTTTCCCTTCCCCGAATCTCAACCACAAAACTGTAGCTTTCCAACCCTTCGAAAAGCTTGTCTTCGTTTCAATGGCTGAAATTCCCACCCCTAGTCCCTAACCTAGAGCAGATTATGAGGAACATGAGCAATGAAGAAACTGCCAAGAAGAGCGATTTAGATGAGATTCGTCAAGGGAAGAACAAGCGGGAGAGGTGCCATTAGAAACACCGAAGTTCGACAGCTTCTCAGAAAAGAAGCGAGAAAAGGAAAGGAAAGATGAGAAAGAAGAAAGAAGTAGAAGATTTAAATTATGAATAAACCTCCAGTGGAAGAAATATTATGCTAACAAGGGTTTTATCGCAGAGAGGAGATTCAAAATCCGTACTCCTTTTAAGGAGATGATAGAGCAGAGAGGATGGGAGAGTCTGCGCACACCAAAATCGAGGGTATCTGACCTTTAGTAGAGTTTATTGAATTTGGTAGGAAGGAAGGATGGAGCGGTTTATGTTAAGTGCAGGTTTCATATGAAGCTAAGATCAACGAGGCCTATGGCATGTGAGTGCACAAGCATGGCTCCAAATTCAGAAAGCTGATGAAAAGAGCAGTTTTGGAAAGACTCTAATGGTAAGGAGTGCGGTTAAACGAGAAGAAGGAAGGCGAACGGTGAAGCAGGGAAGCCTGTTTGAGAGCGAAGGTATGGTTTACTTCCTGGCCACATTTTGGTTCCAACAAAACATGTGTGCCACCCAGGTGAGAGAACAAGAAAGGCGTGTTCTTTGTATGCCATCCTAAAAGGATACAAGATCAATATAAAGAAGGAGTTGTCATAAGAGGAATTCTATCATGAGGTATCATAGAAGACAAAGGTCACTTATTCCACTCACGTGACAAATCCTTTGTTCTATGCTTGAAGAATTTGGGGTGAAAGGAGCCCAGAATCGAGAAGAAAGAAATGCCCGAGCTTCTTTCCTCCCTTGACAAGAGTTAGCAAGGGACCAAGAAACCAGAGAAAGAGTGCTGGTGAAACGAGATGAAGCCCGAGTGAAGGGCAGAAGGAGACTCGAGAGGTTCTTGATCGAGGCTGAGCACGAGAAAACTCACTGACTGACAATGATTACATGTTTGTGAGACAATGAGAGCGCGGGATGACTGACCCAATGGGCTTCTCCATTCCATAGCGGTTCTCCTCACAATGCGGAAACGAAATTTCCCTACATGGAGAAAGCTCAAGAGGAGCCTGAAGAGCGGAGTTCGATCTTGGAAGCTCTCAGTGCCATGCAGAGAATGGATGAAAAACGAAGAGTGGAACCCTAAGCGGAATTCGGAGAAGGCATTTATGAAAAAGAGGTGAAAGAAGAGACCAGCGGTGGGAGGAAGGCTAAACGAGGAGGAAAAGGGCATGAGATTGAGCTCTGAAAGAGAGAGCATTAGTGAGGAAGAATTTGAGTGAGAGAAGGAGAGGCGGATAGAAGATTTTGGAAGCGTGAGGGAGGAATTTAGAAAGAAATGAAGGAAAGAGATCACAATCCCATTCTGAGAAACTCAAACTCGATCCATGAAGCTTTTATATTAACCGGTTTGAGAGTGATTCTCAACTTTTAACAACGATAAAGAAAAGAATCTGGAAGCGAAGCCAAATTTGGGGGAGCGGTCGAGGGATTCAAGTTTTATACCCAGAATCTACGAAGGATTTCGAGAAGCAATTGGATGATAGAGACAAGAAGCTGAAGATCTGAATCCTATAGGCAAAAGGCTAATTTGGAAAACTTAGATACGATTAACAACAATCTTTCCAAATTCCTAGAGGTCATGACTGAAATGGAGAATACAATGAATGAGAAGCAGGGAAGGCGAGGATGAGTTGAACAAAAAGGTTGGTCTCTCTAATGAGATTTTCATTGAAGAACAAATGGAGAAGGAAACGAGAAAGGAAAGAAATGAAATTCGAGTTCCCAGCTCATTTAGGTACACTAGACACAGATCCCCGACATCTTTGCTCCCGGCTGTTTCAAAGAAAAAATAGACCTTCTCCTGCCTAACCTTCTTTTTATACTATTCTTCTTGGTGTATCAAATGTTGCAATTGAATCGAGGAAATAAAAATAAGAAACTTGAATTGAATTGTTGTGTGTGCTATTTTGAATTTGTTTGTTCAATGTTATTGTTGCTTTGTGGTTGCATGATTAGGAAATTAAAGTAAAAATTAGTTCCAGAATAAAAACTGCTGAGATGTCATGAGCTGAATTGAATGAAGCAGTTAGATTAGGAATAAGCTGAAATGCAGAAAAAAAATTGCAGAATAAGGGCCAAATGAATACAGTTTAATTGAGACACAAGGTGCAAAAGTTACTTAAGTCTAAGCGATGAAGTCGAATGAAAGTAATACAATAGAAGGAACAAAACTATATTTTGAGTTTGTGGTATGAACAATAAGTCAAGGAACACATTGAATATCAGATAATTGCTACTCATCAACAAGAAATGAGTCAAGGTACTCACTTATGAGGTTAGTCTGGCCCCATTAAGTCAAATTCTAGAATTTGTTAGATTATTGATTGAGGCGAAATCTAGGTGAAATACGGTGTGAGAGATGATGCGAGGCCATTCTTGGATAGTTTGAGCCATTCTAGCCATCCCTATTCATATGCTGATGCATATACCTTAGTTCCAGAAATTGAGCCAACAAGCTTATTTTTCAAAAATAGACCAATGGAAACCCCAACTCATCCTAAGAAATCAATCCTTCAGTAAAGAACCTATGATTACCCAAGAATTCAAGGAGGAAGAAAGAAATA